>OX381711.1:75613912-76204763 GCA_947462335.1 Harmothoe impar
GAGGGGAGGGGAGGGGGGAGGGGGCCCCTTTAGATGCATGGGGAGGGGGGCGCTTTTAGGATGCATGGGGCGGGTGGGGGGGGAGGGGGGGAGGGGGGAGGGGGGCACTCTAGGGGGGTGGGGGGGGCACTCTAAGGGGCGTTTGTCTCTTTTAAGAAAAAAAGAAAAGAAAAGATTTCAATCGAGAGACAAGCTTCTTCCTCTCGAGAGGAAGAAGCGTGTCTCTTCATTTTTTTTTGTTTATCACGTGCCTCGATGAGGCGATCAGCTGCGACTGGAGGAAGTGACACTTTAAGAGGACACGCGTCTTAATTGTTATAATTTTTTTTTTTTACTTACTAATAAAGAAGACGTATGAAAATAAAACACAACAATTCACATGTCCGTCGTTCTCGTTGTTTCTTGCTTGATAAAGTCAAGTAATATCGCGATGCCGAGGTCAAACTTTCCCATGTCCTCAGTCAACACTCGAAGGAGTTCAAAAGGCGTACCGCCGGCACCGTCAGCTTCAGCTTGCCACATTTTCAACACTCGGAAGGCCCACTCAGCGGGACTTCCTCCGTATTCGCATTCTTCAGCGATCTTATCTAACCTCTCAGGCGACAATTTTAAATGGTCCCCCACCTCTTTCCACCTGCTACCTAGACGTCTGCCGAGGGTGCCCAAGTGCTTATGCATCGCGCGCGAGTCGGGGTTTTCGAAATCCAACCCCTGTCTGTGGAGAAGGGACATCCACTGAGCCAACAGTTCCACGCGTCTAATGCGGGTGAAGACGCGACCGAGCTCTCCCCATCTATGACGATGCGGGGTTTCACCCCACCAGACTCGGAACATCGCCGTACACAGCTCCTCCGGTGTCTTGACACTGCGCTCTACTAGAGCATCCATACGGGCGGCGGTAACTTTTAAGCTACTGCCCAACTCTCTCCAAGATCCGCTTAACTCTTTACCTAGTTGACGAAGCAAGGCGTCGCTATATGCTAAGCGCCGCTGTCCTACCTCTCTGTTCTCCCCATCGGTCTGCCTCGCGCGTCTCACGTCGTCAAGCCGCATTAACTTTTTTTCAGGTGGACAAGGCGGTGAAGGCGAGCTTGAAAGTGGAATAGCTTGAGCCATCTCGTCTCGTCTTGGCGGTGGTGGCGGCGGCGGCGGCGGCGGCGGTGGTGGCGGTGGTGGTTGTAGTAGACGTTACTGTGGTCAGAGGCGATATGGTTTTTTTCCAACAGAAATCAGAGCTTTTATACAGAGGGAGTTTAATCCTATTTCCAACAGCACTCCAGCTGTCTAGCGACCTGTCCGCATGACGCTTTTTCAGCCGCTCCGCTCCTTAAGAGCTTAGATGAAGAGGGGTATGTCATCGCTATCCGTGGAGACCAGCTGAAAACGGTGTTTTTTCCTCATCCATAGCCTTACCTCCTACCCCCTACCTGAGGACGTCTCCCTCCCTCTGACATTCATTGTAACAAACGTCAGAGGTCAGGTGAAAATCGGATTTTTTCATGCACAGCCTTAGTCAGCTGTCACCCCTCCCTATTGAACTAGCCGGCCGCCGCCGGCCGGCCTGGTCTACTCACCACGGCAGGAGGCGGTGATTTTTTTTTGTCTTACACTTAAGTCGCTCACCACATGCACACGCCTCTACTCACAGACAGACACGTTCGTCTTAGGGGGTCCTGCTTCACGCCACACGCCTCCTGTAGTTTTTTTGTATACACACTCTAAGCTCATCACAGTTAATCCTTTATACAGCTAACGCGCGTTGAATTGCTGAACAGGGTGGTAAGTAGCTTAGCTCATGACAGTGGATCCCTCAAAAAAGAGGGGAAAGGGCTCCAGCTGAAAACGTCATACCTTATGTCTTTTGTTTCTCTTTGTGAATGGCCGCCTGTCAGTCGGCGGCAGCAACCGCTTAATCCTTTATACAGCTAATGCGCGTTGAATTGCTGAACAGGGTGGTAAGTAGCTTAGCTCATGACAGTCGATCTCTCAAAAAGGGGGGAAAGGGATCCAGCTGAAAACGTCATGCCTTATGTCTTTTGTTTCTCTTTGTGAATGGCCGCCGGCCAGCCGGCGGCAGCTGAACAGGGGCAGTAAGTAGCTTAGCTCTAGAAGCGAGAAGGCGTATATAAGGGGTCTGGAAACCTCCATTCACTCACTCATTCTTTTGCTGCTCTCTACAGTCACCACCATGAGCAAAAGACAACACCTAGCGCCGTCCAAGGATCTAAGCAAGTTCAAGAACAAGAAGACTACGCGGAACAGCGCTCGTTTAGCGTCAGTGCCTCCTCTTGCTACTGAAAATGAGACTACCGCCGCAGCCGCTTGGTCTTATCACCCTCCCGCTGTAGCGAGCGCTCGCAGCAGTAGTAGTAGTAGTAGTAGTAGTAGTAGTAGTAGTAGTAGTGGTAGTAGTACTACTGGTAGTAGTCGTCGTGCTAGCGACGTTGTTACACTCGCGACGGTACACGTTGCTGCTACTGCTACTGCCGCCCCGCCTGCTGCTGCTGCTGCTGCTGGTGATCCTCGTGCTGCGGCTGCTGCTGCTGCTGCTGCTGCACCTGCTACTGCTGCGCCTGCTGAGGCTGCTGCGCCTGCTACTGTTGCGTCTGCTGCTGCTGCTGCTGCACCTTACGAGGGCAGCGGCGCTTCATCTTCTACCGCTACACTCAGCACCGAGGGCGTGTGGCTGCTCTGTTCCAACAACGAGGTCTCGGATACCACCAGCGCTGAAGCTGCTCCTGTTATCGGTTCTGCTGCTGATTCAGCTCACGCTGATGGTGTTACTCTTCTTGCGGGTCTGAAACGTTCTAAGGTGGGTTCCAGAAAAACAAGGCCTACTAAGAAGAGAAAAATACAAGAAAAAGAACGAGATGGACGAGAAGAAGCAGAGAAAACCTTCTCCCGTCTTCTCGGGTTAGAGTTCTGCTTAGACGGGGCTTTGACGCTGGAGATCTGGGAGGACGTGGCTAGACTGTCTAGGAGGCCGCGCTACACAAAAGACGGCCAGGTGAAAGAGGCGTCTCTGACCAGAAGCAAGCGAGTGCACTTCACTGCCGACGCGCTGCGCGAGGTAATAGCACGCATCGCCGATATCTGCGCAGTGGTGCGCATACGAGACACAGCGGCCGCGCAAGGAAGACCTAATCACACCCCCTGGTTCGCAGTGCTGGATGAGGAGGGCGAAGTGTACGCAGCTGTGAGCTACTACAGCGGTAAGAACCTCGTCTACGTGCGCAAGTACGAAGGTCCTGACAAAAAACCCACACAGCAGGGGGTGACGCTGTCCGCCAGAGCGCTCAAAGAGTTGGATGACAAAACAGAGATTATTCTCAAATATCTCGGTATAGATTCGGAATGAGAGACGCTCAACGCTCACGCGCGCACACACACAGCGTTTGACGTACGCTGTATGAGACAGACAGACGGATACACAGACAGCAGACAGATAGATAGATAGACATATAGATTGATAGATAGATAGACAGATAGATTGATAGATAGATAGATAGTTAGACGGCTAAGTAGTTGGTAACTGAGTGAAAAAACATGACGCAGTACGTATGCGAAAAGTGTTTCAAAATTTTTAAAAGACCGTACAACAACGAAAGACACGTAGAAAATTGTAGAGTAATACCTAAGTTTTGCCCTCTATGCGGCGAAGGCGATTGCCGAAAGATCGCCTGTCGACGCGAATCTCTGGACGGGGTGACCATCCCTCCGCGCATACGTGCTGTACCGAATGGGGAGGAAACGTTCACGGCGAATTGGCCTGCGATACAAACGGGCGTCAGGATGCACGGGACTCGCGTGAGTGTAACAAACTTCAGGCTACCAACCGGCGAGTTGAGTGACGCTGTAGATACTATGCGTCGCATTCACTTGACACAAAGATTCAGATACAAAGTGGGTTTCTCGGTAGGCTTACTCTTACAACACAGAGAAGACAAGAGCAAACTGCGCTACTTTCACGCCTCCCAGAACAACGCAACTCTCATACAACCGCTCCCTACTATAACTAATTCAGAAACTTTGGAAGAGCTCCTCTCAAAGATGGAAAACACCGTCGCTTGCGAGGAAGTACGGAAACTTTGCGACGCTGACACCAAGTGGCACGTTCTTTTTCCTACCAATTTGAACATTTGCGTTTACATGGGACCGGGGGAATTCCCCATAGGCGGTAGGATCACTCAGGCCGGTCGAGTTGGAAAGAGAAGCGGCGTGTTAGATTTTCCCAACAAGGACAACCTCTGCATCTTCCGCTGCATTTCCTTTCACTTATACAACACCAGCAAGCGCGCTTCAGATTTGTTACGTCAGTTCTGTCCCGCTGCCACACCTGAATCCTTTCCGGGTCTGAACATCCGCGACTTACCCGCGTTAGAGAACTTGTTTGACGTACAAATAGCGGTTTACACCGCGTCGCGTCAAGTGCCGGGGCGGAAGTTGAGAAGACGCGTTACTCTGATCAGACCGCCTTCCAGAACTCTGGCCGCCCGAGGTAAAGTCAACCTACACCTGACGGCGAAAGGCGGTTTGCACGTCTCTCTCGTCACGGACTTCAACGCGTACGCGGGCATATACGAATGTTGCAAGTGTAAGGCGGCGTTCACCACCGAGTTCTTGCTGAAGAGACACAGGAACCAGCTTTCCTCTTGCCGACAAGTCAAGTTGCGCTACGTAGGTGGCATCTACCAAAATTCGAGAACGATTTTCGAAGCGCTAGCAGACTTCTCCATTTCTCCCCCCGACGGACATTCCGGAATCTACCCTTACAAGATCGCCTTCGATTTCGAGGCTTTCTTCAGACCGTGCAAAGAACCGTCGACGGAACACGTGTCCCTGCTGTGGGATCACGTCCCTTTGTCGGCTAGCGTCGCATCCGACTTTCCGGGGTGGGAGGGGCCCGTCTGCTTCGTCAGAGAATCCGACGCAGATTCCGACCCCTTGTTGGACCGAGTTTTAAATCACATAAACGAGAACGCCAAAGTCATCGGGGAAGCTGTGCTAGAACTTTACCGACCGACGTTAGCGAAGTTAGATGCGGCGATAGGTGAAGCTCTCCTGCTGGAGGAGGCGACATTCACCCCTTCTCCAGGCGGCTTTGCTGCGGCTCAGACCAGACACCCGTTAGTTCAACTGAAGAAGCGTCTTCTGAGATACATCCGCTAAGCTCCAGTCATTTGCTTCAACTCGGGGCGTTACGACTTGAACCTGATCAAAATACGCCTTCACTCGTTCTTTGCCTCCGGAGACCGAAGAAACCAAGAATTCAGCGTCATAAAGAGAAGCAATCAATACTTGGCGGTTTACACACAGCACACGGTTTTCTTGGACGTAGTCAACTATTTGGCACCCGGTTACAACTACGCGACCTATTTGCGAGCTTTCACCAGGAACGAAGAGAAAGGTCACTTTCCTTACGAATGGATGACGTCTACCAGGAAACTGGCAAACAGAACGCTGCCACCGAGATCGGCTTTTGACAGCGAACTGACGGGCGTCAAAATGTCCGAATCCGACTACGCCGCATGTCAGAAAGTTTGGTCCGACGAGAAGATGCAAACTATGGAAGATTACTTGATCCACTACAACAACAAAGACGTCAAACCTTTCATAGAAGCTCTGAAAAATCACGCTAAATTTTTCCAAGATCACAGCATTGACATGTTGAAAGACGGAGTTTCTCTCGCCGGTTTGACTTTACGGTTCCTCTTCCAAAACCTAGAAGACGCGTTCACAACGTTCCCCCAGTTCGACGCCGTCCTCCACGCTCTGATCAAAGAAAATCTAGTCGGCGGTCCTTCCATCATCTTCCATAGATTTCACGAGAAGGGCACCACGCGGATAAGGGAGCACAAGTACGGTGAAGAAGCGAGACCGTGCCAACACATCCTAGGACTAGACGCTAACTCTCTGTACTTGCGCTGCATGAGCGAAGCGCACTGCACGGGCTATTACGCGGTGAGACGACCTGAGACCGATTTCAAGCCCGAAATTAGGCAAAGAAACTCTCACAGCGCTTTGGAGTGGTTACGCTTCGTAGAGCACGACCGCGACGTGAAACTGCGCCACGCTTTGAACGGCGGCGAGATGGTTGTAGGCTGTCGGAGAATTCGCGTGGACGGGTTTCACGCGGCCTCTAATACGGTTTTCCAGTTTCACGGGTGTTGGTTCCACGCTCACGAGTGCATACCGTCGCACCGATATCAGTGCGCTTCACTGAGGGAGGAGAGACGCGACAGAACAACTATAGTAAGCGCTTACTTGAAAGCGCTAGGTCACAAGCTGGTCGTCGTGTGGGAGTGCGAATGGAGAGAGATGAAGCGTCGAGATGAGCGGGTTAAGGCCTCCCAACAACGCTGGAAGGTTGACGCTTTGAAAGTGTCTCGAAACGCGATGAGCGAGAGCGACATCCTTTCCGCTGTGAAAGAGGAGAAAATGTTCGGTTTAGTTCAAGTGGACATCACTACGCCGCCTCACCTACGAGACTACTTCGAAGAAATGACCCCCGTTTTCAAGAACGTGACCGTTTCAAAATCGGACATAGGACCTCACATGTCAGACTTTGCGCAGGAAGAAAAGCTGTTGAACACGCCTCAGAGATGTCTGATAGGGAGTTACCACGGAAAAAATAGCCTCTTGGGAACGCCGCTTCTCAAGTGGTATTTAGAGCACGGTTTGATAGGCACCAAAGTGCAGCTGGTCGTAGAATACCTACCTAAACGCTCCTTTGCCGGTTTCGCGGACGAAGTAACGGCGGCGCGAAGACGTGGCGACGTGAACGAGAACGAGAAAATTCTGTCAGACTGTTACAAGTTAATGGGAAACGCTACGTACGGTAAAACAATCTGCAACAAAGAAAAACACACGGCGGTGAGATACACTGACAGTCGGAAGTTCGAACTATTGGCCAATTCGTGGCGCTTCAAAAAGGCGTCCGAGTTGAGTTCCGATCTGTTTGAAGTCGAACTACAACCGAAAACAGTCAAGAACAACCTCCCTATTCAAATAGGGTTCATGGTATACCAGTACGCGAAGTTGAAAATGTTAGAGTTCACATACGACTTCTTGGATAGATTCGTCGATCGGCGCGATTATGCCCTTTGTCAAATGGACACCGACAGTCTTTACATGGCTCTCAGCGGTGACACGTTGGATGACCTAGTCAAACCTCGCCTGAGAGAGACGTACTTCAGAGAGAAACGAAAGTGGCTTCCGACAGCGGTGTGCGACGATCACTTAGAGCTTTTCGTGAAGACAAAAACGGAAAGAGTGCGAGAATGGTGTCCGCCGCCCGGCGGATGTTGTGAGAGACGGTACCTTCACGATCTGAGAACTTCGGGGCTTATGAAAACGGAGTGGGAAGGTGACGGGATCCTAAGTCTCAACCCTAAGACTTACATTTGCTACGATCGAGTCAGCGACACCGGTGAAAGAAAATCCAAAAAATGGAGTGCAAAAGGCGTACAGAAGAAACAAAACCCTAAGGAACCAGACGACTTCTTGGATGTTCTTCGCCAACGAAAAACTCTCATTGCTGTAAATAGAAATTTCAAAGTGGTGCGAAACAAAAAGGTCACCTACACCATAGAGAAAGACGGCGTGCGCTACTTGTATTATAAGCGTCGCGTGCATTCTGACGGTGTGACAACGAGTCCTTTAGAGATATGAAAAAAAATAATAAGCGTGTTATTGCTTGATTGAGTGCATCTTTTCAAAAATAGAGTGTTTATCAAGATTGAAAAAAAAGAAATAAAAAAATAAAATAGATTATTGTTGTGTTTTTATTTTCATACGTCTTCTTTTACTAGTAAGTCGCGCAGTCTCTTAAAGCGTCACTCATGTGACGACGTCGCTTCCAGTCACGTGATCCTAAAGACCCTCACTTCCTAAACAAAAAAACTTCTTCTTCTTCTTCTTCTTCTTCCGGTCACGTGATCAATCAGGTCACTTCCGGTCACGTGATCCTCAATGAGGTCACTCACTTCCGGTTGGCCATTAGGTCATGTGACGTCACTTCCGGTCACGTGACTCATCAGGTCACTTCCGGTCACGTGATCCTAAATTAGGTCATATGACGTCACTTCCGGTCCCCCCTAAGTAGGTCATATGACGTCACTTCCGGTCCATAAGTAGGTCATATGACGTCACTTCCGGTCACGTGACCAAATGGCGGCCTCTGATTGGCTAACTAGGTCACGTGACGTCACCACTAATCCCCTAAGTAGGTCACTTCCGGTCACGTGACCAAATGGAGGCCTCTGATTGGCTGCAGGTCGATTGAGTAATAAACAGTAGTTAACTATAGTCCCGTTCCGATACATACTATACTACTAACAGGGAGGGTAGGGTCAGTGGTTTTTCGCCCGAGCGGTTGGACATTTTTTTTGGTTCCCTGTGGGAGGGGTTTTTATTTTTAAGCGCAGGCTTTTTCACTGCTGGGGGCCTTTAGAGGAGCTCATTTAATAGTACATCAAAGCATCCGTCTTATAATGTTCCCGTCACAATAAAGCACCTGGTTTTGAATAAGGGCCTAGAGGCCTCCAAATGTTTCTTAAGCACTAAAAACATGACCCCAAATAAGCTCTAGTCTTGTGTAGGGGCAGGATATTACATATTAATCTCATACACGGTATTTCCGGGTAACGTCTGTTTACTCGGCTTCTCCACCTGGAGCTAGTGCACACAGTTCCCGGGAGAGGGCGCAGGTCCTCTTCAGGTAACCGTGTGCCGCTCTCAGGTGGGCGGCCGACCCACCCACCTGGCCACGTGATCTAAGAGCCGGTGTTATATAAGACCCATGTGTTTACCTGGAACGGCAGTCAGTGCAGGCCCGACTGACGAGAGACTTCACATGTCCAACCGTGCGGACAGAGTTGTATGCTAAGAGTTGTATACTGACCGTTTCCTCTATTTATAGAGAAACCTGATTTACCTGTGTGTATTAATTCTACACTGATCGTTCCCTAGTAAAGGAACTAGAGTTGTTATTCTTGTGAATAAAGACAGATATATTCTCGCACCTGGAAACTGCCGTGATCGTTGTTCTTTAACCTAGAGTTAACTACGAACCACCACTAAGCTCCAGAGTAAGAGCCCTGCTAAATTGAAGAGCACCCTGGTGTTTAAACACAACAGTACGCTATAGTAGTATGTACAAATGTTTCTATTGTCAAGGAAAGACTTATCAGTGTAAACCATCCGATGTAAATAACAGCAACATAATGAAGTAGCATGTTTGGTACAGAGTTCCAGTTAAACAGAATATAGTTCTTAGAAAATGTCTAATTACATATTTAACGACTATGTGAGGACTACTGATCGCTCAAATGTAGAGACGCAGCTATGAAGTATGGATGGCTGTTACCCATGGTGCACAGGCGTGTTAACTTCTGTGTCTTTTTCTTCGCTATGAAGATTTTTTAAAATTGCACCACAATGTATGTAACAAGTAGGTGCTAGACCTACTAGAGTCTGACTCTATTAAGAAGATGGTCAACAGGATTTAACTCTGCAAATGAACAGTCAAAATGGGATGACTCTATTAAAAACAGGAGTCAAATCTGTTTGATGCTATTATTGTGGTAGTCAAAATGGGTCGGGCAAGGAGATCTTAACAGCTCCCTACTCCTTGGTTTCCTCAATTACATTAATCTGAATGGTAGGAGAAATCCACCAGAATGACAGATTCAGAGAATTTATCTATTTAATCTCAGCCATGAACCTTATATAGATGAAACAGTGAAAATGCTTTAGCATAAACATTTATCCACAGAAACGGTGTCTATGCTTCTGCTGTACCTTATTTTTGTCTATTTCACATAATGAAATCCTATTTTCTTCGGTCCATGTACTTAATATCAGACATTCCTTCTATTATCATGAGTAAGTTCTGACCTTATCAGATGAATAGGGCCATTTTAAAACCATTATGAAATGCACTGTAGCTAGAAAACTCTATCAATCATATTGTGAGGCACTCTATTGGAAGAGCTTAGAACTGGTAATGTATTAAAAATTTCAGTTTCAGAGTCAGGACAGTTTAGGGAGTCAAAAAGAACCCACTGACGTATCCCTATGGAGTTGTAAGTCCCCAATATGGAGTCCTCAAAGTTCCAGTAAGACGGGATTCAATGCAAGTTGATACCAAAGCAGCCAAGTAGGGAGTCAATGACTCTCTTGAAACAGGAGTCATTATAGAGTTATTATTGAGTCCCACTAATATTAGGGAGTAACTTTAGAGTCATGGGGAGAGTTACCTCATTTATCGAGTCTGAACTCCCATTTGAGAGTTACTGTGATTCTACTTCTTTTCTCTGTGTAATATGTTACAAAACTAAGAGACAGTCAGTGATTGGTCACATCTTTTAACCGCCTTGCTTATGACTATACCCATGTTAATCCGGTGTATGTAGACCATATATTAGTTTACTTATTAGAACACTATATGTTGTTATTCATCATCATATTATGTTGTCATGTATTGTTCACTATCTATGGATGGCCAGTTATGAGTGGCCCTGCCTATATTGCGAGAACTCCCAAGGCATCATCCATATTAATCCCCCCCCCCCCCCAAAAAAAAAAATTGAATTTTTTTTTGAATAGGTTTATTGACGAACAACTCATATCTAATGACACGCTTCTCAAGGAAGGGATCAACACAGAAGCATAATTCACAATTTGTAATAATATTATGCACAAAAAATGTATGACATTTTGGTTGTCAAAGTCAATAATTCAGAGTTTGAAATCCAGGGTATAAGGTGAGTAATATGGTGTGATTAGTGAGTGCTCATTCTTACAACAGTGGGTGGAGGCTGAGATTTTGAATGGAGTTGGTCTACATCATTTACTCTCCGTGCTGGGTTGAAAATCATGTGTGTTCGCCCCTTTGATGCACCCAAGAGTGGCCGAAATGTTTAACCACTGCCCTGTTTAACCCAGATATGCCTACCGTCCTTTTAAAAGGACGCCTACATGTACTACTTTAATGATCACTAAAATAATATCAAAATTGAATTCATATTGTTTTCAACTTCAAATTATAATAGAACAAGGGTACATGCTTCTATTTTGACTAACAAGTATGTATATCATTTTTCATGTAACCATGGCAACCATACGCAGAGGGGTCTCTCACCAAATAATGCCTGTTTCAAAATCCTGACTATTACAGGGCTTAGAAAAGTAGGACAAATGCATGAATTTTCAACATTTTTGTCAAAAACATGTGAAACTAATGGCATAGAGGCAATTTTAGCACCAAAAAAATATCTAACTAGTTTAACCCCTCACGTATGGCTAATTGTTTAAAAGCGTCCTTTTAAAAGGACGGTAGGCACATAGGACATCAAAATTTCATGGGGAGCTCAATATTCAAATTTGTTCATGTGACAATGATATGGATGCACATAAAATGATGCAATTACCTCAGTAAACTGTCCTCAATGATGGCATTGGTGTTATTCTTAATTGTGAAGGTATGATCTTAATTGTGCATGAGTTGATATATTGCCTAGCAACCACATTTAACGAAAATTCCATGCCTAGCAACAAGCACACAGAGTAGGCCTAAGAGAGCTTTAGATACAGCTAACTAGAGTACACAGACCCAAGGATACCCATGATACTTATTACATTTCTTTTGAATCAATATGTTGCCTATCCATGACAGTCAAAAACATTCTGTGCCTAGCAACCAGCATTAGAATGGCATTAACAACCTAGCAACAACATTCAAAAACACACTGTGCCTAGCAACGAGCGTATGAAATGGCCCTAATGGAGCTTTAGATACACCTAACCCCAGTATGCAAACCCAAGGGCACCAGTGATACCTTTCATTATTTGTTTGAATCAATATGTTGCCTGTCCATGACATTAAAAACATTCTGTGCCTAGCAACAAGCATGTGGCATAGCCTAAACAGCCTAGCAACAATATTCAAAAAAACATTCCATGCCAGGCACCAAACATGTGGAATGGCCCTTAGAGAGCTCAAGCTTTAGATACACCTGACCCCAGTATACAGACGCAAGGATACCCAGGATACTTCTTGTGGTCATTTTAGATCAATATGCTGTGTATCCATGACATTTAAAAACATTCTGTGCCTAGCTACAAGCATGTGGAATGACCTATAGAAACAGCCTAGCAACAACATATAACAACAGTTAACCCTTATGGGCCCAGAACTATTTGATGAAAGTCAGTATTTTACATCATTGTTAGATTGGGTCACCATTAAATAAGAAATGAAAGTTTTCAGAATGCCCATTCTGTTACTGTTTTACTCCATAACAGTTTAGACTGGGTTACCATGGCAACCAGAAACATTCTTTTAGAGACATCCAATAATATGTAAAAAGGTCTTTTTAGGACTCCAAATAAAGACATATCTATCAAAAATAGATGTGTTGTCAAGTGCACAATTGGATTTCTGAGGAAAAAACATCTAAAAATGTTGTTTTCACCATCTTGTTTTGACTGTGTTGTAAGAAAGCCCATGCTAAATAGATGAAGCTAATTGGCACTAGCAGCTTGAAATGGGTGATGCTATCGGGCATCTTTTTGAAAAATACAAAGATGTCTGTTTCTGGAAGATAACATATTCTGATTGTCATATTCTTTTAACAGGTTAAAGATTAGATGACTTTCTCTCAGCCCAAATTATAAAATATCCATATTTTACCCTCCCCATGGGGGATTTGGGCCTTATAATATTATGACGAGGAATGCCCTGTATTTTTGTAGTAATAGCAGTGTAGGATGCCCATAGTCAAGGTTTTGGGTGAACTTCTGGATCAGGAGTGAATTAGTAATATTGCAGTGGCTTGAATAAGCACAGGGGTCTCAAAGAAGCACAGGTCCTGTGTAAGCATAGGGTAAATGATGGTTTTGAAATGAACATTCAGGTAAGGTGTCTATCTTAAATAAACACAGGTCTCGTATAGGCACAGTGTAAATTGTATCATCAAAATTTATAAGCAGGGGTGTCCTTATTCAAGCCACTATCGTAGATCACACAGGGTAGTCTTTTGAACACAATTAGATATCATGAGTGCAAAAGAGAATGGGTAGGCGACCAGGCCATAGTATGGAATATTGGATGGGTAATGAGATACTTTAAATGAGTTTCTACTACAAAATGACCAGATCTTTGGTAGGGCCAGTGTAGTCAGACAAAGGTCTCTCACTGTACACCACATGTAGCTTCCAGTGAGACCAGTGCCCAACTGACTGATCAGAAGCCCAGTATGTGGCAGGGACAAATTCCAATCCAGCTTCTTACAAAAAGGCCGCTATTCAGCTATGTCAGCCCAGAGTATAAAGCCTCCTTTGCAGTGATATTATAGAGCGCCAGTACATTATCAATTCAAATCTTCAGGTTTGCTCATGAGAGGAAAGTATGATACTTGTAATCCCCATTGCCTGCCACATACCATTTAGTGATCAGTAACCTTTGCATCATGTATACCAACAAGTATTTAGGGTCTCTTTCTGGGGATAAGGGACATCAAATCTCTATACGGCCCCTTTCCCATGCTTGAGGCTAGGCACAGAATGTTTTTGAATTTTGTTGCAAGGCTATTGAGACCATTCTACATGCTTGTTGCTAGGCACAGAATGTTTTAATGGCATGGAAGGGCAACATATTGATTCAAACAAATAATGAAAGGTATCACTGGTGTCCTTGGGTTTGCATACTGGGGTTAGGTGTATCTAAAGCTCGATTAGGGCCATTTCGCAGGCTCGTTGCTAGGCACAGTATCTTTTTGAATGTTGTTGCTAGGCTGTTAATGCCATTCAAATGCTGGTTGCTAGGCACAGAATGTTTTTGAATGTCATGGATAGGCAACATATTGATTCAAAACAAATGTAATAAGTATCATGGGTACCCTTGGGTCTGCATACTCGGATAAGCTGTATCTAAAGCTCTCTTCGGCCTACTCTGCGTGCTTGTTGCTAGGCATGGAATTTTTGTCAAATGTGGTTGCTAGGCAATATATCAACTCATGCACAATTAAAAACATACCTTCACAATTGAGAATAACACCAATGCCATCCTTGAGAACAGTTCACTGAGGTAATTGCATCATTTTATATGCATCCATATCATTGTCACATGAAAAAATTTGAATAATGAACTCCCCATTAAATTTTGATGTCCTATGTGCCTACCGTCCTTTTAAAAGGACGGTCCATAAATCAGAGGCCATGGGCGCTAATTTCCCAATTTTGCTAAAAATGCCCAAAAAGTATCAATTTAACACAGGAAAAAAAATGTTGTTATAAAAAGAGCACTATTTCCCTCCTTAGGCATATCTGGGTTAAGGATACCATCATTATCATTGTATGAACTAGGATACCAACATATATAAATAAATACTCCATGAAGTGTAAGTAATGCTTCTACTCATTCCATAAACTATAATGGTGTCATTTTGTACAGAAATGCAAACCTTGAGGTGCTTATTGTGTATCCTATGGCACACCACCCAGCTCTGCAAATACATGTTTCATCAAAAGAAAACAGTTAACAAATGCCCTTGATTGCTTCCCGGCAAAATTAATATGGATCGCTATCAGGGATCACTTCCCTTGATTTTGTAGAGATCATGTCCTCACAAGCACCCATACCTACTACATGGTGTAAACAGATATTTTTCTGTTATAGATCTTTGGATATTTGCCAAAAACACATTATGCCATTATGATTAAATTCTGTATAAATATTCTTGCTCGACATATTTTTACGAAATCTGCAAAATCCAGGAAGATATGCACAACACGAAATGAAAATACATGTACAGCACTTGTCTTGAATAAAGATTATTTGTCATAATATATGTTCTATCATATATATATTGGAATACATGTACAGCACTTGTCTTGAATAAAGATTATTTGTTATAATGTATATTCTATCATATATGTAATGGACGAACTTTTACACCCTATTTATAGCAAGTGTAATGTTAAAGTATTCTTACATCTAAAAATGCCACACAAGATTCATGACCTTAGAAAACCTATGAATAACTTGACCTTCATAGTCTCACACTGGACATCAAATTTAGCCAGCAACATCTCTGTGAGACCAACAGAAAGGTGGCAACTGCCTAAGCAAATGTTTGTCTGTGAGCCTTTCCTATCCGCCTATTTTATGGCTTGTAAATCGGACCAATATATTATTTTTTCCAATAAAGAATAATTCATTAAAGTTTTGATGAAATATACATGAGCTCACTCCCATGATTGTATTCCAGCTCTGTAAAAATTACAAGAGCTAGAGTCGTAAAGACTGCTTTCAGTAGACCCTCTTATCAATATTCTAATTTTTAAGTGTTCTGCATACCAAAAAGTATTATTTAGAAAATGCACACTCATATAATTCAAGATGTAATAAATCAATAGACCAACAAGTGATATATTTGTGTTATGTTATATCATGGAACAGTTTTGATATGTCATTGGTTAAACATTAGATGATCATATCTCTAAACTATTCATAACATAATCCCAAATATTGGTTCATTAACTTATTTGACAAGCCTTCATGTTTTACAAATAATTAAATGAAAATTACTGATTCAGCCTAGAATGTCCCTGGGGTACCAGCTAAAGCAAATTTCTAAAGCAATGAACCACTTAGGACTTAACTACGTTTGTACTTTATACAGCATCGAGACCATTTGCCTTTCATCAGTAACCATGTTAGCATGTCTGAATACAACAAATTCAGGAGAGATTACTTGCAATTTTAGCTCTGTTTCAGACCTAATACTAAGTGTCACAAAATTAGCAAAAGTCATGGGCTGAGCAGTCCTTTAATTTCCTCTGCCCAAAACTAGTTGAATTTGATTGAATTAACTTTCTGAATTTCTCCTCCCAGTTGTCAACTAGGCTAAGGGTTTTGTTTTATTGACTAATTGTTAACTACAGCTTGTTTTTCCTAGAATTCTTGCAAAGAACAACGTCTTTCATAAAGAGTTCATATCTTACTAAAATTGATCTCTTTTCAAAAGCAAAACTTAGGGAACGAGTCATGTATTACTAGTTGGAGGGGGGGGGGCTTGATGGGTATTCCAAACAATGCAAATGTTTTTTTTCCGCCCCTTCCACCATTTAGATGGAAGTAATTTCAACCCCCCCCCCCCCCATATCTGCTTTGTTCTAAAATGACATTATGCGTTGTCACGAGTAATAAAATAGACCATATAAATTTTGACTCCTTATAGGCTTAACAAGTTTCTGCCTCCCCTCCCCCCCCCCAAATCGAGGCCTGTTTGTTTTTCATTATGACTAGAACCATATCCTCTATCCCCCCAGCTGGCAATAAATGACTCAACACCAATTTTTGTACGGCCTCAGGTCTGGCTTCAAACTTGTTTGAACACCTGAGCTGAAGTATATACACTATATACATGGAGGAAAAGAGAGTGTCAGGCTGATTCAATTCATTAAATTTTTGTGATTTTTCTCTAAATCATTCATGACTCATCGGTTTCACCTATGACCGCTCTCGTTTCCTTCTCTATATAGATCACTGCTTCGAGTGCCTCACACCATTAGTCATACACATTGATGGTGCACAGTCTGCTGTTAGATGTATTCATGTTACGCGGATGTTTCACATAAATATACACCCAGCACTTCACCTCACAGAAAAATGCATACCGCACTCTGGTTAAACCTCCATCTTCCATCTCACCGATGACCTCACTGTACTTGCTGACGTATGTATATTCACCAGGGGCAGTTTCAGCAACTTGCTGGTCTCTGACAGAAACCCCGAGATGGAGGCCGGTGGAGTAGGTCACATTGACATAGAAGTGTGGTCTGCAGTGGTAGTAGCCTGTAATGACAAGGTATGTATGATGTGAGCGGTATGTGCAGACACCAAGTCGCTATGTTTAAATACCATGAATGACATTTTCCAAAACACCCAGTGGGCAAAGCCAAGCTCAAGAGGCATTATTGGGTGCCTCCCTGTAAACACGCTACCCAATCCCAACGTAGTTCATAGGTTTCTCTAAGTACTTTTCCTACCAATGGTCTAAGATTCGATTTTTTGCATAGTTTATGAAGGTCAAAATGTTGAGAATTTGATAAATTCAATAAACATTTAAATCTTATTTATGTTTTTCTACGTCATTAAAGCATAAATGACACCTAATACTGAGGTATTTAGATATTTGTTTCCTTCCCACATATGTATTAAGAAGTCATCAAAAACATAAATTAGATCAGTTAGGATGGTGACACTGTATGGGATTGTGGATCCCAACCCATTTGTGACCCCTTGTTAGGGGTGTAATGAATAACTTGTCAAGACTATTACCCGAACGGGGATTTACACCCCCTGTCTTTGCGGTCGGGTCCCATGGTACTTCTACAGAAAAGGGCCTAAAGCCCAACATTTGGTGTAGCTGGATGCAGGTGTTGTCATCATTATCATAGAGGAGCTTCTGGTTCACACCATTGTCTGCAGGCCAACTGGGCAGAGTGATGTCTGGAACCAAAATGAAGATAATTACTATTATTCACTACATTTCCTATTGCTTAACGTAATTTTAGCCGTCAATCAAATTTGGCACACATTTTATCGTCTCCTTTTATCTTATCAAGATCCCATCCTATCATTAAGAACAATTATAACGCCCTTGAGAATATCAATTTTCTTTTATATGTCATTGAGTATTGTCATAATGTGTCAGCAATAACCAGTGAGGGTGTTCTCCACTGATTTCAGTAGGTAGGGAGTAGGGTTGAAGTTTATAGTGTTTTAAGTCTGACGATTGAGGTAGTTATTCTTTTAACCAGCCTTAGGTCAGGTTTCTAACAATATTTAAAACTTGGAGTTTGTGTATAATTTTGACGATCATTATGTGGACATTTTTAGTGAAAATAACAGAACTGGTGTTCAACTAACATTAACCATCGTTTTGGTTATTTCTCATGTTATCAAGACAATGAACAGAGTTTTAGATGTACTTATTAGTTTAAATAGTATATTGCACTACATTGATATGTCAACCACTATTATGTCAATAATCATGATCAACATAAATTGGATGTTAATGACATCCCTAGTTTCAACAACATAGGGTTGGCTTGAATGCAGCACCAGCGAGTTACAACCATGATATGTGAGAATTCAGAACAGTGTCATATGTTTCACAAGAATTCATTCACCATTGATGTCAACATAGATCTCTATTTCACACATGGTCAGAACGCCTGAACTAAGAAGAGTAACAGCCACATGGTTCCCCTCCATGTGACGTCCACATGTGTAGTACTTGCGGCCGATTGGATGCGTCTTACAGTTGTACGCACAGATGTCATAATCTGCCTCTACAAAGGACGTAGCTGGAGTAGGCAAGTTTCCAACAAAGATCTTGAAGTTAGTCAGGCGGAGGTCTGTTGATTATAAGAAAAAGAACTTAGTCACTATAATGATCTTAGCCACTATAATCCCACAGAGAGAAGTAAAAGAGTCGCTGCGACTCTGACAGCCAGAGTCGCAGTTTGTCTCCCACGTGACACCTGTAGAGGAGAGTCAAATGGGTTTGAATTTCCATTCCTGAAGAGTCAACCACAGTTGACCCATCAAAGGAGGGGGAGTCAAAATTGCTACTTGAATACATGAGGGCATGCAGGTTCGGTGGATTGTGTAATCATGTCAGGCTAGGCTGGGGGCAACAGGTGTATACAATTAGTGGACAGACCAGTAGAGGCCTGTGAAAGAAGTGAGTAGGTAAAGTTATTGCACAAGAGAGGTCAATAACAAGACATGTTGTCATGTCCACCACTTCTCCTTATGCTAAGTCTTATCTGCCTCACATTACACTCTGCAGACCGTTGGCCACAAACATCAAATCAGATGCCAATATCATAGGTCTATGTGTAGTATTAAGCAGTGCTATACATTATATCTCAGACAGTTAGTGCCTAGCCTTATGTTTATATCCCTTACCCACAAATATGGTGGCTAAGCTCTATACTGTTGATGTTCTTGGAATGTATTGTAAAGTTTATCATCGTATTTGATTCAGGTAACTTACTTGAAAAAGCTTTTACATTGACATTCCTTAACTACATCATTTAGACAAATAAAGACATATAGTGTACTATTCTATAAAGGACCAAAAATGTTTTGGCATGTACCAAATGTCTGAAGTATTGATGATGGCTCTAGCCTGTGGTTGCCACTTGTACCAAATTAGTGCAGGTTGCCCCATCATGTGGTTTCATATACAACTACTATCAGAGTCAACACATTTTTTATTTGACTCTTCATGGAGAGTCAATCTATGTATGACTCTGCTGTGGGCAGAGTCAACTGCACTTGACTCTGCACTGAAGGTAGAGTCAAGTTGTACAACGTCCAAGGGGCATGACTGGAGTGGCTGTGACACCTCCACCAGAGTCATCATGACTCTGCTACAAGAGTCAACTAGAGTTGACTATGGTAAAAGAGTCATGGCGACACCTTTACTTGTCTCTGTGCCCCTAATAAGCGCACACACCCCTTTATGGGCAGATTTTAACAGTAAAACCAAAGGAATATGTCAATTCTTTAGCCTGAATACATTCCAAACTACTAAAAATGTGTCTACCATGAATTGTTAAACGCTTTGTGTGCCTATAACAGTGAGTTTGATACTAAAACAGGAAAAAAGGGAGGGAAAATGGGCGAATGTATTTCAGATGTGTGGTACTTACAACAGCAGGGCTGTCTGTTAATGATGGCGGCTCCTGTTATAACAGAGGTCTGTCCCAGGTCAACCATCCACCAGGGCCGGGGCTCCTCATATGTATGGGTACATGTGGTGTAACCAGAAGGATCAGTCCACCCATAGTCATTACCATCCAGTGCCAAGTGTGCTGGCCTGTAAACACAGATAGACGTAGATCTACATTGATTTGGAGTGTAAACTACATCATTTTACAAGGTTTATGAACATCAAAACGTGAAGGTTTACTTATGTTCAATGGATGTTTATGTCTGAATTACATTTTTCTACCTCATTCAGACGTAAGTATATGTAGAAATAAATTTACATAAAGTGGGCCTATATACTTTGTGAAATAGCTGTATTTAGTCATAGATGTATGTATACATACATTCACAGACACGGTTCCTATCGATAATTATTGTAATTGAAAAAAAGAATTAATCTTATTTTAGATTTGTTCAAGCTAAACATTTATTGTGATCTCTTGGAATAGCTTGACACCGCATTCCTGCATCAGGTATAGAGACTATACCTCTTAATTCCATATAAAAAAAGTCTTGATCATTTAGAAATATCTGCTTAGATTGGGGAAGATATTTGCCCTGGATCAGTTAGGTTCTCTCCATATTAGATAATGCTGTTACCTAGTGTGAAGTCAGGAAAGTATAAAGGTTTCTGTCAAGAACCCTACCTCATTTAGACGTAAATAAACATAGATTTGTTATGGTTGAATGAGGTAGAAAAACGTAATTCAGACAGACAGGGCCATTGAGCGTTAATAAACCTTCACATTTTACGTCCACAAACCTTGCAAAAAGTCCTAATTCAAACCTTTGGTTGAATATAAACCTATTCAAACCCCTGACCCACATTGGAATTACGCAGTGTTTACAGGGTGGACCACTATGAAAGCTAAGTTATAATTTCTC
Source organism: Harmothoe impar (assembly GCA_947462335.1). NCBI lineage: Eukaryota > Metazoa > Annelida > Polychaeta > Phyllodocida > Polynoidae > Harmothoe > Harmothoe impar. Next base: position 75,634,590 of record OX381711.1, read on the forward strand.
ATGAATTTGCAAAGTTAGTAAAAATATTTTACATTGTGAAATAAATTACGTTTACAGTATTTAGGTCCCCCTGGTAGACCTGTCATTGACACTACCCCTGATACCCAGGAGTTGGGTAACTACTATATCTGGAAAAGTCTACTGTAGAAGCTCTGACTCGGATAACCTTTGTTCAACGGGTAGTCTAGAATATGGGCCATTCCAAGCTATTTAATGAAGTGGTCCAAGAATTTTGAAAAATAAAAAATTATTCCAAATTACCATTTTTACTTTTTTCCCTGGCCCAACTTTCAGCAGAAGGAGACAGGGCCAATTCAATTTTGCTATCAAACTTTAGGCAAATAATGGCCTTTTTATTGGTGAAAGGCATTACCTAGAACTATTTCTCCCTCCAACCAAATTTGCGCATTGAAAAGTGGCAAAAATTGATATTTGGCTGTTTTGAGGCGGCCATAAAGGATTTGCATATTTGGAATAGCGGTTTGGAATAGCGGTTTTGATGCTATGATTTTTCAAACCTTTTCAATTATTATATGCAACTGTTAAAATGACCACCATTTACACTCATTGTCCAAGTATAAACCGTAATAAAAACCTCATGATACTGGCATTTCCCAGGAGAGTATGAATGTATGAGGGGACTCAAGCAATACCAGACCTCTAGGTCATTGCATTCTAAAAATATTGCATTTTGAAGAAGACACAAAATCGGGATTTTGCAGACTGAGGACAAAACCCCTTGATGTTCAGCAACCAAAATCTCAGAAACTGGATGCTATAATTTTGCACATGTTCATGAACTACCTATATCTCTATGTAGGTAGAAAATTATTAGGATTTGAGGAGGTCATGTGGGAAACATTCCTCAAATTTGTCTTTATAACACGGAATGGCCCATATCCCAAGAAAAGATGCATGTTTGAATTTGTCATTTCTTGAAGTGAAGTTCAAACATATTATAGTACCCACACAAACAACTATGTTAATGGTTATGTATATTAGACCACAATGCGCTGCCCCAAAATGTGAAGTTGAACTGGACATGTTTTTAGACCACAATATTATGTAATTTTCTTATAGTACATGACTTCCTCAGTTCCCCAAAATATGTTCCTGACGGGGTACGGCCTCGTTTGCCCCTTGCTCGTTCCCATGGCAACCACCAATTTATCAGGCCACATTATATGAATATCAGCTTACATATAATGAATCAAACTTTGAATAGCATTTGTTCCACCTCCTCATCCAGGTTTAAGAGTCCTGTCGGTCCTTGTAGCTCAGGCCTCACACAAGTCCACTTCTCTGGGTGAAACACTGTGGTGTAGAAAATATTTATCAGTTTACTTACCTGTAAGGACTTGACTGGTAAGAGGTTGGTCCACGTCCTTGTCCCAGGTTCAGCAGTCCTGTTGGTCCTTGTAACTCAGGCCTCACACACGTCCACTTCTCTGGCTGATACACTGTGGTGTACAAGATATGTACATGAATCAACTTGACAATGATGGCCCTACACTTTATCTATATAGTATGGTAGGTTAGAGGAAGACCCATTGGGAAATATTGATAGGTCTGATACTGGCAAATGTCTGCCTTCTCTAATTCAGAATTGGCCTTTATGGTTCCTGGATAGTCAAAGCTGTGAATCAATATTTTCAAATGTATATTTTTGTTTCATATCATTCATTTTTTCATGATTTCTATTTGCGATGAAGATGATATTGGAAATATAATTTGTATGTGTGTTGCTAAAGTAATGAAGTCCTACCATAAATGTAGATCACATTTTCATGGGTGTAAGCTTTCTTGGTTTTGTCAAAAATTATTATGTCATGCATATATGAATTCGGTAAATAAGTTACCTTTAATCTAGAAGAAGAGCTGACTTTGATATTAAGAGCCATAACATTCTCAACAATGACAAGGACACAAGGTTGCAAGTGTAGCTGAAGATTTTTGTATGCAGTTTATTTTTACATTAATTACCTTGCTCAGCATAGACCTCCACTTCACAGACTCTGAGAGAAGTGACTTCCTGTCTGAAGATAAGCACGTAGCGTCCAACAAGTGTCCTCTCACACTGAAGGTACATGACCTCAAACTCCACCATACTGACAACGCGGGACACACACGGCTCATAGCCAGACGTCAACGGGTCAAACGTGGCAGCATCAAACGTGTCTCCTACCAGCACTTGGTACTCATTTGTAACTGAAATAATTTAACTGTTCGGTACAATAGTTGTTTTCTACAGATCCTCTCTATTAGATTATTGCTTAATACTGTTCCCAGTTCTAAAAAAAAACTGTATATTAGCGATACTCCTTCATTTATTTTAGTAGTTACTTTTTTTAATGAAGCTGTTCCAAAGGCAGTTGATTAATAAAAGAATAAAAACTCATCAAATCTAGGATACCTCCATAAGCAGTGAAAGCGCTGAATACCACGGTACTGACTGACAGAGTCTCATTAAGATCTACAACAAGCCAGGGGTTGTCTACAGACAAGGTGTTCAGGCACCTGTCTGCAATGTAAATAAACCCAAGGCAATCATACAGCATTCAGGAAGTTATTAGATACAGTGAATTCTAGTCTATTGAATTGTGTGCCAAGTGGCTGGTAAGCTCTTTTCTTTGAATTAGGGCATAGTATAATTATGAAATTACACATTTTTTTCATTTTTTGGTCACATTCCACATGGAAGATATGCTATAAGCAAATGATTTTTAACAACAGGGGGACAAGTTAGTGCATTTTTGCATGGGCTGGCCAAAATGTTTTTAGACCCCCAGTGAGAGGGTTCCAAACGTTTTCCACTCCCCCAAGACAGGTGCAAATTGATTGTGGCTGAATCCTTTGAGCTGTAATAATACACTTTCTTTTTCGGTCTAAAGGGGTGACCTTTTTTGTTACCCCTAAAGAGATGTCTACATTTTGTTTGGTCCCCTTCATATTGAAATATTACCATTGCTAATGGCCTTGGTTTCGACTTGGATGTCAATCTACTTAACATCAATAATAAATATGCCAAAGTTGAGGTCAAATGCACCATACTTGAATATCCTACCTCCATACTCAGTGCGGTCTGCATCCACGGTGAAAGTAGTAGCAGCAGTTGCATTGGAGGCAAACGTTGACTTACCAAAGGCCTCATTCAATGATGTATAGTCTATATTACATACAGGTTCTGAAAGAAATGTGAAATTTATATATAATACATCTCACTGCAAGAGGAATGCTGCATCTATAGAGAATAAGATGATAACAAATTGAAAGGCTCTATTCTTCTGTGTAAGGAAGGGCAATCTGCCAGGTGCCCAGACTAGAGCCGTAAATCTCCCTGCTGAATGTGTGTATATTGGCCCTTTTAATGCAACTATGGGTAGACTTATGCAGAAAAGGGTAGCATGTCGAATGATTGAACAAGGACTATAGATTGTATGAAAGTATAGTCTATTTCCCATGTATCTTTCAACAAAATATCATACAATATGCATTAACGCATTAAATGGGAATTATACAAGCTTCCTTTCAATTTATCCAGTCCCCCAAGTGTCCCTTATAATATAACCTTACCCATGCAGGTCCACCTAAACAGTGATTCAAGGGTCATTAGAACACTCAATCATGCTTATGCCCACTTAAAGGGCTTGTACACCTGCCCTATTTCCTACAGTATGGTCAGGGGCATTTCAGTCTACCAGACAGTAACTCGAATGATTGAATTCTATCCTCTTTTCTTATTGATTTAGAGGCATGACAATTTTTTTTTTTTTATGCCGAAGTGGTGGCGTAGCACCTGGTGGTGCCGCCAGGCACCACCAGAACGAGGTATATGATGTTTGCACTTTGCCAGAAGTCAGAACTGGCGCCGCCATCTTGGATTGTGCCGCCATCTTGGATTAAGGTGTCACAACACAAATGTATGCTATGTGATAACAATAATATAAATCAACCTTTGATAGTTCCTGAGGTTGATCATAATAATACCTACCCCCCCTAATATGGACCCAAGGAATTCAATGGTTCTATCGGTTTGTTGCATATACAGCTGGTTGCCTAGCAACGGCTATTGTAATTGTTTATCTGCCTAGCAACACACATTTCCATGGTCCTAAGGTTGATTATAATCATACCTACCCCACCTAATATGGACCCAAAGAATTCAATGGTTCTATCCATTTGTTGCTAATACAGCTGGTTTGCCTAGCAACGGCTATTCTAATTGTTTATCTGCCTAGCAACACACATTTCCATGGTTCTGAGGTTGATTATAATCATACCTACCCCTCTTATATGGACCAAGAAATTCAATGGTTCTATCCGTTTGTTGCTAAAACAGCTGGTTGCCTAGCAACAGCTATTCATATTGTTTATCTGCCTAGCAACACACATTTCCATGGTCCTGAGGTTGATTATAATCATACCTATCCCCCCTAATATGGACTCAAGAAGTTCAATGATTCTATTGGTTTGTTACTAATACAGCTGGTTGCCTAGCAAAGGCTATTATAATTGTTTATCTGCCTAGCAACACACATCTCCATGGTCCTGAGGTTAATTATAATCATACCTACCCCACCTAATATGGACCCAAAGAATTAAATGGTTCTATTGGTTTGTTGCTAATACAGCTGGTTACCTAGCAACGGCTATTCTAATTGTTTATCTGCCTAGAAACACACATTTCCATGGTCCTGAAGTTGATTATAATCATACCTTCCCCCCTAATATGGACCCAAGGAATTCAATGGTTCTTTCGGTTTGTTGCTAATACAGCTGGTTTGCCTAGCAACGACTATTCAAATTGTTTATCTGCCTAGCAACACACATTTCCATGGTCCTAAGGTTGATTATAACCAAACCTACCCCCCTAATATGGACCCAAGGAATTCAATGGTTCTATTAGTTTGTTGCTAATCCAGCTGGTTGCCTAGCAACATCTATTGTAATTGTTTATCTGCCTAGCAACACACATTTCCTTACCCCCTAACATGAACCCAAGGAATTCATAGGAAATGCCATATTTGAAGTAATATCATCCTTCCCCCTGATAACCCCTTCCCGGCCCTGCTTTTTTGGTGTCTTGAATGGGTTCCCTTCAAACATACCAACCATGTAGACATTATGTTCCTTCGAATGCAAGAATTGCGGCTGTTGCCGCGTATAAAAATGCCTGAGGCCTTTTTTTACGCGGCAACAACCGCAATTCTTGTTTGAGTTTATAACGTATTTTTATTCACTTGGTGATTTTCCAAAAACACGATACAATCAAATGAGGAATAGACTCCTCCAATGTATTCATATGAATATTTCTATGCAAAATACAATTTTTATCAAATCAAGTGGGTCTGTCCGGCCACACTATCAACCTTCGTTTGAAGGGCATCGGCAACAAGTACTTTGCTTTATAAACATTTAAACTTTTATGATGCAATACACAGTCAATGTTTATATAATACAATACATAGCCAATGTTAGCAGTGTCTAATAGATGACATTACAATACAACACAATAGTTATCGGCATCGTTTTGCCAGAAAGGAAGCCCTTATTTTGGTTAGGGCTTTGTTGCGGAAGCATTGTTTATCTGTTGCTAGCCTACAGGAGGTATTCAGGTTGTTGTTCCAAATGTCTATTCCCCTATATAAAGGGCTCTTCCTGTAGCCGAGCATATTACTGGGTGGGTAAACTAATAAGCCAGTATTGGATGACCTTGTTAGTCTGCCACAGAGTGCAGGCTTTTCAAAAAGCAGTCCTAGGTCAATCTGGCAAGTGGTTTCCACTGTAGATGTATTTGTGTATGAGTAATACAAGTTGGAGGTCAAAACGTATACTTAGGTAATCAGTATTAGTGTCAGTGTGTAACTGTAGTACAGGGTATCGCATCTGAAGACGCAGGCTAACACAGAGGCATCTATTCTGCATAAGTTGTAACCTCTTATGTTGAGACTGAAGTATACCATTATATAAATAGCCACAGTATTCTAAGACTGGCAGAATAGTCTGTTTATAAACTAATACAACGGTAGGGGTTGACATTTTGCGTTTCATCATCCCTAACATTTTGCATCTGTTAGCAGCTGAGCTTACATTCTCACTAACGGTTTCATCTAGGGTGAGATTATTATCTAATATTATACCAAGATATTCATATTTGTTACATACCTCTAGTGTAGTAGAACCCATGATAATTCTGGGCTGTGGGATTTTGTTGATGTTGGAAGGAGGATCAAATATTTCTACCTAAGTCTTGTCAGTATTTATACACAGGCCACTTTGGCTGAACCAGTCAAATACATTGGAGGCATCAGTTTGTAATTTTCCCTCGGCTATCTTAAGGCTAGGCGAACTTATGTAGAATACCACATCATCGGCATACATGATTATTTCAATGCTTTAGAACTTTAACAATAGTAACAATATTCTTATATAGATACACATATCTTGGTAATAGAAATTTGTCCAGATTTATGACCACCGTCCATAGAGCATAAATCGACCTTATATCAAGAGAATTGCCATACATTCCCTACGTAAATTGTATATAGAATGGCCATATATGGCCGATTTGTGCTCTGTGGACGGTGCCCCTCAGCTGATATACCATCTTTAAGGAGTTAATACTTGAGTGGTTAGCTGGTAACCTGTGAAGTGCTGCATCACCAATTCACAAATATTTGAAGCTCATGGTACTTTGCATCTACTATTTATAAACTTGGCACTAGTCCAGCACACTAGAGACCATGTAGGCTTTAGCTGCTGCTGCTACCTTTAACACATCCCAGTTAGCACTAGTGCTTTAACCCTTTAACTCCCTAAAACCAAACCCCATAGCTTTGCATTGAATTGAGGATAATTTACCTATTCTGTGATCATACATATATCCCTACTTCGGCAAAACCAACTTTTACTTTCATCTCATTGCCTGTATTATTCTGATGCGTTATAGCCCACCTATTATCAATCCTAGACTAAGCTGTTGTTAACTATAACTGATGTGAAGTCATAAGCTTGTCGGTGAGACTGCTGACTGTTCTCCATGTTTAGCTGTCCAACGTCCAAGCAAATTACGGGGTTTGGGCATGGCAAATTTAGGTGTATTGGCTAACTCAAGAGTATGCATACACTGACTACTATCTTATGAAATGTTTGTAGTATCTAGATAGACAGTTTTCATATTCATGTATATGGGACTATTTCACTTGATGTACTTCTTTGCATATCATATAAAAGTGTCCAGTGTAATATTATTAATTTGCCAAATAAACATTATCAAACAATAACAAAATGTCCATTTGCAGATGACTCTGTCTCACCATTCCAATGCATATGGGCCTGGGGGGGGTGCCACAAAAATATCTTTATATATCCAAATAACGTTTAGGGGGTACTCTACAGGTGTTACTAAGTCCATCCAGGCCATTGGATTCATTTAAATATTCCTACTGTATCCATAGCAACAACCTGTTCCTAACTGGATCTAATGCATTTCAGTATAGTACCTACCCCATCTAATATAATAAAAGTGTTGTACTATATTTTCAACAGCATCCCTATGTAGTGTAAGCGTAATGTAGTAGTTAACCTTATATCTAACCATTTCTACCCCTCCCTTATAGGAAAAAAATGGATTTTTTGTATATTTTGATAAGATTTTTACCCTATTTTTCAAAGTTTTTTCCTGGGTACTATGTATGGTAAAGACAGTTTTTATATACTTATACAGGTAGGGCTAACCCTTATCTACAAGATAGCGTTCCATTTTTTATCATATATTTAAACTGTATGTAAAATATTGCCAAAATGCTGGACTGACATATTGCCAAAATGCTGACCTGTTCCTAACCGGTTAGGAACACGCTTTAGAAGTGCTTTAAAACGACATTACTTGGAAATGCTTAGCACTGGCATCTGCACAAGGATGTCTAATATGCTCTCTTACTATTCTTCTAATCATTCTATCTATATCTATACTTTCTTTGATCCTTTAAGTGAGGTGTGTGCTACTGTTGACCTGTTCCTAACGGGTTAGGTTGACCTGTTCCTAACCGGTTAGGAACAAGCTTTAGGAGTGCTTTAAAATGACATTACTTGGAAATGCTTAGCACTGGCATCTGCACAAGGATGTCTAATACACTCTCTTACTATCATTCTAATCATGCTACCTATATTTATAATTTTTTTGATCCTTTTAGTGAGGTGTGTGCTACCGTTGACCTGTTCTAACCGGTTAGGTTGACCTGTTCCCTAACCGGTTAGGAACAAGCTTTAGAAGTGCTTTAAAATGACATTACTTGGAAATGCTTAGCACTGGCATCTGCACAATGATGTCTAATATGCTCTATTACTATACTTCTAATCATTCTGCCTATATTTATACTTTTTTTATCATTTAAGGGAGGTGTGTGCTACTGTTGACCTGTTCCTAACCGGTTTGGAACAGGTCAAAAACATGAGGAGAGTTAGGATTACGGGTTGATTGTAGGTGCTGCATTTTTTGTTTTTTTCAGGAGGAATGGGGAGGGGAGGGGACTATATGATCTACATATAGTGTTGTTTTAAATATGCTTGGGGGCAGTAATATGAACGTACAAAGTTACCCGGTTAGGAACAGGTCATTTCAGTTTCAGAAAGTAAAGGTGGCGGGGAGAGGAATCATGATATGTCACAGAAGAGAAATGGGTTGGGTATTGTAGAAATACAATGTAGGGATACGGGAAACTACATTATGCCATGTTTGATACAGAAGAAAGGTGACAGGGTAGCCAGAAGTATGGGGATCAGGATACGGTTAGGAACAGGTCATATATGGAGATATTTATATCTGCTGGGCACAGTCAGATATTGGGAGGAAGATTGAGAAAATGATACTCTTTGGAGGAAATGGCATTGTTTACATGGGAAAAAAAGAAAAACAAGAATTGTGCCAAAAGCATGTGCTATGAATGCAGAAAACTGCAAAAAAGTGCATTTTTTCCATATTTTTGGCCCCCTAGACCCCGATACGTTACAATAAAATGTAGAAAAGTATACATTTCTAGATAGGCCAAACCCTTGGGGTCATGATAGAATTATTTTAGGGGGGAAATGGATTGGGTAACTGGATCAGTACAAAGCTGATGGGACCCAAAGTATCATATACATTAGACTCATGAAATTGAGCCAGTGAGTCCATACGGTCTGCGGCATACCATGGGTTTACCATAGTAAATGGATGTTGACATTATTCAAACAAAATCACACAAACAAGTTGTATCTAATTAGGGAGGGGTTTATTCAGAAGGAGCAGGTTGTGGCACCTACCTGCCCAACAGCTGTACACCAGCAGCATGATGACAGCCAGACCCCTGCAGGAAGCCATGCTGCAGCAAATATCACCAGTATGGTGTCGTCTTTACATTTATCTGCAACAGTTTATATTTAAATGAAGCCAACATGCGCTATAGAGACACACATGAAGTTGACATTGTGTATAAGTTTATGAAAATTTAGATCTAGGATTTTTATTCAATTATATCAATCTGACCAGATCAAATTTGACTTGACTAGAAATATATCAATGCACTAGGATAGAAAGGTAGACTTACATTTAGCGACCGTCTGACATGAGACACAGCTGCATTGTGATCAGCATCCTTGGTATTTAGTTAAAATTTCTCAGAAAATGGAAAACTCATTACATATTTAACTACAATCTAACGACAGCTGCTGACTCAAGCGTAGAGTGCAGATTATGGAATATGTATGTGTGCGGCCTGAGGCACCTGGCTGTGTTTACTTCTGTGTGTGTGTCATAGCTACAGTATCCACCTGCAACTGTCCCCAACACACACTTTTTTCTCCTTCTTTCTCCCCTTCTACACAACTAAGCCATTTTACCTTTGATCCTGTAGTTGAAAGAGGGGAGGATATTTAAAAGGGGGTAAACTTCTAGGAGAGGGAGGGAGTTCAAGGGGGGATTCATGGAGGGAAAATTCTGGCTGGGAGAATTCCAGCAGGCAGAATGAAAGACATCACTTATATTTATAGTGTAGCCGTCTTGCACTGCTGCAGACCGTATTGGGCTCACACTGCCTCCGGCTATTAATAGTCCAATGTAAGACCCGACAGAACTCGATCGGTTTATCCTACTTGGTCTGTATATATACACTTTGAGACTATACAGCGTCAACATAGTATATGGATAAATTATGAAACACACAAATGAACACCATCCATCGAACCCCACTACCTATACACTAACCTCTGCATCTTTTGCTTTGTTCGTTTCTGTCATGTTGTCAATCCTGTCTGTTTGAATTAACGGTAGTCCAATGTACTTGATTCCACAGTTCTTAAAGTTTAGGCATTTCCAAGACTTAGATGAACCATATTAGGCCGCCCTGGCATGGTCAATACATATCTACATAAAGAGGTCCGGGAAATGAAGGGAAATGCTCCCCAGAGCCATTAATGACACCAATATTAATTTTCACAACGCAGGTAGCTGTGAAAACACTGCAGTGCTAAAATTAGCAACGGTTTTGCTTGAAGCATAAACACTACAGGGCTAAAATTAGCAATGGCTTTATTGTAACCTATTTGCTGAATTTTCTATCAATTTGCTGTTAAATGTATTTATCCCATGAGATAGATAAGTGTGTGCTCTTGAATCACACATGGGGAATAGTGAATCATACATGTGATTGCCCAGAAATCACATATGAATAAGAAATGAGTTGGACCTAAGAATTCAGCTGCTTAATTCTGAAGAGGAGTTCAATAGGGAACTAAATCGACTGTACCCGGTCAACTATTAAACACCAACTGCTAATCTAATGCTAATAGCACAAAATCGGTAAGAATCACGAGCTAATTATAACTCATTATATTGAATTGGTAAGAATGTCACTGTGCTACTATAACGTTTTGTGTCATGTAGCTTCATTTGATATGATCATCCAAATTGGCTAATGAAGTGATTAACATACTAGTGTTAACACTATCTAAGGCATTATTATAGGGTATGAAATACGCAGCAATACCATGACGTCAAATGTCGTGAATGCTAACTCACAACATTAAATCGGCTAATGAAATAACATAAAGTAAGTGCTCACAGTCTAAGACTACGAGACATCTCGAGAATGGTGGCGAAGAAAGAAAAATTGCAGAAAGAAGAAAGAAGATAAATCTATATTAGTGCTGGATTAAAACTAAGCCATCAACAGTACATTGACTGGCATCTAAAGTAGCATGGTCATATGTAAATATATGTATTTGAACCATAAATCCAAGGAGTACATCAACATCCACTCACATGTAAAAGGAATTGGTCGGGTAGAAAGCGTTGGAAGATGCTACAGTCCAATAAAGATTCAATTCAATTCAATCATTTGTTACAATGGGAAGTGGTGAAGTGGTATTTTCACGTAAATTTACGTAATATAACGTTTAAAACACGTTCATATATCGTAACTTGCAGGTTATTTTACGTAACAATATTGACATAGTTTAACGAAATTGCTACTACTCCTCTATCAGGACATCATGGGTTCGGATCCCACTTTGGCTCAGTTAGTAATATGGTTAATGCATAATGCAGCTGAATTGCACTAATTTACCTATTCAAATATCTTATAGGCAACATTGCTATGTCAATATAGGTGGATTTATGTTTCAAATGGGTTTAATAGACAATGTAAAGAAAAAATCTTTGTGCTAAGGAAGGATTTGAACCCACGATGCCATTCACAACCTCATTTTAAAATGATCCATGATTACAAATCAGTTTCTTTAGATACCCACCAACACATTAATTTTACGCCAGTAAACACACTGATTCGAACTTTCAACCTTATGACTATAACCCCTGCGCCTTTGTCAGCTCAGCCACAGAGCTTGATGTTACATTGGTCAAGTGTTAAAGGTCCCTATTGCTCCATTTATGCTTAACCTAGCAAAAGTTCATTAAACACAGACATAGCAGGCTCTGTATGGTATGTTGGCTCTGTGGCCTCCTAGTTAGCATGCCTGCCTCCATATCCTAAAGAACACCTGTGGAGGATCGAATCCTGGTGTGGGAACATTTCTAAATATCTTTTATTTCCTTTCTTTTGAGGAGATTGGTTCAAAACAAATTTAAATTTACATTTTGATCTGTAAATGATTTTTGAATGTATTAGAGTATTTTTTTTTAGATTAAGCCTAAAGTGTATAGAAACGTTCCACAATGTGTGTGTATTTACTGTGCAGAACTTGTGCATATAAGGTTGTCAGGCACGACCATTTGACACCCAGGGCCGTATAGGCCCTGTCGACCTGCTGACTAGCCTTTGACTGTGTTGATCTTAAAACTATATCATCACCATTTGACACCTGCCTCCATAGCTCCATCAGTAGAGTAGCTGTCTCCTAATATGATGGAACCAAGTTCAAGTCCCAGTAAGTGACGCCAGTAGAAATATATAGTATGTGAGCATTTTTTCTTTCTTTATATATATATATATATATATATATATATATACTTCTTTATTTCTCCAAATATTCAGACCTATGGAGCCCTGCAGTTTTTTTATGTTAGGTTATTTTACGTTATTTACCTAGATAAACCTTCAGGAACGTTCTCATAACGTTCAAATAACGTATATACACGTTCATTAAAAAAGTAAAATAACCTAAATAAACTGTTAAATCTGAACCTGGAGAATAACGTTCCTTGAATGTTAAATAACGTAAGTGTGTTTACTGGGATTATGGTTGTCTACCACTTTTTGCATATGAGTGGATAGGGAAAGGTCACCAACATGTCATTATATGATTTAAAGTGGCATAATCACCGAGCATAGCCCAATTACAATTCTAGTACTTTTCTAGTCTACTATGTGGTTAAGTGTGAGTGGTGAGAATGCCCCTTTAAGTTGGCAATACCACCCCCTTGCCAATTACACTCAATGGTCTTCTTGGATGCAGCACTTCATTATTGAGATAAGCTTCACACTGTGGCTACGACAAACAGCACTGGAAGTAAACACAGACATACCTTGGCGGTAACAACCCTTACATATTTCAGGATGTACTTAACGACCTCTGACTGAACAGGTGTCATCCCATTGTGGTTGAATATATAACTAGGTCTACCACAGAAACTGTAACTAAGCCCCACGCCTGCTTCCTCATTATGCTGCAGTACCTCACATCAGACAGTAACTATAAGGTAGCCTCACCTTCTCTCTCCGGTTAACTAGCGTATTCATACACTTCCCAACATTGTAGGTAGGGATGTCAATAACCCCAGAATTGATATTTTTAATATTTCAATTATCGCATCGACTGTGTAATCATTGTGTTAATATTACATCTTGAACTGGCGTTTTATCCAGTTAAAAAATTGTGCCAATAATATTGAGGGAAAAGCACTTTAGATAGTGCTCAAAATTGTCACCAAGTGTTTAGATTTCTTCAAACTTTTCAAGCTGATATTTACCGTTTTAGTAATAAAAGATGATAATAATGGACAAATATGGGCATATTTTATCAAATTTGGTTTTTTCTTGGCTCGGTGATTAAAAGGATATTATAAATACCATGTATCTCAGAGCTTTCTAATCATACTTTGAGTCATTGTGATACTGATTGACAACCAAAGAAAACGTTACTTATTAGGATGAGAGCGTCAGGCGCCTAGTGGCCGTTTTGTGAACTACATGTTATTTTAAATTGAGAGGATTATAACATATTATAAAACTAGTTTCTATCATCATTAGTTAAAAGGTTAGGTCTAGATAAGCTGGGTTAGCGCGAGGACATGTCAATGGCTAGCCAGTCTGTAGGATTTGTGCCAAAATGGATTAGCCAGATTGATATTGAATTCGCCAGATTAAAATGAAGAAAAAAAGCAGCAGAATCCATAAGTACTATTTATCTGTCCCTATCTTTTTCAAACGTGTGCATAGAGCACCAGTTTATGTACCCTGTTATATATAGTTTCCTGTACTCAGTGGTGTCCCAGGGCTATCATAAAGGTGCACTGTAAACAGTTGGTTGCCATTTTCGTAGGTGTACATTTGAATCTACTGTAGGTGTACGTAAACAGTAGAATCTACTGTAAATCTACACTGTAAGAAATGTGTAAGGGAACATGCATAAACATAAAGAGGGGCTGCAGAAAGTCAAGTGAAAGATGATCTAACACTTATTGTGAGGAAATAATTATTCAAATTTGATCTGTCTTCAGAATATCAGGATACTAAAACAGCACGTTTTTTTCTATAGTTGGATCATCATGTTACACTGGGATGTCTACGTAAAATGCCTTGAGCCCGATTGTTGTATTATACTTTTTTTAAAGAATTTCTTTATCCATGCTAACTGCTTCAGTTGTACATGACCCCCCCCCCCCCCCCAACCAACAAAGAAAAGTGACCTAAAACTGAAGTAATCTGCTTAGCAAGTTTAAACGAGTGAAATGATTGTAGCCTACTTCTAGATTTTTGTTTGTGTAAAATAAATTGAGATTTCAGATTCTTGATATGTGAATAAGCTTAACTTAAGTTTTTGAAATAATTTGTTTGTCTAGTTTGTGATTTATTCACCAAAACACACCAGAAATAGCTACTTTAAAGGGCATGGCCATTCAATTTCTAAGTTTCATTAAGTATATCAGAAGTGTGGGTGGTCACAATAAATAATATCAGCACATTTGACTTCATTATGTCCATATAACTACCGGGTATATGTGTAGTTTTTTAAATCGTTCTGGTACTTGCTAATGCATAAAATATAGAGAAAACCAGGTCAAGAGACCGCTCGCTCTAATAGAGTTGGCGCCTCCTGACCTATTCTGACCATGATTTTGCTAGACACTATGTAACTGGAAAATCTAAATGCACCAGAAATTAGCTCCTAACCCATCTGTAACCCTAAAATGCTCCTTCGTAAATTTTATAACATCCCTTTATTCTATTCGTTGGGGGGGGGTCCAACGTGAAATGAGTATACCACTGAGGCGAACAAGTCCGAGAGTGAGCATCCAGTGGATGCTGTTTACACTTCACCCCCAGACATCTGGTGTGGTGTGGGGCTCTACACTAGGGGGATGGTGGTGTAATTGATAGGGTTACTAATATGGGGTAGGCTGACAAACTGGGTTAGAGGGCAGATTGGGGGGAAGGATGTGTGAGGGGTAGACATGGGGAGCCCCACCACCATCTTATCTAAACATCCAATTAGTGGCCTGTCGCCGAGGGTCGCCAGACCCCCGGACTTGTGCGCCTCACTGATACGTACGCAAAGGGGAGGGGTAGTCTAAATCCGTACCTGGTGCAACAGGGGAGCTGGAGGGGTCTCTTTTGGTCAAAAATGTGCGTATGTAATCAATGGATGGCCCCTAAGCAACATGCTTCCTTAAAGGGTTAGGTGTAAGATATCTCTTGTAGGCACAGGTATAAACTGAGTTGTAAGCCTCAGGTTGGCATGTTGGCATGTGTGGGGTTATATAACAAGGTCTGTCACTCCTAGACGACCATCATCCTTCAACTGACCCATACAGCCAATGTGAACAATCTTGATCCAATATAAAGAAATAAAGGGGTGAATTCTTATATTTTCTCAATAATAAAGGGATACGAAAAGGATAGATGAAGATAATTCAATTCCAAGCGTATAACAGGTTGTTTTGTTTTGGTTAGTTCACAACCATCTTTATACTGGGTATCATTTTTTGGTGAAATGTCTGACTCCCCCTGAGTGGTACCGGGTACTGGGGAAGCCATGCATCAAGCCCTCTCTTATGGAGTTGAGTGGCATTCCGCAAAAAAAGAATTTTCGGTCTAGCTACAGGGTTGCCCACACTGCTCCTCGTCTGCCAGTCCTCTCGGACGGCACAGACACCATCTTTATGTCAACATTCTGCTGAACACTTTCCACATGGCCTGTATGCAAATTATACTGGGGTCAGGTGAGTGTCCTTGTCCACTCCTCATGCAAAGCACAAGCAGGTAGAGGGCCAAACCCAAATTGGGCACACTCTTGGATTTGGGTCAGAGTGGTAATTGATTGGTCCCATCAACTGAAGTGTCAAGTAGGGAAGCCGAACTGTAGTGCCTCAAATATAGCAGGTCTCAACAGGGGCACTATGCTTTTATCATTTCAATACCACTTAATAGGGAAGTTATGAAACTCTTTCAAAGAAGTTATGTAAATAGGTATGAGTTATTCTCAAACCAATAGGTGCAAATTGTTCACAGTACGCATTATTTTAAAAATATGCAGCAAATAAGGACCCTCACAACAAATAACGAACCCCTTACAACATCAATAAGAACAAAATGGCCGAAACTTCAAGTGGCAGACCTTCAGGTACTACTAGGTATTTACTGGTCTGCAAGCACAGGCTAAGTCACGGTCTGTGCTTGTAGGTCTCTTACAAGGCATCTTCAATTATTTGTGAAATCAGCGATGCACAGTTTATTACCCTACACAGGTTAGCAAATGTGAGTTAAATGGTAAGATACCCGGAAGCATTAACTGTAGGTGGAGCAGTCATAAACCAAACCAGCTGTGACAAGTTATAAATAGTGGATACAAAGCACCCTGCCAGGGGACTCTGAAGCCTATGATCCTCAATTATTTGTAGATAAGACCATTGAATATCTTTTTGATTATAAACACACTTTGAGAAAATTCTCGACTAAAGTGCCTGTTCGATAAAGTATCTTCCGATAGATTCAGGAAAGAAAGGTGTTTTCTATTTTAACGCTAACTCTGTCCAGGCAAGCTAAGGAACGTACAACCCTGATAAAGTTGAATTTGAAAATACCTGGCATGGTATTTCACTAAAAGTTGTTATCTGTGGAATAATCTTATGGGCTTTATGGCCTACTAGCAAATATTATAGTTCTTCCCTCACTTGACTTTTTAGTATTCGTATTGTTAATTTTCCTACTAATTATTATGCTATATGGTACTCCCTAGAAATTATTGACAAATATATTTCTGAGGGAGAAAATGTCATTGCTTATTTGCCTACACACCTTTGAAATATGAAACCGTTAAAAGATTAGATGTCCCCCATAGATGGCAATACTTCCTGCATCACCACCCTTTCCACACACTGAATAGACTATGGCATGCACAGGCCAAATGAGAGCAGGCAGGGGGTATAGTCTAGTGAATTAAGGGAAATATACTTTATTTCCGGATAAAAGTACCAAAGTTGGTTTATAGGTAGATGACTATATGTTATCGAATATTTTTCCTTGCTCCAAACAAGATATAGTTTTAAAAACCAAAACAGCCGAAGGCTGGTCAGCAGGTCCACAGGGCCCATATGGACCGAACCTGAATCCAAACAAAAAGTGTCCTGCAACACTATTTTTGGGTCATTTTCCTGGAAAATGTGAAATATGACAATGATAATTGTATAAGTTAATCTTTTGCAGGTTTCTATCATTGAGACCTAATGATATTGCCATAAAAGACATTAATTGTCATAAATATGAAAGAATTAGCCCCCAAAAAATGCAATATGGGTGCAAAATTTAATCTGAAAGGCAAAACTAATTGTTGCTTGATACTTTCATTTTAATTACTTTCACAAGCTGTCAATAGAACTTTTTTAACCTCTCAAATATTTTAAGGGTAATTTTATGTATTTCAATGTATGTTATACCGTATTAGGTTTTAAAATTGGTAGTAGTAGATCAATCTAGAGGGATTGGGTATTGCAGCAGAACGCTGCAAACGAAGTGCCCCAGCCACCACAACCAAACTGCAGGGGTCACACTTGGGGGGGGGGGGGGGTTAGGGCCATGCCCCCTCAGAGAATTCTAAACTTATAGCCTTCAAATGTTGCACTCTTATGAATTCCATGTATGTTGTACCCTGTTATAGATTATAAAATTAGTAGTAGTAGATCAATCTAGAGGGATTGGGTATTGCAGCAGAATACCGCAAACGAAGCGCTGCATCCATCACAAGCGAACTGCAGGGGTCTTAGTCTCTAATTAGTTCACTTCTTAATGAGAGACATCCTTTTCACATAGTTGGTGTAGTCTTGATTGAACTAAGTAGCATTACTTGTTATAAATAAGTTGCCAATGGGTGAGAATGATGGCCCCAAAGGTATAGAGACCACTCTGCTCCCTGTCACCAGTATATATCTCAAGACAGATATAGTTATGCAAAAAGTTAAAATCAGGTGGCAGTAGTGTGCCATAAGTAGCAAGTGAGGAATAGAATTATGTACCATAGGGTAGTCATTGGGACAACCTAGGACTTGAGAGTTGTCACTACTGATGACTTTAGGTCTTCAAATGGACAATACCTAAATTGACAACCTTAAGGTAGTCATTCTGACTACCTAAATATTGTGACTACCTAAGGTCGTCATTATGACAACTTTGGTCTGAATGGCTCAGATGGGTAGTCACAATGACGACCTAAGGTGGTCACTTTGACTACCTAAAGTTGTCAGTTTTGGTATTGTCAAAATGACGACCCTGAGGTTTTCAGTGTGAGAGCTGTACAGATTCATTTGCAAAAAGGAAGAGTTTGAATCTCCACTCTTTTGTTGTTGCATGCCATTTCCTGACTCTCCTTCTTTTTCTAATGCTTCCCTTTCCGTCCAACTGCTTCCCTCTCCCCAGGCTTGAATACACAGAGGTCGTAGAAGGAGGAGAGGTCACACGGGTAGGCAAGGGCATGGGAGGGGATCTGGAGGGGAGGAGAGTGGACATGGAATGGAAGGTAAGGGCGAGGGATATTGGAGTTGTATGGTAGGGGTGGACCACATCCCCCCTCCATTTTTAACACATCCCTCAGCCTGCAGCACGCCCCCCTCCCAAACCTGAGAAGAGGAATGGGGGAGAGGGTGGGGGCAGAATGCGTGACAATTCAGTCCGATCGTCTAGGCACGTAGACTCAGACAGGTATACACCAGAGACATCTACTGGCTGTACACTACACTACAGGTCTGGGTCTACTTGCCTAGATGATCGGACCATACCAGTGTCAGGCCTTACCCTAGTACTACCAACCCTGCAGACCATCTCTACCAGAAGGCTCTCATTCGGCCTGTGATGGCATGGTTCTCTGATAGTTAAGGGATCTAGCTCAGTGGTAAAGTGCTTCCATGGTATGCAGCAGGCCTTGGGTACAAATACTGGCATTTCCAATAACCTTTTTCGGGGCAATTGTGACCATTACACTAGTATAGTCCTTGTAGCTTCTCGTCAATATATTTAAATCTAGGACTATGAGGCGTCATTTTACTTGCTTCTTTGACATCACCATGTTTAGGTCACCATGTGAAGCTGGCTAATCCCTTCAAGTCTGAATGACTAAACTGGGAATCTTTTTCATAATCTATTACCTTCAGAATGTTACATTGAGAATAAGTTGCTGAATAAGGCACTTGGTAAGGCAACATTTGCGTCGAATGTGACTCTTCCCAGTAGCCTGACCGTAGATGGGTACCGTGATGAGTATGGAGGTGAGTACTTTAAGTTTGGTTTATAATATGTCAGGTCGTTTCCCCATGGGAAATCTCCCCCAGAGGATTAGGTTTAAGGCTAGTATAAGGGCTAGGGTGAGAGTTAGGTTTAGGCTTATTTATATCATTTGGTATTGGTTAAGAGTACAGATTATTGTCTGTAATAGTCATAATTGTTGGGGAGAATCTCCAGAGGAAAAATTAGTGGGTGGGAGATTTCGGGGGAGAGGTGGGGAATTACCATTGGGGGTAAAATTAATTAGCAGGTTGTTATATATGGTGGCACATTTGACCACTATTTTTGGCATATTTACCAAATATATTACCAAAAGACATTTCCTGACGGGATAACAACCATATACAATAATAGCACATTGTCCATCGGCCATGTGACTAGCATACTGTACAGCTTTATATTTGTTTCACGCCTAAATCAGAAGACAATATCTACCTAGCCAATCAGTGTCTGGCTACATCCTCTGTGGACAACCCATGGCTTGTGGTGGACCTGAATGAAATACTCCCAGTGAGCACTGTGGTGTTCACCGCTGTCACCGCTAAAGCAGGTCGGTCGTTTTTATTTCTCGCCTGGTCATTCAGTGATTAGACACCTTCAAGCAAATTTGAGATTTTGATTTGAAATATTGATTTGAAATATTAGGACAGTGTTTATGACATGGACTAATCAATTAGTACAACTATTAATCGACAGGGGGTGTTACCAGCTCTCCCGCCAGTGACGCCGTGACGTCACTGCCGGCCTGCTACACCTTCATCATGGACACTTAGAAAAAGAATATATTCAATTTAGGGTAAAATTTACAACCAATAAAATAACTTTGAACAGCTGGAAAATGTCTTGTCGCCTTGGAAACCATCATTGAATTGACTAAGTAGAGTGGTACAGTTTTCATCATGGAGCAAACAGCCACACCCTATCATTGTGTAGTTCTGTCACATTTATAAACCCATTGTCACCAAAAGGACATCTAAGAAGCACTCCAGGAACTCCCAATTATGTTTACAAGTAGGTCGAATTTGTAGCATAAGGCCTACTAAGTCCTATAATCGTTTGATACTGTTATTTTCTACACCACAGTGTATCAGCCAGAGAAGTGGACGTGTGTGAGGCCTGAGTTACAAGGACCAACAGGACTGCTGAACCTGGGGCGAGGACGAGGACCATACACCTACCAAAAGTCTGATCATGAGAGGTGAATTGAAACCAAATATGAAGTGCCCTGTATGATATATTTACTTCATATATTAGTATCAGGTCAAGAAGTTTCCTCAGAATATTACTTTCAAACATAAAAGGCAAACAAGGACATATATTGTTCTTAAGTATTTAAAGAAAAGGTATAAGAGTGATATTGTATTTTTGACAGTATGCCAGCAGATAATGCTGTGGATGGCAATGACTATGGCAATAAAGACCCTGTAAGCAACACCCTTGTTTGCACCCATAATGGTGTATATACGGAGCCCATGCCCTGGTGGTTGGTCGACCAGGGAAGGACCGCTGTTATAACAGCAATCGCTATCACTAACCGAATCTTTTATCGTGAGTATGCCTTTTAATAAAAGGACAGCATGATGCCTCAAACAGGTCCAGTACAGTTTTTATCATCAATCCGATCCTAGTTTTGGGATCATGGCCATTTATAGCGCTGGGTATGGACCTATAATGAAACAGTTGCCAGATATGAGGACCATTTTGAAAACTTAAGGGAATAAGATATTTCATATATGATGTATATAGCACTGTTGAGACTCTTGTTTTGTAACAAAATGAAAATATGCCTATTTGTGACCATGATGGTTTAACCAGAGTTCAATGTGAGCCTGACGTTCTTTCCAGAGTATGTAATCAGGTCTAAGCAATGACTAGGAAATGACCCTGCAAAGACTTATGAAGCCAGGGCCATTTCTCTCCATGCCTCCCTCCACATTACCCCCCTCCCCTCCCACCTCCCAAGGTGTTAATGCTCAAGGCAGGTTCATTTTTGGGGTTGCCTTACCCCTCTGCCTTTTATCCTATTAAATCTCTAGTAATCCTATGTGCATCGGTGCTACCTGTCATTTTATGGGGTGATTAACGGCTGAATGAGGAGGAGGACTCACAGTCAAATGACACATGATATGGAATATGTGAACAAAAAGTAAATTTTGTGAACTTACAAATTAGCATGTCATTATATACATCAAACCATACTACAATTACCTAGTCTATAAAGAGACATTGAATTAACTATCCTCTATGTACCTAGTTAGTTTCTTTGTAGGCATGTAGCAAGGATACTCTGTGGGGGGAGGGGAATCTGAATCACTATGGCTTTGTGATTTATTTTTAATACATTGCAAAAAACCCACCTGACACTGAGTCAATGGTAATTTAAATCACAAGTTCTATATTTCCCACATTTCACTGCAATGTAGTCTGCATGTATTTCAGTTTTATTGACTATAGGTCATGACTAAGGATGACAGAAGGCAGCAATATAAATGTACTAAAATAATAACAATAATGATAAGGTATAGCATGCTGAACGGCAATTGATAATTAATGATTATACTGGTTCTCTATGTGTTTCAATAAACATGCAATAAAATACAGTGTAGCAACATGGTAATTTTGCATGTCATATAACTATGCCTAATAATGATGGTGTATAGCGTGTGAAACTGCAATGAATAATTTTGATTATACCTGTAACTTTACTTGGTATTGATAAAACAATGGAATGATACATATTTTACACATTCATATAGATAATATATATATGATAAAAAAGACAACAAATGGCAAAATAGGGACACATCGGGGCATTCATTTCATGAATATTACACTACGCGACTACTTCTTATTCAGCCTTAGTAGTGCAAAGTACAGCGGCAGGTACAATGGCGGAGAAGCTAACTTACTACTATGAAGGTCTACTGGTACCAACAGTTTTAACACCTGTAGAATTAGATGCTGTACGAAACTTAAAGTATAATGCTGAAGACGTTTTGATTCTAGGCTATCCCAAGTCAGGTTTGTATTTTTCTGGTTTACATAATCAATTGCACTGTATCATGAATGTGTTTATAGAAGCCAGACCTATATATCAATCAAACCTGTTTTTAGATCAATACTGAACATGCCTATACAGCATGTAGTTTATAAAGACAAGGGTTTTTTTCTAGTAATAAAGTAATGCATACATATATGTAAAAATGTGTGGTAACTGCAAATATCCTGAATCATATACATAGGATGGTTATATAACTTATCAACTGCAGCATAGTGATACACAGGCAATGGGTCCATGAATCATACATTACAGGATGTAAAATTGGGTCATTTACAGTGGTTTGCATTATACTGGCAAAAACATCATTCAATATTTATCCAGATTCCTATTCTAATAGTTGTCAACTTTTCACTAATTTGCAGGCGAGTCAGCAAGTTCACTGACTCGTCTCGCTTGAAGTCCATTTTCCATGACTTATCATTGTTTCTCCTGCCTTAAAAGCTGACAACTTAAAGAAAACATATTATTCTTTGATAATCCGCAATAATTTACTACTTACATGGTCAAATTAAGGAGGATTGATTGATTTTCGGCCAAGTTAAGTCGCCGAAACTTGACTCGTCGGATTCTTGAAATTGGTGCATTTTTTTACGACAACCACAAAATGTCGATATATTTTATTTTGCCTATTATGATATGAAAACATAATCAAAATACTTAGAAATGTATTGCCTACCATTCAGCAGGGCGATAACTTACATATTTAATCGTATTTAGCCATTATCAAGGCTTTTCCTATCGTTCGACCCGACGACAACGTCAACAAAATGGCCATCTCGCGGATTCACGGGATTCCACGAGATTGCGCCTCGGGAATGCTCGGGGTTGGCACGAACATCTTTTATCTTCCGAAATAGAGCAAATTGCGGACTTTCAAGGTAATATTATTACTCCTACAGGTTATATATAGGCAGTTGCGGACATTTCGGACAGTATTACCGTCTTGATAAAAAAATAATTTGTTTATCGAGCGCTTCGGCAATCTCCGGTATCAAAATCCAACATGGCGGGCAGTGGAACGCCGAGGGACGATGACACGCTTCAGAATTTAGTGAAATCATGGATTACAGCTCAAATATACAAGGTAAGTCTGCAATTATTGTTGTCATTGATAGATTAGGCTCCCTCCATTTGGGGGGGTGAAATTTCGGACAGCTCAGTAGCCGGATTATTCCGAAAAATGACAAATTTTGGCGAGTAGAACGCTTCGACTTAGACTCTTTTGCGTAGCGCCAAACGAAGCGTCTTGGCGAGAGGATTTCAGAAATGTAAAATTTGTCTCACTATCATGTTTAGTTCCAGAGCTTTGTGCATGTTTGCATTCTATACTATACACATCTGTGGTAGTCCTCGCAAAAAGAATTTCTCAAATATTGTGTCTAAGTACCTCAAAATTGAACATTTCCAAAGGACCCATGGGGGGGGTGGCGAAAAAATTTGCGCGCGCCCCGGTTAACACCAAACGAGTTCAGTTCATGTTTACTAAATAACTACTGCATATTATGCAATATCTCCCAGAAATTCTCATTCTTTGGACATTAGTGGTAGTCCCAGCAAAAGGAAATTCTCAAATAGCATGTCTAGGTACCTCAAAATTTAAAAGAGCAGAATGAAGAATATTGTGAAAATCGAGACTAAATTATGGCTCCAAATGATGCGTCTCGGTGAGAGGAGTTCAGAAATGTTTGATTTATCTCTCTATCATGTTTAGTTCCAGAGCTATGTGCATGTTTGCATTCTATACTATACACATCTGTGGTAGTCCTCGCAAAAAGAATTTCTCAAATATTGTGTCTAAGTACCTCAAAATTGAACATTTCCAAAGGGCCCATGGGGGGAGGGGGGGGCGAAAAAATTTGCGCGCGCCCCAGTTAACACCAAACGGGTTCCGTTCAGGTTTACAGAAATAACTACTGCATATTATGCAATATCTTCCACAAATTCTCATTCTTTGGACATCTGTGGTAGTCCCAGCAAAAGGAAATTCTCAAATATCATGTCTAGGTTCCTCAAAATTTAAAAGAGCAAAATGAAGAATATTGTGAAAATCGAAACTAAAATATGGCTCCAAATGATGCGTCTCGGTGAGAGGAGTTCAGAAATGTTTGATTTATCTCTCTATTATGTTTAGTTCCAGAGCTATGTGCATGTTTGCATTCTATACTATACACATCTGTGGTAGTCCACGCAAAAAGAATTTCTCAAATATTGTGTCTAAGTACCTCGAAATTGAACATTTCCAAAGGACCCATGGGGGGGGGGGGCGAAAAAATTTGCGCGCGCCCCAGTTAACACCAAACGAGTTCAGTTCATGTTTACTAAATAACTACTGCATATTATGCAATATCTCCCAGAAATTCTCATTCTTTGGACATTAGTGGTATTCCCAGCAAAAGGAAATTCTCAAATAGCATGTCTAGGTACCTCAAAATTTAAAAGAGCAGAATGAAGAATATTGTGAAAATCGAGACTAAATTATGGCTCCAAATGATGCGTCTCGGTGAGAGGAGTTCAGAAATGTTTGATTTATCTCTCTATCATGTTTAGTTCCAGAGCTATGTGCATGTTTGCATTCTTTACTATACACATCTGTGGTAGTCCACGCAAAAAGAATTTCTCAAATATTGTGTCTAAGTACCTCAAAATTGAACATTTCCAAAGGGCCCATGGGGGGAGGGGGGGCGAAAAAATTTGTGCGCGCCCCAGTTAACACCAAACGGGTTCCGTTCAGGTTTACAGAAATAACTACTGCATATTATGCAATATCTTCCACAAATTCTCATTCTTTGGACATCTGTGGTAGTCCCAGCAAAAGGAAATTCTCAAATATCATGTCTAGGTTCCTCAAAATTTAAAAGAGCAAAATGAAGAATATTGTGAAAATCGAAACTAAAATATGGCTCCAAATGATGCGTCTCGGTGAGAGGAGTTCAGAAATGTTCAATTTATCAATCTATCATGTTTAGTTCCAGAGCTAGGTGAATATTAGTAACCTTTTGTCCCCCCCCCCCGGAGCTGTCTGTGGTTTAATACATGTAAATACTCGGTATTTAACACTCAGAAAGGTTATTAGAGTTGCCTGTGCTTTAATACATGTAAATACCCGGTATTTAACACCCAGAAAGGTTAATAGAGCTGTCTGTGGTTTAATACATGTAAATACCCGGTAGTGACTTTAAATAAAAGGCCATGGTTCTTCAGAAGTTAAAGTTCTTTTTCTGCCATTTTATATGTAAATTCTCATATTTTCCAGTGAACATGAGCGGTACGAGCAGGAGTCGCACAAACGGGAGCCACGGGAGCGGGAGTCGCCGGAGTCGCAGGAGCGGGAGCCTTGGCCACGTGGACACAGCACTCAGAACCTTGATCAGGGGCTCTTCAACACGTCTAGGGGCTCCAACCACTCCTCCTTGGGTCAGCATTTTGCATGAATGCTGATTAGGACCCAAATTGTGAGTAGCACAGCTCATGTCGTTTAACCCAGTTAGGCTCCATCCCTTAACCCCAAATTTTAGCCAAGGGACCCAAATTTTATACAGATCTGTGGTAGTCCACGCAAAAAGAATTTCTCAAATATTGTGTCTAGGTACCTCAAAATTGAACATTTCCAAAGGGCCCATGGGGGGGGGGGCGAAAAAATTTGCGCGCGCCCCAGTTAACACCAAACCGGTTCCGTTCAGGTTTACAGAAATAACTACTGCATATTATGCAATATCTTCCACAAATTCTCATTCTTTGGACATCTGTGGTAGTCCCAGCAAAAGGAAATTCTCAAATATCATGTCTAGGTTCCTCAAAATTTAAAAGAGCAAAATGAAGAATATTGTGAAAATCGAAACTAAAATATGGCTCCAAATGATGCGTCTCGGTGAGAGGAGTTCAGAAATGTTCAATTTATCAATCTATTATGTTTAGTTCCAGAGCTAGGTGAATATTAGTAACCTTTTGTCCCCCCCCCCTGGAGCTGTCTGTGGTTTAATACATGTAAATACCCGGTATTTAACACTCAGAAAGGTTAATAGAGCTGTCTGTGGTTTAATACATGTAAATACCCGGTAGTGACTTTAAATAAAAGGCCATGGTTCTTCAGAAGTTTAAGTTCTTTTTCTGCCATTTTATATGTAAATTCTTACATTTTCCAGTGAGCGGTACAAGCGGGAGTCGCACAAACGGGAGCCACGGGAGCGGGAGTCGCCGGAGTCGCAGGAGCGGGAGCCTTGGCCACGTGGACACAGCACTCAGAACCTTGATCAGGGGCTCTTCAACACGTCTAGGGGCTCCAACCACTCCTCCTTGGGTCAGCATTTTGCATGAATGCTGATTAGGACCCAAATTGTGAGTAGCACAGCTCATGTCGTGTAACCCAGTTAGGCTCCATCCCTCAACCCCAAAATTTAGCTAAGGGACCCAAATTTTATACAGATCTGTGGTAGTCCCCGCAAAAAGAATTTCTCAAATATTGTGTCTAGGTACCTCAAAATTGAACATTTGGATAGGGCTGGTGGGGGGGGGGCTGAAAAAATTTGCGCGTGCCCCTGTTAACACCAACGAGTTCAGTTTATGTTTACTAAATAACTACTGCATATTATGCAATATCTCCGAGAAATTCTCATTCTTTGGACATCTGTGGTAGTCCCAGCAAAAGGAAATTCTCAAATATCATGTCTAGGTACCTCAAAATTTAAAAGAGTAGAATGAAGAATATTTTGAAAATCGAAACTAAAATATGGCTCTAAATGCTGCGTCTCGGTGAGAGGAGTTCAGAAATGTTCAATTTATCTCTCCATCATGTTTAGTTCCAGAGCTATGGGCATGTTTGCATTCTATACTATACACATCTATGGTAGTCCTCGCAAAAAGAATTTCTCAAATATTGTGTCTAAGTACCTCAAATTGAACATTTCCAAAGGGCCCATGGGGGGGGGGGGCGAAAAAATTTGCGCGCGCCCCAGTTAACACCAAACGAGTTCAGTGCATGTTTACTAAATAACTACTGCATATTATGCAATATCTCCCAGAAATTCTCATTCTTTGGACATTAGTGGTAGTCCCAGCAAAAGGAAATTCTCAAATAGCATGTCTAGGTACCTCAAAATTTAAAAGAGCAGAATGAAGAATATTGTGAAAATCGAGACTAAATTATGGCTCCAAATGATGC
Organism: Harmothoe impar; assembly: GCA_947462335.1. Taxonomy (NCBI): domain Eukaryota; kingdom Metazoa; phylum Annelida; class Polychaeta; order Phyllodocida; family Polynoidae; genus Harmothoe; species Harmothoe impar. The sequence goes on from OX381711.1 coordinate 75,662,296, forward strand.
GTCTTGGCGAGAGGAGTTCAGAAATGTTCAATTTATCTCTCTATCATGTTTAGTTCCAGAGCTAGGTGCATATTAGTGACCTTTTGTCCCCCCCCCCTGGTTTGATACATGTCCGACCTTAAACTCCACAGTACTGCCTCAGAAAGGTTATTAGAGTTGCCTGTGCTTTAAAAGATGTAAATACCCGGTATTTAACACTCAGAAAGGTTAATAGAGCTGTCTGTGGTTTAATACATGTAAATACCCGGTAGTAAAGGCCATGGTTCTTCAGAAGTTAAAGTTCTTTTTTGCCATTTTATATGTAAATTCTTATATTTTCCAGTGAACGTGAGCGGTACGAGCAGGAGTCGCACAAACGGGAGCCATGGGAGCGGGAGTCGCCGGAGTTGCAGGAGCGGGAGCCTTGGCCTCGTGGACACAGCACTCAGAACCTTGATCAGGGGCTCTTCAACACGTCTAGGGGCTCCAACCACTCCTCCTCGGGTCAGCATTTACCCAATTTTTTACTTCAGGGGGGGTCTCTGAAATTTGGTCTTCAGAGCAAATCTTAAACTCCACAGTACTGACTGAGCGCCCAATGTGAACAATTTTCATGGGATACTTTCAGGGGAGTTAGGCCTAATTCTCAGTACTGCCACTAACGCACTGCTAAATATAGACCTTGAATTTATATAAAAAACAATTCCCAGGTCATTTACCCAATTTTTGACTTCAGGGGGGCCTCGGAAATGTTTCTTCAGAGCCAATTATAGTGCCAAACGAAGCGTCTTGGCGAGAGGAGTTCAGAAATGTTCAATTTATCTCTCCATCATGTTTAGTTCCAGAGCTAGGTGCATATTAGTAACCTTTTGTTCCCCCCCCCCAGGTTTGATACATGTCCAACCTTAAACTCCACAGTACTGCCTCAGAAATGTTATTAGAGTTGCCTGTGCTTTAATAGATGTAAATACCCGGTATTTAACACTCAGAAAGGTTAATAGAGCTGTCTGTGGTTTAATACATGTAAATACCCGGTAGTGACTTTAAATAAAAGGCCATGGTTCTTCAGAAGTTTAAAGTTCTTTTTCTGCCATTTTATATGTAAATTCTTATATTTTCCAGTGAACGTGAGTGGTACGAGCAGGAGTCGCACAGATGGAAGCCATGGGAGTGGGAGTCGCCGGAGTCGCAGGAGCGGGAGCCTTGGCCATGTGGACACAGCACTCAGAACCTTGATCAGGGGCCCCACAACCCATCTAGGGGCTCCACAACACGCCTAGGGGCTCCACAACATGACAAGGGTCCCCACAACACGTGTAGGGGCTCCACAACACGTGTAGGGGCTCCATACCACGCCTAGGGGCTCCACAACATGACTAGGGGCCCCACAACACTCATACTAGCCCTTTAAATATGGACTTCATGAGAGGGAATTTCAGATACAAGTCAGGCGTAAAACCCATCTAGAAACTGTTACACATATCTAGGAAACTCATCCACATGTTTAGGAACTCTTCAACATGTGTATCTAAACTCATCAATGGGTCTAGAAACTCTATATCTAGGAATTCCACTAGACATTTAGAAAGTCTAGGAACTCTTCAATATATCAATCTTCATCCAAGTCAATTGATTGCTGCCCTTTTCATTATTAATAAAATCAGTTTCCATTATAACAGAAGGAATTCCTTTGTTGTCATTTATAACCTCATCAAGTAAACAAATTTCCTCACTAACTCGTAAATAAATCCCAAACACCCCTCCAAATGCCACAACCCTGCATAAATATTAAATCCAGTATCTTCTCAAACAAGTGAGGGCTAGCAAACAGATGGAATCTGTTTGCGCCCTCACTTGTAAAACACTATACTTACCTCACCACATTGATGATGTATTAACTTTACTTACAGGTAATCACTGGCTAGCAGAGATGGCATGGCTGGTAAAGCATGATGCCAACACAAAAGAAGCACTTGAAAACCACCAAGGAGACCGTGTTACCAATGAAGGTGGAGTGTTCCACATTTCAGAAACATCACCTCGCATCATGAGATCACACCTCCCAGCACGCTTATTAGAGGGCCAACTAAAAAATAGTGGTACCAAGGTGATCGTCATCATAAGAGATTTAAAGGATACTTTAGTGTCATACTTCAACTATTCCAAGTCAAGTCAGAGGACTCTAAAACCAGACTCATGGGATATGTTTTTTGAGCTTTTCAAAAAGAAAGACCTATTGTTCGGAGATTGGGCTGAGTTCTACAAAAGCTGGTTGCCGTACAAAGAAAACCCAAACTTCATGTTCCTTAGATATGAGGACTTGAAAAGCAACCCTGCTAAAGGTGTGAAGATGATTGCCAAACACTGCAACAAGGTTTTAACTGAACAACAAGTGGAGAGAATTGTGCAGCATACAAGTTTTGATGAGATGAAGAAGAATCTTATTATTCAAGATCCTAATTTTTTCGGAAAAGGTGTAGTTGGTGACTGGTCAAACTACTTCTCTGATGAACAGCTTCTGTATGTTGAGGAGTATGAGAAGGAACTAGAATAGATTGTAATGCACATGTATGGGGCCTAAGATTGACATGCCGATATGGCCTTTTCTTAAAATCAACATTCAACATGGAGGTTAGCGACATATCATAGGAGACCCTCATATATAACAACACTGCACCACCTACAGCAGTGAACTGGCAGTGAGATGTCTCAAAAGGAATTTTTTCCCTTTTTTTAGTTTTGTGCTAGATTTTACTATTGCAGTTCCTATTTTATCAAAGAACAACAAGAACACGGTTCAGCTTGAATTGCATGCAGAGGTAGAAGATGTACTTTTATTCAAATAAAAGTGATCAGTGGCTGCGATTCGCAAGTTCATAATGAATATGAGGGTACACTTTGGGAACTGTTTGGTACAAGTTTATTGGTACAAGAAGGACTTTCTCCACATAGGACACAGTATGAGTACAAAATACACATGGCAGGTGGCCAGCAAGCAGGCCTGATCCACAGTGCTTTGAACAGGACCAGACAGTAAACTAAACTGGTAGGGACAGTAAGGCTACGACTCACAGTCCAAGACTAAGAGGCCAATCCCTCAGTGTGCATGTCCTGCACTTGGGTACAAAAGGCAAACATGAGGGAACAATTTGCCACCTAGCAGTAGCTTCCCGAACCTTAAACTGTGGTCAATGACCCCTATCTTCAGTCCAAAGAACCAACCGAAGCCAATGAATACCAACTATTAAATGCCAAGCGTCCCGTTTCGCCACAAATTTGTGGAGCTCCGCAAATATATACGGATGTCCGCAAATATATACGGAGGTCCGTATTTGTATGCTTAAGCACCATAAATATATTTACGGACGTCCGCAAATTTGTGGAGAACACCATCCAGTACGCCAATACAGTAAAATGATCTATATTAGAGTGTAAATCCACACCCCACAAACTGAATGTAGATAGTACTGATTAATCAGGCTCACTGCATGAATGGATGGGTCTATGGAGCTGCATATCAAGTATATCTACATCTGTGTAAAATGTTAATGGAAACTATAATACGATAAACTTTGACAGATGAACAACCGTCTGTCAATCAGTTGGCAGTCAAATAGCTCATGGATTGTACCGAATCCATTCAATCCAAAATGTAGGAACTGTGGATATATAACTATGTGAAATAAAAAGATACATAACAAGGCATGATTCACATCATTGAACCTCGGCTGGACTACCTGCCCTGGCCGCTGTGCTATAGGTGCCAAGGTACGCAGGGTCAGGCTGGGCCAGTCTACTTTGAACCTCTCACTGCCAGTAAGCCACTAAAAGAGACAGAGCATCTAATTTACTGAGCTAAATAAAAATAGTGTTCGGTGTTTTACTGGCCATACTTTGGACAGCGATGGCAGTACTAAGCATGTATTAAACAGGATACTTTTGCCTGCATCACACGTAAATGTTTTTTCTAAATAGCATATTGATATAGGCTTTTACTTGCATAATGAAAAAGAAATGAAAGAAATATGTCAAAAGATAGAATAAACTACCAGTAAAACCTTAAACACGAAATCACCATTCTGACTGGTTAGAAAGACGGAAGTTCAGTGCTTATATAGTACATTACTGCAATAATCTTTATGCAAGGCTCATGTGCCATTTTGTAGTGCCATAGAAAACATACCATCACTCACATGGATGAGCAGAAATGGTCCCAATACAGAGAGTTGAACCGCAGACCTTCAGGTCCGGGTCTAAAGTAGATGCTGTTGTAGACCTACAGCAGAATTTACTGGAACCAAAGATGCCCCAAATATTTGCTGTACAGGAACGCAACTTACTTCTAACAGTGCAGCGTTCATGTTCACGTTCATGAGACTGACCCAGTAATGTAGAATAGAGCCAGGCAGAGTGAGGTAGGGCAGAGTAATGTAGAGTTGGGCACGGCAGAGCAGAGCAGAGCAGGGAAGGGTGGGACAAGACAGGGTAGAATAAATCAGAGCAATGTAATGTAGAGTAGAGCCGTGCAGAGAAAGGCTGAGCAGAGTAATGTAGAGTAGAGTCAGGCAGAGCAGAGTGATGTAGAGCAAAGCAAAGCAGGATGGGACAAGGCACTGTAGTAGAGCATTGGAGTAAGCAGTAGATAAGGATGGGCCATATGCCTAGCACACTATATAACCCTTTATCCAGCTGCCCTGGTCCAGAAGAAATCCGGAAGAATTTGGATAAAACCACCTCATACTTCAATCTTGAGATTACCAAATGGGGCCTACGGGGGGGTGGGGGGTCAGAATCACTTAGGATGGGTACCGCAAAAGGTCTGCGCTAACCACTCCCCCTAGCTCTACTTTGTTAGTTAATTAACTTTTCAGCATTGGACATTTTGGCCATCTTATCCGCTTCTGTTTCTTCTGTGCTACATCTTGGTGAACATCTTGGTGAACATTCAAAACACATTACTTTCATTTTATGTTGCGCCCATTCCATTGTTTTATCAATACCAACTGAAGTTACAGGTATAATCATAATTATTCATTGCAGTTTCACACGCTATACACCATCATTATTAGGCGTGAGGTAGTAGGTATGAGGTATAACCAATAAAACTGAGAACACTGAGACACATAGAGAGCCAGTATAATCATTAAATATCAATTGCCGTTCTGCATGCTATACATTATTATTATTATTATTATTATTATTATTATTATTACTCATTTATGGCATGTAAAAGTACCCTGTTATCATTTTAGTACATATATATTGCTGCCTTCTGTCATCCTAAGTCATGACCTATGGTCTATAAAACTGAAATACATGTAGACTACATTGCAGTAAAATGTGGAGAATATAGAGCTTATGTGATTTAAATTACCATTGACACAGGGTCAGGTGATTAATTGTGCAATGGTTGATATTGTAATTAAGGACTGGAAGCAAGGTTCAAATAGTGTGCATACAGAATAGGTTTTACTAACATTGCCAACATAGACACATATAGGTGGGAGACGCTGAATCTAGTTTGGCGAATCCAGTACCAAAGAAGAAACAGCTTAACAAACCAGTGTGCAAATACCAACAAATGAGCCTGCATAGGAAACAAGAGATTAACAGAGATCCCAAAACAGCACTATCCCTCCTATTTGAACACCCTCACAGCACTAGTGATGTCACAATCTTAGCGATGCCGCTATGTCACCTAGCAACGTCACTATGTTACCTAGCAACGTTACCAAAGTAGTATAGTATGTATCGGAACGGGACTATAGATAAGTACTGTTTATTACTCAATCGACATGCAGCCAATCAGAGGCCTCCATTTGGTCACGTGACCCGTTGCCATGGTAACGTGACCTACTTAGGGCTCTCAGCCAATCAGAAGCCAGCATTCTGGGTGACCTACTGACCTACTTAGAAGCTCTCAGCCAATCAGAGGCCGGCATTCTGGTAACCATGGTAACGTGACCTACTTACGTCACGTGACCTACTTAGGCTCAGCCAATCAGAAGCCGGCATTCTGGTAACTAGGGTAACGTGACCTACTTAGGGTTTGTTTGTAAACAACACCACGTGGCTTTCTTGTTTGTAAACAACACCACGTGACACGTGACTGTTTGTAAACAAACAAACAAAAAAAAAGTTATGTAACTTATATATAGAAATAAAAACACAACAAGATAATTTCTTTTCTTTTCATTTTATTCTTTATTTTCATTTCAATCAGAAAAAACACACAAGTTTATGCTTTTTTAGCTTGCTTCTTCGATTTGCAGCAACTCAACAGGCCGCAAAGTCTCACGCCGCCGTCACTCGCACCACCACACCCCGGACGACTTCTCTCCAATAGACATTGCACGACTTTGGATAAATCCAACACCATTTCGGCAAGGCAGAGAATCTTTGCCTCCATGAAACGGCCGCCATCGCAACAACCCGTCACAACAGCATCATCGATAGCTTCTGACTCACGGCCCGGTCGCTCAGCTTTGGGATTTTGCTCATGCGCATGACGCACTTCTTGGGGTTTCTTGTTCGACATGCTTCAATTAGGAAATGAACGCAATGAGGTCCACAGGTGTCAGCAGAAGTGTCTTGTAGTTGAATGCGGTTTCTTTGCCACTTGAACGGAGCAGAGCGTTCCACGAAAGACAAGAACTCCGCACTCAGCGGCGGTAAGCCGAAGGAATCAAAGTAGTACACTTCACCCGTGCTCGACACGTAAAACGCCACCCAATGCTGACCTGGTAAATGTTGCGGATCTGTGTTGCTCACGAAACAAGTGTCTTTGATAGGGTGCTTCGGAATAGTGTCACAAGAGAAAACGCCCAGGAAACGATGTTTTGTGTGAACGTTTTCCTTCAACACTCTGCTTATTTCAAGCGTGTTCATACGATACGCCAAGTACCGCCGTCTTGTCTTCAGTTCATGTGGTAGTCGGTGACGGGGTGTCGATCTCGGGTCAGCTCGACGACGTTGTCGTACACCAAGTAGAGTAGCACCGTTGTTGTCGCTTGTAGCGCCGAGCGGAAACTGACTTCCACCCTCAGCTGACCCGCTCTTATAAGGTTCACGCGACACCCGTCGTGCGATCTGTCTGGGTTTAAGTCGAGGGGGAACACCGTGTAACCGTTCAGGAATTGATCGTATGAAATACCGCAGGAGCGCGCGCCCTCGTACATCCCCGTTTCCGTGTGTAGCGCCAAGTACTCTCTCACGGCCGCTTTGGTCTTAAAGTCGGGCACGTAGGCGTCGTTCGGCACTTTCTGATCGTTCACTATCACTTGAAGCGAGCTGATGTCGTAATGCTTCATCTCGAACGGGTTCTTGGTGTAGCTACCGTTGAAGGCGTCGTGGTCAAGGAAGCAAATCATCATCGACTTGGGAAGCTGGCCTGTGTTGGAGTGCGTGTAGCTGTGATCTCTGTTACCTTGAGGGATGGCGTACGTCGTCACCTCCACTCTGTTCACCGGGTAGTCGAAGGGCCCGTGTTCTATCACCGCTCTCTCGTGCGTTTCCGCTACAGCGTCCGCCACCAGCACGCGTCGCACGTAGAGCTTTGCTTTGTAGATCTTCAAGCTGTAGCCTCCGTCAGCGGCGCACATCAGATAGAAAGAGGGCGCCGCTTGTTTCAGAGTGAGATTGATTTCTGTCTCTCCAACGATGAGCTTCGGTTGATGAGCCAGGTCAAAGTGCAGTCGCGCCATCAGCGAAAAGCGCTTGTTGGAGATTAGCTTCTTGCGCGCTTTGTACCCCGCATTCGCGTCAGTCAACGTGTCAAACTGACCGGGCGTATCTTCATGCCACCCCTGGGCGCTCATGACGCCGTCCTTCACGTCTTTGTTGTAGTTGAGTAACCCTTCCAAGTAAGCTCGGTAAGGGTAGGTCTCGGTGTTGCCAGACACTTTGAAACCGCCGATGGAGACTTGGACGTCTTTGAAGAGCGAGTGAGCCAAGTTGTTCACCGGAGCTACCGCGTCGGTGTCCTCGATCGCCGCTCCGTCCGCTTTCAGCACTTGACATTCCAGATGAAGGTAATTCTCGTTCAGGTCTGTGTACTCTTGCGACTTGTTGATGGTGAAATTTATGTTACCTCCATCCTCTAAAGAGTTTTTTGTTTCTATCCCCAGGAAAGACGACTTTAAGATAGTAGTCTGAGTCGGCGCTACGGTGTGCAGGTCGAGCTCAGAGAGCGCGCACTCGTTACTGCTCTCGTGTACGTAAGCCATTGTGTTCTCTCTTCACGCGGCCGACAGACTGACGCCGGCCGCCTCCAGTCTTTTTATTTATACCTGAACGCCTAGGCGCTTACCGGTCGAATACATCCCCTCTACGTCTCTTGCAAGAGCCACCGCCCGTCTGAGGAGAATGCCGGCGACGTTTCGACCCTTTCTTAGACGCGACAGACGTCTTTCCTCCCGAGAACGCCGTACTCGCCAGTCTCTTCAGAGCGCCTGCGCCTCGGTCTTTCACGCTGCTCTTTAAAGTCCGACCCGCCAGCACATCTTTAGCTACGCCCACACCGGCGCGGAGCAGCGTTTTTCCCACCGACTTCAATAGCGGGGTAGCCGAGCGCATCAGACCTAACAGAGCGCCGCCCAAACCGTGCCCGCTCTGGAAAGAGCGCCCGCTGTACACGTTGACGCCGTTGCCCAGCTGCGCGTTGTAGTAATCGCTGTACCCTCTGCCGACGGTGCGCCTGGGTGGAAAGTACGGAACGCGTTGACGCATCATTTTTCTCTCTTTCAGCGCTCAATAGGTCTCAGATGAAGTGTCACGGTCACCTCGCCTCTACCGAATGGGATGGAATGACCGGATCGGTCTCTTAAATAGATGCCGACCTCGGTAAACCTCTTGGATTTCAAGGGGAAATAATCCAAATGGGGAAAACTGATAGCTTGCACGCCACCTCGACGCTTTCCGCCTCTGTCCACCGCCACACAGCGCAACAGCGGCACTTGCATGTCGCCCACACGTCTCTCCTGGATCATGTCGGTGTATATGTACACAGAGTGCACGTCCCCGTAAACATCCATCGAGTAGGCGCCGGTAGTCGGCGACGCGAAACACGTCTTCTCTCCGAAGCCTAGAACGCATGCGAGATGCTGACTCAGCAGGACAGCACAGTGTCTCGGCGGTTTGATGGTGACGCGTTTCGTCTTGGCGTCGTACGATAAGATCCGCATCGGTTTGAGCAAGAAGCTGTCGCCCTCTAGTCTGTCATCTCGCAACGTCTCACTCAAGCGCTCAATTAGGGTGTGGTTGCTTCCGGTGAAAATAGGAGGTATCTCGAATATGTTTGGCATGTAACTGCGCACTCCCATGTCCTTCTCCATCTTTTCGATCATCTGTCTTGCTTGATGGCTGATCGTCTTCTTCTTCATCGCCGGGGACAAGAACTGCTTGTATACGGCATTCGTCTGTCTCAAGTCGACCTCTCTCTTGAACCTTTTTGTTTCCGGTTTCAATTGCTGCTCTTCCGACGTGTCTGATATCTCTTCCACCGTTACATAGCTCGCTTCCTTCCAGCTCAGCGGGAATTTTGAGCTGAACGTTAGCTTGCTCAGACCGTTCGCGTTTTTCATTCTCTTCCAGTCTACCTGTGGTTTTTTTCCTTCGGAGAATTTAGTTTCTTTTAAAACCTGGATCGCCTCCTCTAGCGAACCTTTGGTGCGCAGAGGAACAACGATGATCAAGTCGTCGTCGTGCACGTTAGTCCATTCTGTAGGGAGGATGATCTCAGTCAGAGCCGCTTCGTACGCTTCGGGCAGAAGGAGCGGCGAGTCGAAGTGAGTTCGGAAAGACGTCAAGCTGTTGTCAGGATAATACTCCATAGAGCTGTTGCTAGGTAGAGTGATGTTCATTTTTTTTTTTTTTTTTTTCTAGGTTATTTTTTTGACGGGGATCCACTCGTTGAACTTGTCGTCGTAACCTAACCAACGTACGAAAGCTAACTCTTTACCGTCGACGGTCTTGCGGCGCAACACCTCGTCTATCAGGTAGTTGTTGTCGTAACGACTCTTGTACACCTTCTGAACCTCTTCCGGGTAGAAGACGCCTTTTATCTCCTCGCCCTTGTCGTCTTTCAGCTCGAACCCTCTGCTTCCCAACGTCTTAGCAACGTCGACCACTTCCTCGCGCCAGTTTCCCTCGTACCCTTTGTCGAAGGCGCCTTTAGTTCTCAACATCCTCACTCTGTCACCCGGAGCGATGACGTCGACGGCGGACGTCTTTGTTTTTTTCTTCTTTTTCCATATTTCGTCGATTTGTTTGTTAGTTGGGAGATCTTGTCGGTAGAAAACTGTTTCGCTGTTTTCCGAGCTGACTTGAGCCGGCGCCATTTTCAACGTCTTGTGGTGAGTGCGATTGTAAGAAGACACTACATGGTGCAGTACGTCTACGTAGCGATACGTGCGCTTGTGTGTGAAATAACGCCACAGCTTCTCCTTCAGACTGCGGTTCAAGCGCTCCACTAGACTAGCTTTGATGTCGTCGTTCTCGCCAGTGAAGAACTCTATGCCCTCGCTCTTCAAGTGATCTTGAAAGATCTTGTTCAAAAACTCTTTCCCCTTGTCTGTCTGAACAGTGCGCGGTCGTCTCTCGCCAGTGCCTGTCATCTCTCGGAAGGCCTCGGTGACATCAGCGCCGCTCTTGGATTTAATGGGAACGGCCCACGCGTACCTAGAGAAAACGTCGATCGCCGTCACCACGTACCGGAAGCGGTCGTTGTGAGACGCCAAAGCTTGCATGTCCATCAGATCTATCTGCCACTGCTGATCGATTGCGCCGGTTATAGTCTTGTTCCTTGCGAATTTTCTCCGAATGGGTTTATGTTTAGTGTAGGCGTCCAGCGACACTAAAGCATCTCGGATGACGGCCGGGTTCAGGTGGCGAAAATGATGTTTCTGGAGTTTAGTCACGCTAGTGAAACTGGAGGGCGCTTTGACGTCGGTATATCTAGCTACTACGCGCTTCTTTTCTTTTTCCTTCTTGGTCAGTCTCTTCACTGGTTTGCCCATGGTGGGCCTGTTGAGGGCGTGAACGACGAGCTCGCCGCTAGGCGGTTGCGCCCTCTCCTTTTCTTACTCGCCACGCTCCTATAGGAAGTCGGAGTTTGGAAAAGTTCACTGTCGTCCTCCTCGTCGTCAGAGGATTGATCGTCCACCTGGAGAGAAGAGTCTGCTGCTGCTACTGCTGCTGCTGCTGCTGCTGCTTCTCTTTCTTCCGAGTCGAAGCTCGGTCGTTTCCGACCTCTGTCAGCAAGCCGTGTGTCCAAACTTCGGCCAGGTCCGCTCGCTTTATACAGATGGTTTCCGATCAAGGAGTCTGTGGGAACTGCTTCGCGCAGCGCTTTCGTGAACGGCGAGTAGCCCGCCGGTCTGGGCGCCGTCTTCCTGAACCTGGCAGCGTCGTTCAGTAAGTCCACTATGTTGATGCGATGCTCAGGTGGTATTCTCCGACCCGACATCTCGCGCACCGCACCGTCCTCGTTCCACTTGATCACACCGGATTTCTCCAATTGTTTGTACAGCGCCACGGTCCGAGTGCGATTCCTCTTGGGAACTTGGTTCACCAACCGCTCGAGTAGGGACGCGCTGGCCTCTTCAGCAGACTGACGGAGGTGAGCCGGGGGCGAAGAAGAGTAGGACGAAGAGATGTTGCTGTTGTGGGGATTCGCGAGAAAAAATTGCAATCTATTCAACAACCTTCGGTATTTCAACATTTTCTCGCGCGATTCCAAAGTGGGGTCGTTCAACACTAAATCCAAGTCCCTGTAGATAAACTGTAGCACCTGGTGCAAGGCCGCGTCGGGATGAAGGGACTGTTCTGCCTGCTTGTGGTAATAGGCCATGTCGGCAGGTAGGCGGGCGGCGGTGGCAGGAGCGGAACTCTCGTTCTTTTCAGTGCGCTCATCAGGAAGAGGAGGAAGGTTTGGAGCAGTAGAAGTACTAGCAGCAGCGACTGCAGTAGTAGCAGCGCTAGTAGTAGCAGCAGCAGCGGGCACATGATGAAGTAGACCTGCTCGTGATGATTTGTAGAGCGTCTCAGGATCCACGAGCGCTAAACGTTTGTAGTGTTGTTGCTGCTCTGAGTCCGTCATGGGGACGACGGTGGCAATGACGCTGGTGGTGGCGGTAGTGGTGGTGGTGGTGGTGGTGCTGTCGGCGAGTAGGTGTCGAATGAGGTGTCTCATATATGGAGAATGCTCTTTATAAGCGGTAAGGCCATCCCTATGAGAGCCGGAATGAGGAAACCTCCCTCTTGTACCAAGACGCGTCTCTTTTTTTTGATGGGCGTAGATTTTTTGCCGACCTCCCTCAACACGTCAGCCGATTCTCGAAGCTTGTCCAGTTGTTTGTCGCTGAGCGGGATGTTCCCTACCAGTAAATTGTGACAGATCTCACTTAACGCTGCGATCAGATCGTCGCTTCCAGAGTCTATTAGATGCGAGCAGTCCTTTGGCGAGCACTTAGCTAAGTGCTTGAGAGTACCAAAGTGTCTTTCGAGTAGATGAGAAGACATTTTTTTTGCTACTGCTTTCTCTTGTTCTTTTTTTTGTCTAGCGGTACGAACACTAGCTGAGAGTGTATGGACGTCAAAGAGGAGCGTATTCTCAGATCGTCAGGTGTTGACTGCTTGAAGTCCAGAAGGAGGTATGAGTGAGGTCGCTTGAGTTCATGGGTAAATATACTAGAGAGGGCCGCCGCGTTGGACGGAAACACCTGGCGAGACAGACTAGCTATTTGCCCCATGTCGCGCGGGTTCTTGAAAACGATCATGTAGTGAGCGTTCAGACTCATAGTTTGAAAGTCGGGTGATTTCTGGAATAGGTTCTGAGTGATGTATATGACGCTCACGTTCCAGTGATGCGAGTATTTAGTAAAGATGTCGGCTACCACTTGCTGATTGGAACTGCTCATCAGATCGTCCAATATCAGTAGAGTGTGGGGTCGTAAAGCGTCTTCTGCTACTTCCACGTCTCCCGCTATAGACTCTTTGCTAGGAAGACCTTCTCTGAATTCCACACCGTACTGATTTTGCATTTTTTCAAACAGAGGTTGCCACTCGCCGTAATGGTAAAAAGTCTTTTCCACCGGCGGCGTGACCAAATTGTTCACGTCGCTCAGAAATTGATCCACCAAGCGCGATTTTCCACAACCCGACGGACCGCTAATGATACAACTAAAGGGTCCTTGTAGTCGAGCGTCGAAATGAATTTCTGTGAAGAGTTTGCTTTTACTACTGGACATTTTTTTTTGTTTTTTTTCAGGACGCGTCAGAGAGCGGTTGTGTGTCTGACTGTCTGCTGTGTTTCTCACTCGAACGGTCGGTAGTGAATGGTTGTGGAGAAAAGTCAGCCGACCTTTTTATTGATACCGGCCTGTGTCACAGTAGCGGCGGCAGAAGTGACTTTTTTTTCTTTTTTTTTTTTGCGATAAAATTCTATTTTCACTCAATAGTCATAAATGTTTGTATCAGACTCCAGAGGAGTCTGATACAAATATTTATTTATTTTTTTTAAAAGAAGAAGAGGAGGAGGAAGAGGAGGAGGAGGAGGAGGAGGAGGAGGAGGAGGAGGAGGAGGAGGAGGAGGAGGAGATTAATTTTTTTTTTTTTTTTTTTTTTTTTTTTTTGATCATTTAGGCAAAGCTCGTCGCTTTGCCGTTTTTTTTTCTATTTCTGTGTTGTGACACGATCGTCTCGAAAAAGCAATAAGGCGTGTGAGCGCGGCGGTGACAAATACATATTGGAGCGTATGGTTTAAAATAGTGCGTCCCTATCTTCTTCAATTCGGCTGCGTTGCAATATGCGGGATAACAAGTGACGACGTCGAAACGTTTAGAGACCGTGTTCACGTCGGCCACAACGCGCGCCCACCGAGTGGGAGCTGCAGTCGCTCCCAAGAAACCGATCGGCTTGTCGAATCGTTTCATAGCACTTATTCTCACTTTATAAGAGGAGGCAGGGTGAGGAGAGTAGCGGCGCTCTTTCTTTTCATGAAACGCCCAACGAGTGGGGGCGCTGAGAGCGGCTGTTATGCAATAGTAGAGTAAATGCTGTTCTGAGAAGACGGCTCTCGGCCATGTCGCTACGTTTTCCTTTTCCGCTCTTGTATAACGACGATGGCGCTCAGCTTTGCATTTCTCGAGAATTCGGTACGCTTCAAGAGAAGCGTGAACCTCAACTACGTGACGCTCTCTCCTTTGAGATAAAAAAATAGCCGGGCAGTTGAGGAGAGCACTTTGTTCGCGCGACCGTCTTTTAGAAACTCGCGCCCTCTGCAGCGCCATATTTCTTTCCTCCGAAACAAAAAAGACTGAGTGAAAATAAAAATTTTTAAAAAACAAAAAGCTCAAACAAAAAAAAATAAGCAATAAGCAGACTCAGCTCGAAATTCCCTGCTGGCGTGATGGCCGTGACTGCAGGCGGTGGCGGCGGTCGGCTGGCCGGCGGTGGCGGTGTCGGCGGCGATGGTAGAAGGGTGTGTGGAAAGAGAGACGCATCTCAGTCTTTTATAGGAGCGGCGAGTCTGACATTTTCAGCTGTCGCATGCTGACCTGCTGCTATCATAAGAGAAACAAAAGCCCTAATCACGCTTTTCAGCTGGATCCTTCCACCCCGCCAGACATGGATCCAGATGGGAAGGTGGTTTAAAATTAAATCCGTGTACCGACTGTCATACAATAGAGTAATTAGTTGAACGCGTGTTACCTGTATAAAGGATTAGCGGGTCATGGGCTCAGCGTGTGTAGAGAAAAACAACTACAGGTAGAGTGAACAAAGCGACCCCCTCCCTTTCTGTCACTCTGTCTGTGACTAGAGGGTGTGCGTGTGGTAAGCGGCTTAAATCTAAAGAAAAACAAATCACCCTCTCCTGTCGTCAGCAGTCAGCCGGCCGGCGGCTGGAAAATGCGATTAGAGAGATGATGAGCCGCGTAGTAAGCGACTTAAGGCTGATCTAAAGACCTGCCGTGAGGGGGCAGCTGGCCGGTGGCTTGAAAAAAAAGGGGGGAGTAAGGGTATATAAGGGGGAGTGAAACCGTATTCGGCATCGTCATCATCGTTCACGCTACTACTACTACTACTACTACTACTACTACTACTACTACTACTACTACCACCACCAGCACCGCGCCTCAATTTGCAGATCCCCATGATGGAAAGTTGCTACCGTGACATGAAGCGGAATGACGAAGCGGCGCGCGAATGTGAAGCTGATGCTGTAGCCTCTGCTACTGCTGCTGCTAGTGCTGCTCAGCGTGCTACTGCTGCATTTACTGCGGCTGTTAGTGACGCTGGTTGTGATGACGTTGTTGTTGTTGCCGCTGCGGCTGTGACTGCTGCTGTTGCTGCCGCCGATGCAGCTACTCATGCCACCGATGCCGACGCTGCTGCTGCTGATGCTGTTGCGGCTGCCGATGACGCCGCTGATAACGCTGCTAGTGCCCGCTCTGCCGCCCTTGCTACTGTCGCTGCTGCTGTTGTTGCTAATGCTCACGCTACTGCTGCTACAGCTGCTGCTACTGCTGCTACCGCTGCTGCCGAGGCTGCTGCCGCTGCTGCCGATGCTGCTGCCGATGCTGCCGATGCTGCTGCCGATGCTGATGTTAGCAGTCGCGTCGACAAAGAATCGTCATTTGTCACTCTTAAACCTCCAGTTGAACGCGCGACGAGTAGTAGGGCTACCAACGCGACGGCCGGATGGTGCAACTGGTGTCGTCGCTTCTGCTCGTGCGCTTGCTTTTCTTCCAGTCCTACCTGCTGCTGCTACGGTATGATAGTGTTTGAATGAGAACGCGCGTAGTTACACATAGACGCTGTAACAGATGTGCTTTTTTTTTGAAAATATAATTTTAACATAACATGGAACTTGTTGTGTTTATTTTCTATATATAAGTTGTTTGTTTACAAACAGTCACGTGTCACGTGGTGTTGTTTACAAACAAGAGAGCCACGTGGTGTTGTTTACAAACAAACCCTAAGTAGGTCACGTTACCCTAGTTACCAGAATGCCGGCTTCTGATTGGCTGAGCCTAAGTAGGTCACGTGACGTAAGCAGGTCACGTTACCATGGTTACCAGAATGCCGGCCTCTGATTGGCTGAGAGCTTCTAAGTAGGTCAGTAGGTCACCCAGAATGCTGGCTTCTGATTGGCTGAGAGCCCTAAGTAGGTCACGTTACCATGGCAACGGGTCACGTGACCAAATGGAGGCCTCTGATTGGCTGCATGTCGATTGAGTAATAAACAGTAGTTAACTATAGTCCCGTTCCGATACATACTATACTACTTACCAAGTAACCTGGCAATGACGTCACTTACTGCAGATTCCATGATGTTTTTTGGGGCCCAGTTTGCCGTCAGAATAGGGCACAGTGGGCCGTCAGAATGGGCCACACTTTGCCGTAATCAAGGGCCACACTTTGCTGTGATGAAGAGCCGCACTTTGCCGTTTATTGATCATGTCTATTTATATACCACACCATTGGTTGTTATATAAGATGTTATTATTCTCTCTTATCAATCTCCCCCCTGCTATGAAATATATCTAACCAATCTTTATAAGAATGTATGATAAGTATGTATATGTATGTATATCTATCTGTATGCTAAAAGCATTAATGTTGCCATTTGAATACTTATAAATGCTGACTTGAGGTTCCTGGGCGGTCTTACCCTGTAATTATTTTGACAATCTTGGATGCTCAATTCTGGTGTTTTTTTGGGACAGGATGTGGTTAGGAAAATGTTTTATTAAGATTATTAAGAGATACTCGAACCAATATCCCTAAGAATTAGAGCCAGCCTTTCTACTGACTGAGCTCGCCAGGCAACTGTCTGTGAGAACTATTAATGTTCAGTAAATAAGGGTGCTGCCCATGAGATGACTAGCTGGTCTGTTGATACATGGAGTAGACCGGTACACAGATAAGGAGCCCTGTGGACAATAGCCTCTATGGTGCTTGGCCCTGAGGATGATCTGCCCAATGTCTATGATAGCCCTGTGGAAGCTGACACCTGAACAACAGCACAAAGTCAGCAAGCTTTCTTGCCTCTTTAACTGACAGAGACCTAGTACCACTAGACCCTATCATGGTCTAAAGATAATCACAGTAAACCCACAAACATTTATACTGACCATAAGCATGTAAATACTGTACCACTTCTTTTCATTCTTTGGCATTTGATTGAAAAACGCCCCTTGTACTTGTGATCAATCTTTGCCAAATAAAAAAAATGTTTAAACTCAAACTTAAACTCAAGATTGGCCCCCATGAGTAATGGCACCCAGATTGAGCCATACCAGTGTGCTCATGGTACCAACATACCAGTTAGTCATATCATAGGCAGTTTACCCTAAACCTTATTTTGGAGAACAGCAGTAAGGTGCCTGAATTTTTCTGGATTATCATTTACATATTGCATCCCCAGGACTACCAAATACCATGGCTACAGCCATACTGTCCTGAATCATTTTGAGTCATCATTTATGTTTTTCTATAGCCCAGTACCTGTATAATCATTATCTCACTGGATGACAGCACTGGGGTCCTAAATTGTATCAATTCAGTCCTCTTATACACATTTGTTCTATTTTGATCTAGCCACTTCAGAAATGAGCCCCTGAATTTGCGAATGTAACCAACATACAGCTATAATCCTTGGCTTCCTATACAACCAATCTCTTTTTTTTTGATATATAAAAGAAGATCCCCATGTAGAGCTCCCCCTTATTCTTCCTTTTTTTAAACTTATCAAAGACTAAACTAGTGCATTGATCTTTGCATCAGAAAATGGTCTGGTGTTGAGAGTTCTACTGTAATGTTAAGAAAGAGGGGGGCATGTATAGAGTGCAAGTAGAGTGAAGTGGTAGCTATGATACAGAGAAGTCAACACACCATACACCATAGGCAACACCTATACATACTTTATAATGAACTCTCTACGTTTGAATTAACAGGTGCCATTACATTGTGGTTAAATATGAAATATGTACAGAAACTATAACTAAGTACCTCATGTATGCTACATCATTATGCTGCTGTACCTCACTTAAAGCGGTCGGTAAATGTAAGGTCATTTTGTTCTCCTTTCCCTAGCAAATAGTGCATTCATGAAATTCTAGATATTATTAGTATATTATTAGTATAAATGCACTTTGGAATTACTGCTGCTGAGACAAACAATGTTAACTTGACACATTTAATCATATTCTTATCCAAGATGCTAAGTTGCATGTGATCTGACTCTGCGTTGACATTGGTGTAGTCATGAACACAGAGCTATTTGAATAGTAAGAGTGATTTTCTTTTGTCCTTATATCTGTAAAAAGAATTGGGTTTTAGGATGAAAACTGTTGCAGGTAAATGTAAAGACGACACCAGACGGGTGTACGTGCTGCAGCATGGCTTCCTGCAGGGGTCTGGCTGTCATCATGCTGTTGGTGTACAGCTGTTGGGCAGGTAGGTGCCACAAGCTGCCCCTCCACTTAACAAAACCCAGTTGATGACATATAGTTTCTTTAAATAGCCAGAAATGTTACCAAAGGTTCATCATTTAGTCTGAATATGCATCTAGATTTCACCCAGTTATAGAAAAAAAAGCCATTACCTTACTCTTCCTTAAAGGGATAAAGCATGATTATTAGAACATATCTGGAAGGGGGAGGTTACCCTACACTGTTAGGAGTAAGTGCTGTAGCTGTACAGTATAAAAGGAGGTACTTTTGGTTTCCAGTAGTTTATACTGTACAGCTACACTACAGTAGGTACTGTATCCCCAACAGAACCCATACTGTTCCTGTTTAATTAACCAATAACGTATGACTTTGAAGGCACGCGTGAGGTGTATCGTAGGATATCGGGCAAGAGGCGCGTAGCGCCGAGTGCCCGATATCCATACGATACACCTCACAAGTGCCTTCAAAGTCATACATTATTAGGTTTATTATACGATTCTTCCTTTCTGCATCATGCCAACCCTATGCTGTTGATACACTCCCAAATGGTCGGCATGATGCTCCGTAGGCCTACCCACGTCAGTGCTTGGAGGAAGCAGCAGGGCCCCAGTGTAGCTGCACCGGGGCCGGGGACCCGACCCAATATGGTCCGACCTATACTTCAATATAGGCAGCGTTTCCCCACCCCTGTACCATATCAGCAGTGGCCGAGCGGTTAGCGTGTGTGGCTCATACGCAAGGGATCTCCGGTTCGAACCTGAGGGTGGACTAGTGGGAACGTAGCAATTTTAAAGGGCCTATATGTATGTGAAAAAAAAACCCTGAAATTATTTTAACGACTAGGTAAATAAAGTCCAACTACTACCTTTATAGTAAAAAAGAAATTATAAAAAAAATTTGATTTAAGGAGAAGTTGTAACAAAAAGTGTAAAAGTTGCTGTATCTCTGTTAATATAAGAGCTAGAGGGCTGAGAATAAGCGTATACACTTCTTGTTTTATCCCCTTCTTCTGTATGGCCGGATTGGCAAGGCGCGTAGAGGCTTCGGCTTCTAGTCTTGGGGTCCTGAGATCGAATCACCATGAAACCTCGGATTTTATGGGTGAATAAACTTCGGAATCGCTCAGGACCACCGGAAATGGCATGATATCCACCGGAAGGGTGCCGATATCACTAGATATCAGCACGGGGATATCACCTAAAAAGCACGATGAGTCGTTCGATCGTATAATAAGGTATTATATACTGTAGGTATCTACAGTAGTTTATGCCAATACTTTAGACTATCTATCAGCCAAAAGAAGTTAGCACCTACGGGAATTGAACTACCTACCTTCCGATCCAAGGTTCATTGCTCTACTAACTGAGCTAGCGGGGCTGGCTGTATTCTCATGGTCAGAATAAGCTTTTCGATTCACATGACACCAGGGAGTTGGAGAATGGGAAAGAGAGCTAGGGAGAGGCTTGAGGAGAAGGGGAGAGAGAGAGCTTGTATGTTTATAAGCTATATAAATAGATAGATAGAGACAGAGAAGGGGGAACCCAGTAGCATGAACATAATTACTTTATTAGAGCTACATGGATTTTGATAATCATAAAGTTAGACCATAGATCTATCTCAAACAGTCTCAAAACTACCTTTAGAAACGTTGACATGGTTCATTATACACAGATGTAGTCTATGCTTCTAGTCAGGTTTGCTAAAGGTTCCTAGCATCTCTTTCTTACCTGCTCCCTCATTCATAGGAATCAGCAGGCTTTTCATCATAGGACCATACAACTGTCCAGCTAGCTCAGATAGCAGAGCATTGGACTGTGGGTCTGAAGGTTGATGGTTCTAATCCCAGTGAAGTTTCTCAAATGTAATGCATTATATATGTCAAAGGGTGTTGAAACATATTCAGGGGTGTTTTATACCTGGTTCATATCAATGCCCTGTTATACTACAGCGATTGGGTAACAGTAGATTATATTGTGGACTGCAACAGTACTGACTACTGTAGTAAGCCTATGTGTGTTTACAGTAGGTGAGTCTGTTCAGGAACAGTCTGTGATACTGGAAACCAAAAATACCTCCTTTTATACTGTAAATCTACGGTGTATTTAGCTGTGCAGCTACACTAACTTCTGACAGTGTAGGCAAATACACCTTCAAAAATCTTACCGTCACTGTCACTAAAAGCACCCACTTTTGAAAGTCACGCACTGCTTTTGGCAATGAGTTCACTCACATTTTTCTCTCTGTAGTTGCTAGCAACTTATTGCTATTAACTAGTTGCTAGCCTCCAACAGAGAGGAGGGAACTACTGTAACTTCCCGCGTACTACCCGCGGGTTGGAAGCGAATCAAACACAGCTTTCATTTGATACCAAACATGCCTATATAGGGTGCGGGTTATACAAGGGTTTTTATTACTATACATTACTTTCACGAAATCGCCATTTTGTATTTTTTGATACGATAATCGCGCACCTTTGCCATTTAAGGCCATGAACAAAACGAGGCCACTGCTCTAGAAAATGCAAACGCCTATCCTTTAGCATTAGGAGCAAACTTTCTGGGCCCTAAACTAATTATGTATGGCTCCCTGACCATAATTAGACCATGGGGAAGTAGTTGTAGGCGAGTTCTCGAGCATACTGGGTCCTTGAGCGATAATGGGGGGCGCTATTGCCTGCGTGGAAGTTCGTTTTAGTTAAAATATAATGTTTTTGAAACCATTGATGGTTAAATTCGAGCTAGGCCATTAATATACCTCAATGTTCAGCAATATTCTTCTTGTTAATGATGGTTATTGCTAGATTGAGAGAGTTGATGTATTCCTCGATTCAAAGGTTGCAGCAGTAGCCTCGGGAGGACTATGTGAGAGTTGCAAAAGTTGCGTCAGCCACTGCAGCTAGTTCCCTGTGTGAGGCCTTTGTTTTTATGTGACTATTGGTACCGTTTGTGAGCACTGAATGTGAAGGTGGTGTATAGAACAGTACTAAAATATAAATTTTCAGCTCCATAAATGGAGCTTAGTTCTCCTCAGTTGGGGGTGTGGGTTATATATATGTGATATGCAGGTTATACGTGAGATATTAAAGATAGTTGCACCGAAATCCATGAATATGGCTCCACGTGACTAGTTACTAGCAACAATTGACTGCAACCTTTGCATTAGACACTGCGACTAGTTGCCATGTGTAACTTGACTTTGTATACCCAGTAAACACCCTACGTAGTTCCAACGTAGCTCAGAGGTTTCTCTAGGTAGATGTCCAACCAAAAGGTTTGAGATTGGTAATTTTGGAAGGTTTGTAGACGTCAAAACGTTAAGGTTTATTTACGTTCAACAGATGTACACGTCTGATTTACGTTGATCTACCTCATTCAGACGTAAAAATTCTACGTAGATCTACCTTAAAAGACGTAACTTTTCAACTTCAATTGGGTAGATGACTTTTCCGTGTCACACTAGGTGGCAGCACTATCAATTATGGAGAGTATATTACAGCTCCTTAACAAATCTACCACAGTCAAGCAGTAAATTCCCATTAATTGTGAATTCAATATCATGCAAATAAACCACATTCAATAGAATATTTATATATAAAGGACAGGTGATTAAAGTATTGTGCATGAATAGGTGCTTTGAGGCACTTTACTGTGAGGACACCACATTGGTGGTAATGGAAGAAATACAAAGCCTCTCTGCAGCCAAAACTATTCAACAGATCTATACTGTCAGACTGTTCAATTGAACTACAAGAATATACTATGTAGAATGAGATGAGATTGAAAATTATAGTAGTTACTTTGTATGAATATTGTTTGTAAATGTAAATTTGTCTGCAATATATTACAAGTCTTTGTCTGAGTCCCACTATGTAGAATTATATGTAATGTGTTAAACATAGATTTACATCTTCAGGAGCTACGTAAATCAGACCTGCAGGTTTGAGATTGGTAAATAAACCTTAACGTTTTGACGTTGATAAACCTACTAAAATTACGTAGTTCAGACCAAAATTCAACGTAGATTTACGTCTGACCAACGTCGTTGTGTTTACTGGGTATGGACCTTTAATCAGGAGTTTCTGAAGGAATAGCAGTGACAGCATGCAGGGTCTTAAAGTTGCTATGTAACCTTAGGAACATGGAAAGTTCTGCATAGTTGCAACAGTCTCCTTGTTGAAGTCTAATGATAACATGTTTTTTTGTCTTTTAACCATGCTAAAATTGAAGGCAAAAGATGATGAAAAATAGAATGCCTGCACTTCATTACACCAACAATGTAGTGCCACCTATAGGGACATACTAGTAGACTGTGTTTGTGAGTTGGGCAATGGAACACCTGATGGTTTTTATCAACACTAAATAGTAAAGCCCCTCAAGAATATTAATAATAATTGAGCTTGGAGTCCTGTCTAACATATAATGCTTTTTTATTATTCCTATTATTTATTTCTTGTCAGAATAAATGGTAGATTATAAAAGTGAATGGGTTATACAATTATCTGAGAATCAAACAAAGAAAATGTAGCTTTGAGTGTGCCAGCTTGTATAGCAGCTTTAACCAGTGACAGGTTTATGACCGTCAGAGACAAACTATCCTGAGCAAGAGCTGTTGAGTTGTGACCTTAAATCATTCAGTGATCAGTGAAGCAGGACTTCACAGGTTGCCTACTCACTGATCAATTATTAGCTAACAGGAACTGCATCCACTATTTCAGGGAGTTACAATCTAGACGGTCAAATCCCTATCCTCCCCCACTGTTCAATTGTTAATAGTGCCATGGTTTTAACCAAACAAAACAGGGCACTTTTTAAGGTAACATCCCTAAAATGCGAGATTTGATACTGTTCCTTGAAGACTGTGTCCCCTCATTATTTTTCACCATCTCACCAGAACTGGTCCAACTATTGACTCAAAAGAAAAAAAAATTATGTTATCATCCCTCACTCCTGTGAGCCCCCCCCCCCCCTAATGACAATCCTGCCGCAAGTTGTTTATAAATAATCACTGCCACAGAACAGGCAAGCGTAGACATCCCACATTTTGAGAGAGAGGGCTATTAAGGAATTCAATATTATTTTTAAGATTTTACAGGTTAGATCCAGTGTAGTATGTTGAATAACATACAACCAGAGTCTGGGTTATGGCTGATGCCACTCGGCCGCCCAGTCCTTCTTTCACTATATACTTGACTATTCTAAACATGATAACGCGTGATGGGGTACAAAAAATGTAATTTGTCAAGTAATTACACGTAAAAAAATAAACACAATATGTCAGACCTTTCGGACAGAAGCCTCACTCTCCAGACACATTCTTTGTTTCCCCTGGACTCAAACTCAATCGCATAAATCATCATATATTACATTTCAAGTTCAGTGCCCTACAATCAAGACTATTATTTGATGACTTTGGTTTTTTATTACTTTCAGACCCTGAATGTTACATTGACAATAAGTTACTGAATAAGGCACTTGGTAAAACAACATTTGCCTCCAGCGCCACTCAGGCCAGTAGCGTTACAGTGGATGGAGACCGTGCTGAGTACAGTAGTAGGTGTTTGAAATTACTTTGTATTTGATACATAAAAGTAAAGTACAATCCTATTTAATTATACTGTATAGAGAATGTGCTTACCTCGGAAAGAGTCAACCTAAAAATATTCTCACAAAATCAAATTTTAAAGAAATGAGCCAAAAAACACCAAAAGAAATACCGTGCATGTATAAGTGAGGCTTGACATATATGATTGGATAGAACTGGACAAGCACCTAAACACACCGGCTATTTTGACCATAATATTTGTCATATTTAGTAGGGATATAACATATGCATTATAAGCTCATGTGAAAATTAAGTGTATAATAGAGCAGTATATCTGCAGGCAATGCTGAAAAAAGGAATGCATAATCGCTCTTAACCTGTAATTGACAAAATGGATTATCAATTTTTGATTAAGGAATTCTAATCTGCTACTGCCTTTCAGATAGGTCTGCTATTTGATATAATTCTATATGTTAACCTAAAATATGTGTATGTTCTAGATGGGTGTCTGGCCACATCTACTATAGACAACCCGTGGCTTGTTGTGGATCTAAGTGAGATGCTGTCAGTCAGCACTGTGGTATTCAGCGCTATCACTGCTAATGGAGGTATAGTTTTGATGTTTAATATTGTCTATTTAATAGCCTTAGGTTTGTGCAAAACAAAGAGATGAAAGTAGGCCAAAAGGGTTAAAAGGGTTAAAAAGGTAAAATATGTATGTCTCACATACCCAAATGTACCTGGCAAAACAGGACTGACCCTAAATATTTGTCCCATTTTATGAATATATTTTTGTCTGTCTTTTTTGGGCAATTTAAGAGTCAATTTGATCATCCATATGATCCACTTAGATTCTCAGACCATGTAACCTGAAACACCTGTTTTACTATATTGTTCCACTGTTCCAGCTACCGCTGAGTACCAAGTGCTGGTAGGAGACATGTTTGACGCTGCCACGTTTGACCCGTTGACGTCTGGCTATGAGCCGTGTGTTCCCCGTGATGTCAATATGGTGGAGTTTGAGGTCATGTACCTTCAGTGTGAGAGGTCACTTGTTGGACGCTACGTTCTCATCTTCAGACAGGAAGTCACTGCTCTCAGAGTCTGTGAAGTAGAAGTCTATGAAGAACAAGGTAATTAAGTGTTCTTTTTAAATGCATACAAAAGACTACACTTACAAAATTGTATCCTTGTCATTATTGCAAATATAAAGGCTCTTAATATTTAAGTCAGCTCTTGTTTTAGATTAAAGGTAACTTATTTACCAAACTTATATATATATGCATGAAATAATAATTTTTGATAAACTAAGAAAGCTTACACCTTGTAAAATTGTCATCTTCATTTATGGTAGCGACACAGATACAAATTTTATTTGTATTTTTCATAGCAAATGGAAATCATGAATAATGAATGATATGAAACAAAAATATACATTTGAAAAAAATTAACTCACAGCATTGACTATCCAGGAATCATGAAGGCCAATTTTAGATTAGAGAAGGCAGACATTTGCCGGTATCAGACCTATCAATATTTCCCAATGGGTCTTCCTCTAACCTACCATACTATATAGATGAAGTGTAGAGCCATCATTGTCAAGTTAATTCATGTACATATCTTGTACACCACAGTGTTTCAGCCAGAGAAGTGGACGTGTGTGAGGCCTGAGTTACAAGGACCTACAGGACTGCTGAACCTGGGACGAGGGCGAGGAGCTAATGCTATCCAAAGTTCAACTCACCATACGTAAGCTAATATTCATATAATGTGGTCTGATAAAATAAGACAAATTGAAGGATATCCACAACCATTATTATATTTTTGATTGGGTGGGTACTATAGTATGTATTGTAAACTCAACTGCAACTTCAAGAAATGACAAATTCAGAAATGCATCTTTCTTGGGATATTCTATAGTGTACCCGTTGCTCAAAGGTTAGCAATGCAAAAGCTTCTACAGCAGAGTTTTCCAGATAAAATTGCTACGCCACTCCTGTGTCTAAGGGGTAGTGGTAAGGACAGTTTTACCAGGGGTACCTAAATACTGTAAAAATGATTTATTTCATAATTTAAAAAGTTTCAAAAATCCTTAAATTAATGAGAAATTATAATTTACCTTTCATAGTGGTCCAGCGCACAATGCACTAGATGGTAGTGACTATGGGTGGACTGATCCACCAACTTCCAGTGACATCACCTGTACCCATACACAGCCCCAGGCCCAGCCCTGGTGGTTGGTCGACCTGGGACAGACAGCTGTTATAACAGGAGTCGCCACCATTAACAGACAACCCTGCTGTTGTAAGTACAACACATCTGAAATACATTCTCTCATTCAGGGAAACTACACCTACATGTTTGACACATAGTCTAGTGATTCTGGTGAGAAAGCAGGCCTTTACTTACTGTGACATAATGATAAGGTCTGCCTATTGTGTAAAATTATTTCTTTTCAAATTTTGAATCAGATTTTGAAGTATGCACCTACAGGTCTGATCAACGAGATCTGTGACTTCTTTTGAAAAATAGACCCATTCCTGAACTGCACTTAATTCATTTTGTGGCATTTTTTTTCATAGATGAAATACTGTATTCTGAGAAATGGGCGCACAGTGCGCTTCGAAAATTATTTTAAACGTAAAAGGCCAAGACAAGTTTAAATCATATTAAGTGCACATCCCACCTATTTTCCCTCCCTTTTTTCCTGTTTTAGCATCTACCTCAATGTAATAAGCACACAGTGTGTTTAATAAATCATCTTAGACTTATTATCTAGTAGTTTGTATTTTGTTCAGGCTTGAAATTTGACATATTTTTGGGTTTTTATTGTTAAAATCAGGCCCTAAAGGGGGGTGTGCACTTATTAGGGGAGTGTACTAGCTAGGATCATTATAGTGAATAAGTTCTTTTTCTTATGATCAACAGACTTCCGCCTGGCTAACTTCAAGATCTTTGTTGGAAACTTGCCTACTCCAGCTACATCCTTTATTGAGGCTGATTATGACATCTGTGCTTACAATTGTAAGACTCATCCAATCGGCCGCAAGTACTACAGATGTGGACGTCACATTGAAGGGAACCATGTAGCTATTGCTCTTCTTGGTGCAGACGTCCTGACCATGTGCGAAGTAGAAATCTATGCTGAGATCTATGGTGAATGAATTCTTGTGGAATATATGACACTGTTCTGAATTCTCACATATCATGGTTGTCACTCGCTGGTGCTGTATTCAAGCGAAGCCTACTACAGATGTCATTAACATCCATTTATGTTGATCATGATTATTGACATATAGTTGTCGATATATCAATGTATTGCAATATGATATCTAAACTATTAGGTACATCTAAAACACTGTTTATTGTCTTAATAAGATGAGAAATAACCAAGACACTAAAAATGTCCACACAATGTTTGTCAAAATTGTACACAAAACTCTTGAAAGTCTTAAGTATGTACTGGATATACTCCTGGGGGTCAAGAGGCAATATCATTGATATAAGCCAAGGCCGAAGGCCGAGGCTCATATCAATGATATTGACTCGAGACACCAGAAGTATATCTGACATACAGCCCGCTTTCATAGATTGATTATGTAAAATAGCCTGATTACAGCTCTTTTTCCACACATGTGGCCTAGGAGGATATCCTGTATAACCCTCCTAGGAGGTTATATGATCATCAAACATATCCTCTGTGTGTTCTCATAGAAATACAATGATCAGAGCACATGCTTGAAGAGTGTAGCCTCATTCTGATACAGCATAGCCATACATAAACTAACCATGAACCAACACTCACAGGTGGTCTCTGAGGTCACAACCCTTGAGTACATGGCACTTCTGGTTCAGACTCCCAGACCCCAGGCACGAATCCCATGTGGAGCAGAAATTTTGATATGCCTGATACACATTTTCTATTTCTCAGATATTTCAAGAAAAAAAGAAAAAAAGAAAGAAAACGGGGGTGCGAGGGCGGAGCCCCCGATTTATACAACAGCAGCACCAACTAAACAGCACTCTTTACATTGTCTAATGGGACAATCCCTCACCAAAATAGGCCCCAGTTAACAGGCTCAAACACATGTGGCTGGTTGGTCCTGCTGCTAGCATACAGGGTATTTCTTGTTGGCATTGGGACCAATTGGGTTCGAACCCCTCAAAGTTTTTAGATAATATTACTCATTGAGCTAAGAAGGCAGAAGCACTACATATACTATTGGCTGTTTAGTATCATTGCATGAGTCCCGGTGGAGCAGTCGGTCAGCTGTTGGGCTCAATGTTCTGAGGTTGTGGGTACGGATCCTGCTAGATTCCCAGGCTCTCAAAGAGAAAAAGAGCTCTTAAATATAACTACCTCCTAGGGGTGTATTGGTAGAAATCTGACCTAAGGCTGGTCGAAAGAATAACTACCTTAACTGACTTAAAACACTATATCCTTCAACCCTACTCTCTCCCTTACTGAAATCAGTGGAGACACAGCAAACTGGGGTGAGAAAGGGTGAGAGTTGTGCAAGCATGCCCATTGGGCTAGGTACGGTGAGCTCTGTGTGAACAGGCTTGCCCTATGCACTAGATTGGGCAAGCCCTGTGCTTACACCCTCCTCTGCGCAAACCCACACTGAGGGTCAGCCTCTGGTCTGTGTGCTGCTCCCAGACACACAGTCTCTTCCAACAGTGCTTACACACCACCTCACTCAAGCTATACCCAGCTCACCCAAGTATGCACAATAGTGGCTGGTGGTAGGGTGTGTATTGCCATGTTGTATAAGTAGAGGTTCCTTTATATGGCCACCTAACACAGAGCTGGTACTCTAGTAGTCATCACTGTAGACTTGTACCCCAAAGGTTCAGGGTTCGAGACTAGGCCATGTCAAACTACCCACCATTTTGTCTTAAATTGTCTATGTTTTGCATCTAAAATTAGAATTGCCCCAACAATACATCTTACAATTAAACTTAAAACAAGGTGGAACTCCCAATACAGCTGCATAAATGTCTTCATTATACTACTGCAAGGCCCTGTCCCAACTCTTCCACAGGACAACACAGTCCCACCCAGCAAGTCTGGATTTGGCCAACATGGCAGAGAGTTGGATAGGACTAGCTCAAGGACTAGCCTTGTGTGAGGGAAATGCTAGGAACAAAAGGATAAAACATTCCAAACAATACATAAAATTAGAAAATTGAAGAGAAAATGGTGGGAAGGTTGACATGGCCAAGTCTCGAACCCTGGGGTACAAGGCGATGGTGCTGACCACTATATACTACAGTGTCGTTATGAGGTGGTGATATGTAAGTAACTGATATATATTGCACATTGGACAACCCCTCAACTTGTGCAAGCCCTTACCCATCTCTCACTCAAGTTCCCCCACCACCAGCTAGCCACTGGGTGGGATTGGGTGGACACATTTTTAGTCATGGAAGGGCTAGGGAACTTCATCCAAAGCTCACACTACCTCACCACTTGAGCTAGGCACAAAAGTACTTCGCCCTAGCTGGCACTAGCATGCTCTAGCCGCACCACAGTTTGCTGGGGTATACCCTCTCTGAGGGTGTACTGGATGCTGGCACATTTGGCTACCATGATACAAGTGCATACCTTCTTTTCTCCTCTAGCAGAAAACAGTTTCCGATTAGACATATATTGACATAATGCAATTAATATGTCAAAATTGTCAATATAACATGTTGACATATTGACATAATGGTGATATTTCAATATAGTGAATGTCAATGACATCCCTAGTTAGAACACTTCTGAAGGGTCAGTATGGTACACTAATGCAGGACCAGCGAGTTACTCCCAGGGCTGCATTACAATAAATGTCATCTTTTAGTGACATGCATAGATTGGTGACGCTTGTGGTATCAAATTATTGCAGACACATTATGATAATACTCAATGACATATAAAGGAAAATTGACATTCTCAAAGATCTTATAATTGTTCTTAATGATAGGATAGTATCTTGATAGGATCACAGGAGGGGATAAAATGGATGGGCAAATTTGATTGAGGGCTAAAATTAGGATAAGCAATAGGAAATGTAGTGAATGATAGTGATTATCTTCAATTCCACTCCAGACATCACTCTACCAAGTTGGCCTGCAGACAATGGTGTGAACCAGAAGCTCCTCTATGATGATGATGAAAGCACCTGCATCCAGCTACACCAACTGTTGGAATTTAGGCCCTTTTCTGTAGAAGTACCTTGGGACTCGACCGCAAAAACCGGGGGTGTCAATCCACGCTCAGGTAATAATGTTGACAGTTTTTTCTTCATACCTCATTGATTACTTTCCTATAAAATGCAACAAGGGCCAACGGGAAAGACTTATGTGCTAGGATAAAAAATATCCATTAATCAGGTAATTTCAAACCACAAAGGAGATGGATTCATGGCTGTTTTGATCAATTCACAGTACTTGGAGAAAGAAAAAGTGTTGCCATTGTGAATTCTAGAATTTCACTAATAGTATATGAGTATAGTTTCTCTATGTTAAATATAGACTTGACTCTGGTGCCACATAATTTATACTTAATTGTTACAGGTTACTACCACTGCAGACAGGACTTGTATGTTAATGTGACCTACACCACCGGCCTTCTGCTGGGCCTCTCGATCAGCGAGCAGCAAGTCCACCAAGCCAGAGAAAATATGTATGTAGGCAAGAACTGTGACATCATTGGGAAGATGGATCACGAAGGTTTAACTAAAATTCGGTATGCCTGTTTCTGTGAGGTGAAGTGCTGGGTGTATATTTATGTGAAACATCCACGTAACATGAATACATCTGACAGCAGACTGTGCAGCATCAATGTGTATGACTAATGGTGTAAGGCACAGAGGGGAGAGAAGAGTGTGAGCCTGACGTTCTTTCCAGAGTATGTAATGGTCCATGTGACATAAACTAAATTCAAACTCGTATATTAGCAGCACCTCTGACTTTGACAAATACTTAAAAGGCCCAGCGCCCCTATATATAGAGCTGAGTACCTGTCCCGACTGCACTCTGACTGTTGCTGGACGTGCAGTAAGATCTGCGCCTTTAAAGACAAATGCTAGTGGCTGGGAGGTTCTGATATTACACTGATTTTTTCATATAATTCTGGATTATATTACCTTGATATATTACCAAATAGAAAAAGGGAAAAAAATCTGTATGTCACGGTGCTAACTTTTATGCTATTCTACTGTTTATATACTAAACTTTGCAGGTGTGTAGAGGACATCTTTGTGAACGTTTGAGATGGAGAAAAAAATAGGGATCATGGTTGAAATGAAAAAGTTTCGAATTTATCTAAAATTTCCTTAACTATAGGGCTCTCGGACATATAATAAAGATGATAAACATGGGTATAATTATAACAATTTGCCTAAATATATGTATTTTTGGCACTGTAGTTCATGTAGGGATGTAAATTAAGTGGAAATTTGAGAATTAAGTACTATTGATTTTTGCCACCAGGTGGCTTTTGTGTACCCGCCCGCATTTCACTTTAACACCTAAGGGAGTGGTCATTTTTTAACAACAGGGGGGGGTCGGTGGATTTTCGCGCGAGCGGGTCAGAATTTTTTTGGTCCCCCCCGCAAGAGGGGTCGAAATTTTTTCAGTCCCCCCTCCAGGCAGGTTGAAATTGAGCGCGGTCGACCCCTTTGAGCTATAGTAACGCGCGGGCTTTTCCCCTAAAAAGGGGTGTATTTTTTTTGGTCCCCCCCCAGAAGGGGTCCAAATTTTTTTGGTCCCCCCCCTTCAAGGGCTCCAAATTTTTTTGGTCCCCCCCCAAATCCACCAACCCTCCCCTGTTGTTAAAAAATGACCACTCCCTAAGAGAAGAAATGACTAATTTAGTATTATGTTATACTTATAAAATCTCATGCATGAGACTGCTACGCAAGAATTTACGGTACATGTATGCCAAGGTTCTTTTCAAAACACAGCATGCCTTGAAATTTTGATACAAACAATGATTCGAAAGCACAAGAACCACTAAGACCCATACTGTTTCATTCAAATATAATCATTCTGTTTCTTGTTATAAAAGTATGTGTGTCAGTATATCTGTCCGAAACTCTGACATTACAATAACACAGTGGTTGGCCATTTGTTACATACACGCATACTTTGTTACACACAAACCTCACATTGTTACATGCAAACTCACAAAAGTTACGTAAAAACTGCAATTGATTCAAGTTTGTAAGTAACATTGGCCATTTGTGGTCTGATAATCAGTCCTGCGGCTCTCAGTTAAGCTTTAGTCACATACAATTTCAGTCATTCACACAAAAATGGCTCTGAGGGATAGATAGAAACTGAACTCATGTACAGCAATGGACAGTCTCCTTAGACTCAAAGCATGAAAACCATGCACCCTGCACTGCATGAAACAGGACCTAGATTCTGTGTAAATGTCACCATGACGACTATATTAGACATTGCCATAACATTGTCAAAGTGTAACCATTTCATGTTGAATCAATAAATTATTCATGAGGTGATCTTCTGAATACAAAAGATGTATTCAGTATAAACTAGATCAGTAGACTTAGACCAAATATGGTTGGTATACCGGGGTAGGCTTATGTATACAGTATTTGTTTGGTGACTGTTATTCAACTGAGTAATATGATGTCTGATGCACTGGAATTCTTGCCTTGTCTGATTTTGCGATAAAATTAATTTGTCTCCTCCATGTACATACTATGATGAAAATATGAGTATATGTCAGACCGCTCTTGGTCTAATCTTTGATGGATGCGTTCACAACCGATAGAGAGTTTTTCACCACCCTGTGTCCATGTGTGTATTGTAGAAAATTATAAATGGCCACCCAGTGAGATAGGGGGGGGGGGGGTGAGGGAACCAATGGGAAGTCAAAGTAAGCATGGTTGATGGCCACTTCATGTGCCGGGGGATGTGGCCTCAATTATATGTATCGATGTGCCTATTTATGTAGATGTTAATGCAATAAATGATTGATTGAATTCACGGGAAGCTGTGTTCCTTTCAATTCTTGTCTTAACCTAAGGATCCTTTAATAAATTGTGAACTTCCAATGGTCCTATTCTAAGCATATTCTGTGTCATCCAAATCCATTTAAACAGTAATTAATACTCAAAATTGGTGTACAATGGATCCAGGAACTATACTTCTGAATGGAAGTGATTTTTTCATGATAAAGTTGCATTTATGTTGGTTTTAGCAGAGTCCTAATAACTTTGTCTGTAATGGATATATTTGTGAACATTTTACATGAGATCATTCACATTATAATTATCTTCCTTACATTGTGTATCAAAGTACAGGATTTTAAGCTTGTATTTTTGTATTTGTCGGTCCCACATCAGTAATGTTCAAAGACGTTATAATTGACTGTTCTGAAAAATCCCTCTTTCTCTGCATCGGTCTTTAGTGGGTAGCAAGTTCTAGGAGGCTGGTTTCCAAGGACACAAGTTCCTGAGACAAGACTGGGTCGAAATGTTTTGCAGTAAAGACAGATTGCAACAGTAGTTATGAAACACACAGACATAGCGCAGCCATGTAGCCTGAGCAACAGCCATAAATACATAGACAAATGCCAACGCCCATTGATACCGTCTCTGTTGTATTTCACGAGTGGGGGCTGGGGCAGTATCCCACGAAGCCGCAGGCTGAGTGGGATGCGCCCCAGCCCCCACGAGTGAAATACATCAGAGCGGTATCAATGTAGTTGGCATTTGTGTTTATTTTTTATTTTAAGCCATTTAATGAGGGAAAAAGAGCTTTTTCTTAGGCCATTGAATACAGTCACATTGTATTCAATGGGGGGCATTGAATACGGCCCTTCAGTGCTAAAGCATAGGAAATCTTGTATTTCAAAAAAATAATTCATAGTATCCTCTCTACGTTTCAGTGAGCAGCTGTCGTCACACTGTAGTTAAATATGTCATTAGATCTGCAGTTTCACAGGAACTGTAACGAAGTACAAAGGATGAGGACTACATCATTATACCTTATAGGGTTAAAGTGTGAGAGTCCTTGTAACCGGGGAATGTTGGGCGCGGCCGCAGCACATATAGGGGGTCCCAGCTATCCTCAACTAGTGACAGGACTTATCAATATTAGATACAAAGTAGCCTGTCAGGGGGCTGTAAAGCTTGGGATCCTAAATTATTTGTCAATCGGTGTTGCAGTACAGCACAAACTACCAGCTGACTATTGATTATTAACAGCATCATGGGGTTGATTGTTTCGTGTTTTGTTCTCATTTGAAAATAATGGGATTTTTTAGGCATAATACTTTCTATTACATCCATGTCAGTACATAAAATTGTAGTAAAAAAAGTTATAATCAGGACACGCTATTTAAGGGTCTATTGTGTTTGTGATGTTAGACATGAGTCTTGAAACTCCCCTATTAGTAGATTACTATACAACTTATTAATCTAGGTTCAGTTCTCACTCAGGTGACAAGAGTTTATAAAGCTGGATGAGATATATTGTATCAAACAAAAGGTGATTTAAAATGACTGTCAATGCCATTCAAAATAGATTGGACTGACAGATGATACAATAATGGCGGCTCATACCATTAGGAATTGGCTCAAACACACAAGTGTTAGCTATCAAACAGTAAATCTATAAACGTATGTCAGGATCAGTCGTCAAATGTATCCTGCATTCAGAGAGTATATATACTCAACATGACTGGTGCATAGAAGTAACTCTCAACAGGTTTGTTCAAATTAATACATATGCATGGATTATATGAAACAGATATGTTGAGACTATACACATTGTACACCAAATTGATCATATTTAATGTTTCTATCAAATTAGTTCCATTTTTGGAAGGTTTAAGAAGAGTGCAAATGGAACAAAAAACATTCTTTTTTCTTAGAACAGCATTATGGGATGGGAAAAGAACACTCTCAACACTTTCATAACTTTCATAATTGGAAATTAATCTATGGGTCATTCCCTGGGGACCTTTTCTTTCTTTTAGCTATATCTCAACTATTAAGCTCTACAGAGATGTTCAAAGTAGCATAGTCACTTGAAAATGCTTGAAAATTGTTGAAAACAGGCAAAAATAGGGGAAAATTGGGGATTTTGGCCATTTTTCATGAAAAATCATCAAATATGCCATGTTTCGGTACCAGCCAGACATTATTATAATAAATATGAATGATATGTGAGTCAAACAATTCAAAAGCGGCCATTGCAATCAATGTGATGGACTAATGAGAAATTCTAGATAGCTATATATATGTAACTCATCTAACAATGTCAAGTAGAAGCCAGTACAGGCACTTCCCTGCTAGTACCATTCATCTTGATACAACATATTTACACAAAACTGAAGTGTTTCTTGTAATTTTAACATAATACGTATGTGATTTAGACAAGTGGTGCTAGCCTAACAGTACAGATATGGTAATGGTGCATTTGTTACTCAGTCACTCCCCCAGGTGGGTGATGGTGAAACTAATTTCACTCAGCTCAGACTATAATATGTAGGGAATCTTAGACACCTTATGGCTGTGTCTCACGACCTTGGGCCAATGTTTTTGTCTCTGATCGGGTGCCGTCTCTGACCGGGTTCCGTCTCTGACCGGGTTCCATCTCTGACCGGGTTCCGTCTCTGACCGGGTGCCGTCTCTGACCGAGTGCCGTCTCTGACAGGTGCCGTCTCTGACCGGGTGTCAGAAGGAAGTGTTTTTTTTTTTGTAACATATACTCATATATATTAGGATTTGTAAAAACGTTATGGCAGTTTTTATGTAACTTCCTGCTGTTGGTAGAAGATAACTAAACTCCCAAATGGCGTCCGGTCAGAGACGGCACCCGGTCAGAGACGGCACCTGGTCAGAGACGGCACCCAATCAGCAACTAAAACATTGGCCCAAGGTCATGAGACACAGCCATATGGAGATTTGTGAAAGCATTATTTTCACCTACAACCAAAGTTACATTGTGGTGCTACATACATTGTATATTACCCTATATACATACATTGTATATTACCCAATATACATACATTGTATATTAGGGGTGATCCATTTAGTATGTCACGCTTTTTTTGGCCATTTTGAAGACCCCCCCACCCCCATGTCACACTTCGTCACACATTTCCCAACACCCCCTAGAAAAGTATGTCACAAATCTCCCCCCCTATATAATAGTTATGTATCGTATCGTTTAAAAGGGCATACATATCTTGTGATTAAGCGAGTCCTTCTGGACAGGACAATAATAGTTTTATCAAATAGAACCCTTTCAGATAATACAACAGTTCAAAGAGGAAGTAACAAAATTACATGAGCATTGTTCGCACCCTAGATATTTTTGATAGTTGGGCCCTCGATCCATGGATTCATGTCAGTGATCACAGGAATAAAAAGTGTGCTAGTGCTACTATAGGGGAACGGGGCACTCAATTTTATTTCAACATGGGTGTGCGGTTGGCCCTCAAGCAAGCCTTTCTGTTTGTGAGGGGGATTTTGTGAAAAGTGACCCCAAGTGAGGGAGATTTTGTGAAAAGTGTTTAGGTTTAAGCAGATTCTCTGCAGATTGACCTTGGTGAAAGGGATTTCAACCAAGTATTCTGATGAGAAACTCCAAAGTGACCTTATGTTGAAATCCCTTAATAAAAGTGACACTTGGTGAGGGTGGTTTTGATGAAAAGTAACCCTTGGAGAAGAGGATTTTGATGAAAAGCAGACCCTTCATAAGGGGGATTTTGCTCAAAATATAACCTTGCCAGTCACACACTTGTGTATACAAAATAAACACCTCCCCCCCCCCCGGCACTGCTATCCTCTGCCCTGGTATTGGAAGATTTGTGGCATCCACATATTCCTCCTCTATCCAGGGCAGTTCTTCTTGGTTCATATTCCAGGCAGCACACATGAAATTACGATGCCGCTTAGTGGTAATGCATATGGATAAAAGCTAGGTTTACAAATGTCACTGTCTTGATGCAGTGAATGTTCATCATTCTGTAATTAAATGAACTTCAAAAGTACAATATTTTTCCTTCCTGTGTCCTTCTTCTTAGAGAGTTACAGCATCTCGTGTTACATTCTACAGTGATTGCATGGCACTGAAGTCGGTTAAGCAGACGAAGGATGATCATGATGAAGGCTGACCTGTGTTTAGTGGAAGGGCTAGGGGTTGTAGGTCTACTACAGCAAAAAGCATGTTTTTAGCCTGCAAATATGACTAATTATGGTTAGAAACAACCCTTGTTTTGTGTATTGACTAAGTGTTCGTATATTATAGTGTTTCCCCCTGGTGGTTTATTGGGAAACTACCACTCTCACTTAGCACTGCTCACCACCACCCCACCTGGTGGGATATTTATTAACTACAGCCTCTTTCCCAGTTCTGTTGTTGGCAACCGCTATTGCTTGCTTGGACGCCGCCCAGAGAGGTTGGCTGTGTTAGTCCGCTCGTGCTTGTGTCACTTGTATTATATGTTACGCCAAGTCATTTTAGTTCATCCACCAAAACATAGATGTCAGGTCGGCAGTTGGCTCCATCACTGTCCTAGCCCTGTGGAAAGGGGGGGGGATGCCGCGTAGTAACCACATACTGACAGAATTATGAACTAGCCTGTCAAACCATGGATGTCAGCCCAGCTGCAGTGGAAAACTGTCTCATAGGTGCCATCTAGTGAGTACTAGGGGGAGTGGTCAAATAGGAACAGTACTGGTTGCACTTGTGAAATATGTCCTTTAGTAGTTGTTGAAAACCTTTTGTTCACACACAAGGACAGGTTCTTCAGTGTTCTTTAGGGGATATATCATGTATCATGATGCATTATGTTTATTAGTAATAACCAGTTCAATAGACCTAAACACAACAATGTGTACCAATTGCTCAAAGTTAGATAATTACTGATCTCAGAAAAAAAAACAATGTGAACTGAACCAGTTGAATTTTCATGCATAGACATTCCTCTAGAATGTATCAGACACAAAGAGGAGAGTGTATACATGTAATGTTGTTGTAACATTGATTGACAGCCACATGCTGTAATATTACTGTAAATTGGATTTCCCTAAGGTATGCTGAGCTGGAGACCAAGACTTGTGCCCTTTAGTTCGTAATTTCACCACCAGGTGTCCTTGTTGCGGTGTTTCCCCTCCCCTTCCCTGTGGACCTGTATTCCTCAGCTAAGTACCCCACATGTGAAGGCTCAGGCAACCCACAAATAGGTTACTGGCTGTTCCTAGTTACGGCTGTAACTCTCAGATGGAGCAGGAGCTGTCTGGGAGTTACGGACAGAAGGGTCAATTTTCTATTGATTGTCCTTGTGTCAACCAATCATGTAGATTTTTGTACCCAATCAAGACGTGCCATGAGTGGTTGTTTATGCTACTTAGGGCCTTAATTGGGCGAACTGAAATGTACAAGTAGGTAATTATAGCCATGTCTAGTGGGTTTCAAGGGGCTAAAGATTGTCTGTCCCTATACAGACTACCTCCATCAAAGTGGCCCAATGTGTGGAAATTAAATAATGTCTGTTATTCAATTCATGAATCGTCTATAGTATTCATATGTAAGATACTGCTCATTAATTTATAAGTCTGTATAGTCTATATCAAAGCCAGGGGTATGCGAAGCAAAGTCAACTCACATTTTAGACACCTCCGGTCTATACCCACAACACTAGTGGCCGTGGGTATTGCAGGCTATACTAGCTGTTCCTACTAGGACAAATACTGCTGAAAGTTGTTTCACAATTTGATATATAGGTTGACCTATTCTGCATACAAGTGGTCAAAAAATATTTATGTTTCAAGTAATTTTTGGGCTATTTCAGGGTCAATTTGATAGTCTTCCAGTCAACGCTGTTGTCAGCGAGTAGGCACTGAAGGCTCAGTCTCATGAGTTTGTAACAGTTCAAACCTCTATGACCGGTGGCGTCTTTGACCGGTGGCGTCTTTGACCGGTGGCGTCTTTAACCGGGTATGTGATTAAAATGAAGAAAAAGGTAGTGTATAGTAAAGAAATGGGTAAATTTATTGTATAATATGTTATAACACATCATTTCGAGGCATTATTTAAAATTGATATATTTCATATATTTATGTTACTGGCTCAGTCTCGTGAGTTTATAACAGTTGAAACGTCTTTGACCGGCGTCGTCTTTGACCGGTGACGTCTTTGACCGGCTGAAGAAAAAAAGCCCAAAAGGAACCCTTAATATGTGCATTAAAATATGTTTTTTAATTGGGTAAAACAACCATAGACTGTTTATTACATGAAGAAGTTGAAGCTTAAATTTCTTTACTATATACTACTTTTTTCTTCATTTTAATCACATACCCGGTCAAAGACGCCACCGGTCAAAGACGCCACCGGTCAAAGACGCCACCGGTCAAAGACGTTTGAACTGTTACAAACTCATGAGACTGAGCCTGAAGTTTGCGAGTCAATTTTTGACCCTACCTAGGAAAACAGGGCCGACCCTAGAAATTGTTATCCAATTTAGAAGAATATCTTTTTTTCAAATAATAATATATGGGCTATTTCTGCATCAATTTGGTAGTCCACGAGTCTATGCTGTTGTCAGCGAGTGGGCACTAAAGTTTGTGAGTCCATTTTTTACTACTTTCCAGGCCAAAGTTTAAAGAATTTTTTTAAAAGTTCGACCTACACTACCTAGGTTTTCAGACTATATAACCTAACACCTACCTCCTTTTTTGAGTGAGTGAATGTATAACCAGATTGTCTTATAAACAATCTGCCCGTGCTTATTTTAAGGTCTCTACTATATTAGACGGATATCATATTCTACGCTATATCATAAATGATATCCTATCCCAGACCATCTCTCTGTAATTACAGTAATGTTCTATAGTAATTTTGTATGTAATATAAAGAATACTATAACCTTTGCCCTGAGCTCACTGGTGCATATCTGTACCATGCAGTACCAGGTTCCCGTTAAGTACCGCATGATGCCTGAATGTCTTGATAGTCCGCCCCTTGTGGTTGCAGGCAAAATGATGGCGGATATCAAATCAGGCGGACTATCAGGTGGTATTTGTATACTAATGTACGAGAGATGTACCAGCAAAAGCATGGCGGATCCTGTGTGTGTCGGACTATCAAGGGACGGAATATCAAGACCTGACTAACTGTGTTGACGCAGTAAATGTATGTATTATGTTAAACTCAAATGGTTAAAATCTACAAACAGCCGCCAGCTTCCAGCACCTATTACATCATGTCACGCCCAACATGCTGCCAAGGTCACCAAGCCTGACACTCTCTACACGTCCACGGTTGAAGGGATATAATGACAGCAATACATGAGAGGTACCACGTCCATAACATGGGGTAGGTTCACCCCAAATCGGCCACATACCTCAAGTCGGCCACTCCCAGAGCTGCTTTCATGCATCATGACACCCATACATTTGTAGGGGCTAGGGTTATACGGGGTTATTATATGACGAGTGCTGTTGGATGCTGTGTTGCGAGCTCAGTCCGAACCCTTCAGTCCGACGGTAGGTGGCGACACCTACTCCGGGCTTGGGGTATGGACAGAGGTCGCTATAGGCTTCCGGTCTGCGTGTGCGCACGCAGGCTGGCTGCCTATATATACCCGGCATCTGACGGTACTCGTCGGTTACTCTGAGCCACGCTGGTGAAGAGACCCCGTGATCATATCGGCTGCTTAGCCTACTGACCCGTTCCGAACTCTATAGGGAGTTCGCACACTTAGTGACTGCTTGTTTAGGTTTACCTGAATAAACCTGATATTGCAACCTGTAACACTTGATCCGAACTGTGTCGACTTTGTTCTTTAATTGATACTCTACCAATATCATAAAGATACGAAAGATCGTTTATTACACTGGTGCCGTGACCAGTTCTGAGTGAAACGCAGGTTAGCCTGTGCAGTAGCACAGACCTCGGGCTCTGGACGGAGCAGCGAGGTCCCCGGATGAGGCAGCAGCCTTGTCACCGGAAGGGTTAGATGCCAGTTATGAGGCAGATACCCACAGCAGGGCGAATGTTCCATCCGGAACAGACGCAGCACGAGGACCCAGGGGTCCTACCATAATCAGCCGCTCATTAGAAGAAGTGAACTTGTCCTTGTTCAATGTGGGTGGGTCAAGCTCAGCCGCGCCGACTCCGAGGAGGTTTACCCTCTTGCAGGAGCGTCGCTTTGACGACATGAGAGAGGCCCGAGTGCAGGAACGTGTACAGATGGCTCAAATGGAATTGTTAACCATTCAGAAGCAATCCAATGAATGGAAAAGCAGTCTGATTGCATTGGAAGGTGCAGTCACACACCGAGCTTCCAAAATCAAGGAAAAGGACGCAAGGCTGTCTACCTTGTTGGAGGAGAATGAGAAATTGGTACAATCTCTCAGCAGAGTCCGGTCGGAATACGATCAGAAAGAGGCGGACCTACGAGGGATCCGGTCCGAGTTTGTCCAGGCAAACACGGAGCTGAACCATATTTGCGCAGCCCGAGACGCTGTAATGCATGAGGCAGAAGGGGCCCGATCAGCCATTGTTCGGGACACAGAGGACTTACAGGAGGTCCGCCGAAGTCTAGTGACAGAGTGTGACATTCTGAAAGCGAAAAGAATTGCTTTACAGCAGTTTTTATCAGAAACGTGAGAGAGTATAAAGGACAACAGTACCTCTTTCGCATCTGCGAACAATGGTAGTCCGGAAGGCCTCCATTACATGAGTTTTACCGACACTCCCAATCAGCCTATGGGACGTGGGGTAACCATGGAACCTGCCTTGTCAACCTCAACACCAGGACGACCCTTCGGACGACCCCTCGGAGTGGGACGATCCAGGGGCAGAGGCAGGGCGAGTGATTACTCACCGAGGGTGGGGATCGGTGGTATCCGTCCGATACCAAAACAGGTATTCGCAGCCCCGACCGGTCTAGCCTCAGTCGGTAGGGGAAGACGATTGTCCGAGTTGGTTCGGAGTCCACGATCACAGTTGAAAGTGGACGAGCAAGAACTCGACGCGGAACGCTTGAAGAAAGCGGCCGAGCAGGATAAGGCGGCGAAAACCGATCTGACTCCTTCAAGTTTGTTGCAATGGCGAGAGTGCCAAGCAACCATATTGTTCCAGGAACAGAAAAACTTGGAAATAGAAAGGCGAGACGTGTATCGCAAACAGCAGGCTGCCTTGGAGCAGCAGCAGAAACGAATGAAGGAGAACGCGGCCCTCGCAGAGGAGTTAGCGGAGCAGGAAGCGGCGGTTCTGAGGGCTCGAAAGGAAGGGCTCCGAGCCGCCGGAGAAGCTGCTAAAGCTAAATTGGAGAAAGCTCAGCAAGAGGAGGAGGTTGAGAAGCAGGCCAAGGAATTGGCAAAGGAGAAGTCAGAGCATCAACGATCGCTTGCTCTGGCCCAGCAGTGTCAGTACATGACTGATCAGGAGAAGAACTGGTGGTTCGGACAAGGCGTGGACCCCACTACGGACTTAGTGTCGTATGGGACCTACCAGGCTTTTCTGGACAGACAGAGTAGCATACCAGCTATGGGCGCTACTCCAGGGGCGACTCCTGGTACGAAGAGCCCGAAGAAGGCTCCGAGACGAACAATGCTGAGTACAGAATTGCAAGAATTGTACGATACGAATCCCGCCATAGCGGGGATCGGATTGCACAATGTCGGTGCGGAAAAGGACGCGACAGCATCCATTTCTAAATGTCTGGCGATAACCTCTAAAATTAGAGGTTCGTCCAACGCTGCTAGACGCATAGCCAGCGAGCCATTTCCCTACTGGCAGAAGAATTCGTGGGAAGATTGGTTGGGAGCCACCGTTGAGGATATAAACCTCAGTGGGTGGGACCAACAGGATGCAATCCCGTACGTGTGTAAGGGATTACGCATGGGAGATGGTCTCATGGCCGTTGAGCAGTGGAAGGAGGATTGCGGACCTCGCGGTACTTTCAAACAGCTCGTAGAAATCGGAACCATCCTGTACGGAGATTCCGCTCGGATTGATCCGATGGTCGCTTTTAAGAAGCGCGTGCAAGGCAAGAACGAAGCTCCGAGGGTCTTCGGACTTGCATTGATGAGACTCCTGAAGAAGGTACACCCTGCTTCAGGAATCCACGATGCCTTATTTTCTAAGGAATTGTTCTCTCAGTTCGTTGCCGGACTGAGAGATCCTGACATACAACAAACGGTGTATGACACGTGGAGAGCAGATACGTCACTAGATGACCTTTTTAAGGCCATCGACATACATGCTCTCAAAAAGTCACTGTTAGGGGACCGGATGCCTACCCGGGCCTCGGCCATTATAGAATGTTCTCCGGAACAGTCTGATGGTTCGGGCAGTGATGAGGAG
The DNA here is from genome assembly GCA_947462335.1 of Harmothoe impar. NCBI lineage: Eukaryota > Metazoa > Annelida > Polychaeta > Phyllodocida > Polynoidae > Harmothoe > Harmothoe impar. The sequence goes on from OX381711.1 coordinate 75,705,615, forward strand.
GGGGCTATAGCTTCAGCGGCTCAGTTCAAGAGGAATGGGAATTCCTCTAAACCGCTGTGGAAGAATAAGAAGCCGGAAGGGGGTGGGAACCCCCCTCCAAAAAGGGAGTCATCGGATCCGAAGGTTCCGATGATGGACGCAGCGTTTTTCACATCGCTGTTTGAGAAGATGACGACTTCCATTCAGGGGGCTACCCAGCCTAACAGAAGGAAGATCAATCGGAGGACCGCTAAGTGCTATAGGTGCTTAGAGATCGGTCACTTTGCTGCGGAGTGTACAGCTCCGAGTCCGAAAGTTCCCGGAAAGGAGGGAAACTAGAGGGGGTAGTCCGAAAAGGCGAGCGGACAACCCCTGCAGATGAAGTACGCCAACATACCAGAGAGGTAGAGCCTAGTGAAATTCAGAAGACAGGAAGGGAATCAGGGGTGGCTTCGAGCTTTAGGAGCTCGGATGCCGGCCTGATTAACATTCCAGTCCATCAGTTGCCCGGCAATGAGGCAGGGAGGCCCATTACGGATAGGAACGAGGAAGTTGCGGCTGTCACAGACACCGTGTGGGTAGGGAGTACCCAGCTTTCCCCGGATCATCCATGTTTCGACCATTTGAAGAAACATGGCCTTGATCTGGCTGCTCCGAAGGATTTCAAACGCTTCACTGTAAACCCGTCTCCGCTGGGGGGGAGGCGGTGGTATGTGTCTGTTACTGTGGCCGGTAGGGCGGGCGAATTTTTAGTAGATACGGGAGCTAGCCACTCCTTTATCTCCTCCAAATTCTATGCTCTTATGCCGGACAGTCGTGATAACTTCAAAACGAGGGTAAACGCCTGTTCGGCCGATGGGTCGAGTATGCAGACGTATGGGCGCGCGTTCATACCTGTCCGAATTGGAGGGAAGGAGTATGTGGCTTCTCCCACCATTGCGGATATTGCAGACGACGGTATACTGGGGTTGGATTTTTCGGCGTTGTATGACGCGGTCCTGAATCCTGGTACAGGGGTACTCCGAATAGAGCACCCGTACCGTGCGGTGGAGCAATGTGTGCTCCGACAAGTATCGACAGTGGCAACGGTGGTCCAAACTGTTAAGATTCCTCCCGGACAGACGTGTGACGTGCTGGTCCGAAGCAAGGGGCTTAGGAGAGAGGAAGAAGCAGTTGTGGAACCGGATGTGGCCATGTTGGGAAGCATCGGTTTGACAGGCATGGATACCCTCGTGGGGGATGGTGCTTGGACCGTGGTGCCGGTTTCTAACCCCGGGTTGGAACCACAGTATCTTAGGAAAGATACAGTGTTGGGGAAGGTGTTCACCAGTGAGGCCGTAGTGTCCGCTGGACAGGTGAGCATGAAGGGTGACCCTTCTCCGACCCCTTTGAGTGAGGGACTCGAGAAAATGATATCCGAAACGGATCTGACGGATCGGATGGATCTCGACTCTCTAAGGAGGCTGGTAGTGAAGTATCAGGATGCATGGCAGGTGGAGGGGGAGCCGTTAGGCCGAACCGACAAAGTGTTGCATTCTATCAATACTGGAGATGCACAGCCTTTCAAAATGCCTTACCGACGTTTGCCGTTGGGTAAGAAAGCTGTTGTTGAAGAACAAGTGAAAACCATGCTGGAACAGAAGGTGATAGTGCCTAGCACTAGTCCCTGGTCCAGTCCGGTTCAGATGGTTACTAAAAAGGATGGGTCTATCCGATTTTGTATCGATTATAGACGCCTGAATGGAGTAACCAAGAAAAATGCATATCCTCTCCCCCGAATTGATGAGACTCTGGACTCGCTGGGTGGGAACCAATGGTTCTGCACCCTTGATCTGCAGTCCGGGTATTGGCAGATCGGGATGAAGGAGGAGGATAAAGAGAAGACGGCTTTTACGAGTCACATTGGGCTGTATCAGTTTGAACTGATGCCTTTCGGGTTATGCAACGCCCCGGCCACATTTGAGGCTATGATGGAAACTCTGTTGAGTGATCTATTGTGGCGCAAGTGCTTGGTATACTTGGATGATGTCATTGTCTTCGGCAAGACGTTTGAGGAGTGTGCGTTGAACCTCGGAGAGGTGTTGGAACGAATTCGGTCCAATGGCTTGACATTAAAGCCAAAGAAGTGTGAACTTTTTCGGAAGTCCATGGTCTATTTGGGCCGGATCATCTCCACCGAGGGTGTGCAGGCTGATCCGGCTAAACTGGAGACTGTGGAGACTTGGGAAGTTCCAAAAGGACCAAAGGATATCAGATCCTTTTTAGGGTTCTGTTCCTATTACAGGGACTTCATCCCCGGGTTCTCGAGGGTGTCTCAGCCGCTTCAGCGGTTGAGCCATTGGACTCCGGGGAGGAAAAAAGAACCCTTCCCATGGGGGATGGAACAGAATGCAGCCTTCAAAGAGATTAAGGCGTTATTCCGGACCACCCCGGTGCTGAGATACCCTACGGAGAAGGGGCATTTCATCCTTGACACTGATGCGAGCAATGAGAGCATCGGGGCCGCATTGTCCCAAATCCAGGACGGAGTAGAGGTCCCGTTGGCGTTCGCTAGTAACAGTATGAACAAGGCACAGAGAAATTACTGTACTACCAAGCGAGAGTTGCTCGCGGTGGTGGTATACACGAAGAAGTTTCGGCACTTCTTATATGGAGGGAATTTCACACTTCGTACCGATCATTCGGCCCTCAGGTGGCTCCTTAATTTTAAGGATGCGGAGGGAATGATTGGTCGATGGTTGAATCACCTCAGCGAGTTCGGACTGGAGAACTCTCATATCCAGCACCGAGCGGGCACGAAGCATATTAATGCTGACTGCCTAAGTAGACGTCCGGTACGCCGTTGTGTGCGTCCGGAATGTGGGGATTGTGGTGCTCACAATGCTGTGGTAGCGAGTGTGCGTTTGCCTTATGATGGGTTGTTGCAAAACCTGTTGGATTGGTCCACCGACACTATAAGGACGTACCAGATGGCCGATCCTACCATAGCACGACTGAGGGAGCTTGTCCCTACTGGGGTCTGTCCAGTGAGACCCGAAATATCGCTGGAAAACCGTGAAATGCGACGTTTCTTGGCACAGTTCCATGAACTGGAGGTCCGAGACTCGTTGTTGTGCAGGTGGAAGACTTGTCCCGGAAAGCGGAGGGTATTACAAATGGTAATCCCTGCTGCCATGAGGAAAGACATCCTGTACTACTGCCACGGCCATTCCACTAGTGGGCATTTCGGAAAGAAACGCTCTTTGGAACGGCTGAGTCGGAGATATTACTGGCCCGGAATGTCTGGCGACCTTTTGAGGTGGATAGAGACATGTCCGGCATGTTGTTTAGGCAAGCCTGGTCCTGGACTAGGGAAATTGCCACTGCAGCAGGAGCTATTCGGGGTGAGATTTGCTCGAATAGCCGTGGATATTATCAGCGGAGTGAAACCCACTCCGAAGGGTAATACGTGTATGATGGTAGTCTCGGACTACTATACCAAATACACCCGAGTGTACCCACTAGAGGATCACACTGCTGCTACTTGTGCGGAAGCACTGGTGAAGGGGTGGATCCTCCATCTGGGGGCTCCCTTGATGTTACATAGCGATCAAGGGAGAGAATTTGAGTCCAAACTTTGGGCAGCTATGTGTCATCAGTTGGCTATATGCAAAACTCGGACCAATCCGTACCGACCACAGTCCGACGGGCAGGTGGAGCGGTTCAATCGGACCTTGATCCAGGTTTTGAAGCCATTAGTGAACTCCCATATGGATGATTGGGATGATCAGTGCGAATTTGTGGTACATGCGTATAACAATACGGTCCACACTTCGACTAATTGCACACCAAACCTCTTGGTGTTCGGAGAGGACTTGATCATGCCGGCGGATTTGGTATTCGGGGTGGTAGGGATCAGTCCAGAAGCACCATGTACGGTGCTATTTGTAGAATCTCTACGAGAGAGGTTCAAATTTGCCTACGAAACAGTTAGGGCTCATTTGCTCAAAGCTGCGAATTGGCAGAAGGTAGGTTATGACACCGGATTGAAGTTGCGACGTTTCGTGGTGGGGGATAGAGTAATCCGCCTACACGAACCGCTCTGCAACGTCAAGCTGGCGAATAACTGGGATGGACCACACACCGTGGTTAAATGTATCAGTCAGACGACTGTGTTGATTCAGTCCGAAGCAGGGCGCATCCGGACGAGCCATGTGGCTCGGTTGCGTGCTTGGGCTGGAAGGGAGCTCACCCCGGAAACGGAGGTGGAAGAGGGAACTTCGGAGGCGAAATTTGTACCTTTGGAAGGGGTGTCAGCGGATACCCCTAAGAGAGTGGTACGAAAGAAACCTCAGAAGACCGTGAAAAAGAAAGTCTCGGCAGGCGAAGGAAGAAGGGCCCGGAAAACTAAAATCAAGGCTGGAATTTTAGTTAAGAACGAGAGTCCTTCGGCCAGGTTACGAGAGGTGAACGGGAAACCCGTTCGGCGAAGCCCAAGGCTGGTGGCCAGAGGGGCGGTAACCTAGCTTGTTTACACAACGAGTGTGGTGTCCTGTGCTGTTTTATATGTTATATGTGTGCTACCAACAGGGGCGCTCAGAGTTGAATAGAAAAGAATATTGGAGTGCTCCCCGAGGGTGGTGGACGGATAATCCGGTGGGGTAATCTTCGATTTCCCATATTAATCCACTGATACTCCTGATGAACTCTTTATTCGAAGTATATTTTGACTTTTGCGAGCCGCCTACGTGGCAGTGTGATCCCCCGAGCCCGAGTTGCGGGCGGGAAAGGTCGTGACCTGATTAATCGATAATTGGGTCACACCGGGTAACGGGATCGCGTCCAATCACGCGAGACGCTGCGCATGCGCTTTGTTTTAAAAACAAAAGCGAGGGAACGCCATATTGATTTTGGGGCTCACCCGGATCAATCGTGCGTGCGGCAGCAGCGGAGAAGTCGGCGTTTTTGGGCAACTAGAAGAGTAGAAGAGTGATAAAAAGAGTAGGAACTGTGAGTACTCTTTCCTGGTCCGTCTAAGACAAAGAGGGAGACGGGGAACTAAGTGTTTCCCCGTCAAACTCCCGTCGTAAGACACTTGAAAGAAGTGAGGATGGCCGAGCAGCAGCTCCGCCAGTCCGAACTCTCCGGTCACTCCGAGGTGGCATCCGCCACCGAGGAGCACATGGACGCTCAGAGCCCCAGTGGTGATGAGCTCAGTCAGACTCTGTCGGAACTACGAGTGGATCCGGCCGTGTCACCGATTCGGAAGTCTCCGTCACCCGAGGGTAGCGAGGACTCCGGAATGTTGCGAGGGATCGCCTACAGTGCAGTAGAATCGAACCCCTCCGAGTCGACTGGACATCTCTCTCGGATGTGCAGTCTAAGTATTTCGCCGAGCCTCAAGAAGACAGTTACCAGGAAACTGTCTATGGGAGGCGACAGCGACTCCGACACTGCACGTCCGAGGACGCGCGGTGGCAAGGGTGCTACTCGAGATCGGTCCCGGTCGGCCGATGGCAAGGTTAGTACCAAGGCTCTCAAACACGCAGGTGTTGGAAAGAAGCCTCTGGGGAAGGACGAGCCTAAAAAGCCCGATCCGAAGAAGCCTAGTACCCAGGGTACTAAGAAAGCGGATCCGAAGGTTGCCACTGCCACAGTAACCAAAGATTCGAAGACGGTCACTCCCAAGGCTCCGACTCCAAAGGTGCCAAAGGAACAGAAGAAAGCTGATCCGAAGCCATCGGCTAAGGATCTGAAGAAGAAGGGACAGACGTCCGGCAGCAGTCAGGCTGTCAAGACTCCGGGCCCTCCTAAGTCAAACATCCCGATCCCTAGCAAGGAGAAGGATGCTGGAAAAGCAGTTGGAACGTCAGCTGCTCCGACTTCAGCCGTGGATGTGTTGTCCTTCTCGCGAGGGTTGGACAACAGCTCTGCAGTGGCCGCTACGGCCGCAGCCATGGCTGGTACGTCCGGGCACGGGGGAGCTCGTCCGAAAACGACAACTCACCCATCCGACACTAGGACTGAGGAGGCTATGGATGCATCATCCGCAGCTGAAACGGTCCGAGTTGTGCAGGAGGTGCTGTCCGGCATCACCTTCCAGCTACCTGCTCCAGTGGGGCAAAGAAAAGAAGTCCCCGTTCGGGTGGAGACGCCTCCTCAAGGAGCAGCCCCCGTCCGAGTGGAGACTCCTCAACAGCAAACCGAGCCCCGTCTGGAGCCATCCACTATGGATACTTCTGCTGAGGCCGGCAAGCTGGACCAAGCCGCAGGCGGTGGTCCAGGTGGATCGGGGGTACCAGTAATCCCCCCAGTCCAACATGAAGTATGGGATAAGGAGGACGCCGACGTCCCATCCCTGCTACGAGGAGCCATCATCGCACAGATGAGCAAGGATGAGATCAGGTCATTTGACTTGGTCCAGATGAGAACCTTCCGGGGGCTGGACATTCTGTCCGACCGGTTCCCGACCTGGTTCCCGGCCCACGTGACGGCTGCAATGGAAGGCTTCAAAGACCAAGCTGCTAACGCTCGCTTGGTTGCTGAGACTGAAGGGCGCCCCGAACTACTCGCGGCCCTTGAATACGACCTGCAAACCGCAGAAGAATTCAAGGTCGTGCATAATCGGAAGGAGAACAGGCGACATCTGACGCCAGCCATGAGGCTGGCCCGGAATATGGAGAAAAAGACTAACGAGTCTATTCTCAATGATACTCTGGAGGACGAGATTGTCCAACAGAGCACAGCTGCTACTAGAACTGCTGACACTAGTAAGATGGAGAAGGCCAGTCGTAGGCATCAATACCTACGAGAGACCATTCGGTTAACATCTCTGAACGCGGGTCAGTCCCCGGAAGAGGTGGATGTAGTTCTGAAGGGATTGGACAAGAACACAATCCCGGACAACGAACTGCAGCTATTGGTCCGGAATGCCCTCCGAGCCAATGCCGCTAGTGGGTTTCATTTCTTTAAACCCATGTGTATAAATGACTGTATTAAAGATAAGCGGTCATCAAAGCTTCCGGAGGAGGTGGGGCCCGACGGTCTCTCCGACGACGAAGAATGGATCAAACCTGATCCTTTAGACAAGTCGGTACAGCTGTACCACTTCGAATTGCTGGAGAAGGTCCGGACTGGTAGCACCAAATACCATTCGCTCCTTCAGAAGGCAAAGTTGGCGTGGGCAATGTCTAGATGGCATTCATTTAGTAAGTGCCCATTCAAAGCTTGTCAGGACATCGACGAGACCCTGGAGAAACCCCGAACTTGGCCTACCAAGGTTCGGTATGCCAGACATCTTACCCGCTTTCATGTACGTCATCTCATGCGATATGACTGCCTGAGTGTGGGTTCGAAGGGCAGCAAGGGTTGTCCGAATGGGGGTCTGTTCTACACCAGAGCAGATACCATTCGACACCTTGCCAAGTTCCATGGCTTGGCTCTGGAGACCGCAGCGGAACGCATTCAGGCCGCTCACGCAGAAGTCTACTCCCATTTCGGGACCACGGTAGACAAGAATGACAACCTCGAGGTGGATTTTGGCACCAACGAGAAAGGGAAGGTGCGGGTATTCTACAAGGTAAACCCGGACCGCACGTATCTCCATGTACCGGAGGGCGAACTCTACGATGAATTCGAAGAGTATCAGCAGCGTACCAGTACGCGGAAGCGGCGAGCTCCGAGAAAATCCGATGGATCCTCGGAGCCCACCGATCCGAAGAAACAGAAAACGGACGAAAGGCAGTCCGTTATGGAGAAGGCAGATCCGGGGTACAAAGGACCGGCATTTACCTCTCGCACGACTGACTGGAAGTCGGGCCCCCAGGGCAAGCCACCTCGGCCAAGTCCGGAGGATCCGAACTCCAGTACGGGAGGGGCGTTCGTTGACGAATTCCCCAATATAGATTTGGTTCCGGGAGCAGAGTCACAGACTCTCACCCAGACGGGGAAGACCAAGGCTTCGGTGAAGCAAAAGCCGAAGCCCACACAGACTCCGGATCCCCCTCAGGAGGCTCCGGAGGGGCACCATGTCTTACGACTAAGGGGCCCTCCCTCGTTTCCTCCCGCCGACTTCAAGTCCTACGAAGCCGGACAGGAGGCCTTGAATCGGTGGCAGGATAACTTCCACCGATTGCTTACTGGCTTAAGTCAGGAGGTGGCGATGTTGTCGCTGGACACAGTGCATCATCTCCACCGGAGTGAAGTCGCTACTCAGAAAGCAGCGGCCACGGAGTCGGTTCAGGAGGAGCGTGAGAATGCTCGGACTGAGCGAGTTGCTGCTAAATCCGAAAGGAAAAAGCAGAAGCTGGCAGTCAAGAACGCCGAGGAAAAACTGGACCACGAACGTCGGAGGTTCAGAGACTGTTTCGCGCACGAGATGCACGAATGGGATGGGACTCGTGCTCAAATCGAGCTCTGGCTCCAGGAGCTGACTCTGGCGGAAGCTGAGTCAGACTCTGATGATGAGGAGGCTGCGGCCCAGTCGAGTCCTAAAGACGACTCGGAGTCCGGATAGGATTATCCTATCTTAGGACCCGATCAAGAAGAAGGGGGGGTATTTTAAATATACCAACCCTACATGTGAAAAACACTCTATTATAGGGTGTTCAAGGATCCGGACGAGAAGAAGCGGCAGGCTGGCTACGCAAGGAGTCAGTCTGCCAGGCAGAACGGACGGAGGAGGACGAGGAGATCCGGAGAGAAACCCAAAGCTCGGGACAGGAGTACGCTACCACCATGGATCTGATACGAGATGTTTTTTTTTCTATACAAACTATATATATCAGGACCGAGTGCTCCTAATTATAAGTCCGAAGATCGCCTGGAGGCAGGACTTGGAATTTTTTTTTATATACTACTATAAGCTCCCGAGCATGAGCTATGAACTTTCTCGTTCCGGTTAGTAGGAGCTGAATGAAGTAGGTTCTGAAAGCCGGGCGGAATGCATCATCAACAACAGAGGATCCGGATCTTCGCTATAAAATCACGTATGATATCTTTTGTAATAATACTTTAATATGTTTCTAAAAACCTTAAGAGAAGTGATAGTGTTTATCACTTATAAAGTATTATTCATTACGAGTGTAATTAGCTCGGGGTCTTGAAGGGACGAAATTTTTTTACTGTGATATTGTACTTTTTCAAGTGTTGTGTATACTATATGTATAGATTAACTCCATCTATCCTAGGGAATGGGGCGTAATTTTAATTACGATCTATATGTGTAGATATGTGTGTAATTAATACCTTTTGTGTTCAACAGTAACGTCATATTGTTTGTAAGGTATAACTTTAATAAACCCCTAAGGTGGTATTTATAAGATAATGCCAGTCCGAAGTGTTTTCGGACTATAACCTTAATTATTTACCTCCCGGTTATTATCTGGTAGGGGGTAGTGTAGGGGCTAGGGTTATACGGGGTTATTATATGACGAGTGCTGTTGGATGCTGTGTTGCGAGCTCAGTCCGAACCCTTCAGTCCGACGGTAGGTGGCGACACCTACTCCGGGCTTGGGGTATGGACAGAGGTCGCTATAGGCTTCCGGTCTGCGTGTGCGCACGCAGGCTGGCTGCCTATATATACCCGGCATCTGACGGTACTCGTCGGTTACTCTGAGCCACGCTGGTGAAGAGACCCCGTGATCATATCGGCTGCTTAGCCTACTGACCCGTTCCGAACTCTATAGGGAGTTCGCACACTTAGTGACTGCTTGTTTAGGTTTACCTGAATAAACCTGATATTGCAACCTGTAACACTTGATCCGAACTGTGTCGACTTTGTTCTTTAATTGATACTCTACCAATATCATAAAGATACGAAAGATCGTTTATTACACATTCATATACCTTAGGCCAAAAGAAAGAAGCTGTGTTTCAGGTTATATAGCCTGAAAATCTAGGTAGGGTAGGTCGGATTTTTTACTTTGGTCCGAAAAGTAACCCAACAAAATCCCTTTTAGCTACAGTATCCCGTCTTATTTTTCTCTATAAAGGGGTAAACTAAAAGGTATCCCTGCAGGGGGGCAGAAACAGTACCGAAAAATTGGCTCACAAATTTCAGCATGGACTCACCAACAATGACGTTGACTCAATTGACTCTGAAATTGCCCTAAAATTACTTTAATTAGTTTTTTCTCAAAATTGGATAAAAACGTCTAGGGTCGGCTTTGTTTTGCTAGGTAAAGTCAGGTAACCTGAAACATACCTCTTTTTTTTTATTTAGCCTTAACTTCTTCTTTAGTTTTAGAACACATTTGGTCCTAGAGTATGCGTGACTGCACTACAAGCGATAAAAGTGCGCGACCAGATTTCAGACTTTAAGGGGTGTTTCTGATTTACAACACCTCAACAGGGACATGAAAACTGAGAGAATTCATGCCACCTTTCCTGGTATACCCGTCACCATAAATATATATATATATATATATATATATATATATATATATATATATATATATATATATATTTATATATATATATATATATATATATATATATATATACATGTGTATATATATATATATATATATATATATATATATATATATATATATATATATATATATATATACATATACCGTATTTCCCCGTGTATTAGCCCGGGCTTATACAAGTACTAAGTGGTAAACTGACCAGGCTTATACACGGGGCAGGCTTATACACGGGGCAGGCTTATATTCCTTTAACTGTAGAAACACCATTATACCTTCTTACAATTTTCAGGTTTACCTACTTTTCCGACACATTTACTACAACATTTCCATTAATCTTCTTACCAATTTAAGCTTTATTTCTCTTTAAAATGACTAGGGACATGAAGGGAGTAAATAGGGGTCACATAGCCGAAAGAATTATGTAAATACCCTACGCAGAAGTGGAGTTATGGCAATCCATAAGAAGTGTAAAGTGGAACGCCTGGGACCTAGGCGCAAACGACATTTGGTATCACTTATATATAAAGTTGCGCAGGATCCAAAAAACAGAGTGATGCAACAGAACAGAACGAGGTCTGACAAAAAGGTCAAACTGAAGGTAGAAAGGCCTAAACGTGAGAAGTATAAAAAAGGCCCACTATATAGAGGAATGAACTTATGGGATCAAGTACCCTTCAACGTACAGAAGAGTGACTCTGGGCATATTTTTAAAGCCAAAATAGCAAAAATCAAATTTAAGTAATATCAAACTACTCGCTTAAATAGCTCCTTTTAATATAATAGAATTTATGATCTCAATCAAGGACCTGAACTATATGAACTGCTGCTGAACTGATCCATACTTTTAGATGATAACTCTAGAGAGCATTAGTATAAAGACAATGGACTAAAGTCCTTAAGACACTTATCACCTGAACTTTACTATAGCATACCTTAATCAATTGCATAATTGCACACATTCATAATACCACTACTGTTCTGTCCCTGTTCGCCATGACTTCATTGGAAGATCGTATTGTTTGATATGAAATGTTGTCAATAAAACTATTTAAAAAAAATGGCCTGAAATATGATTTTTATTGAGTATTGCACCCCGGGGGTTATACTCGGGGCCCGGCTTATACAACACTAAGTCACCTTTTGCCCAGGCTTATACATGGGACAGGCTTATACACGGGCCCCAGCACCCGTCACCATAAATATATATATATATATGTATATATATATATATATATATATATATATATATATATATATATATATATATATATATATATATAGGGAGTTGCAGCATAGTATTAAATGGTCATTTTACATGAACCTTTTTGAGGCAGCATTTGCCATTTGTCAAATGGATATAGGAAATGTTCAATTAAATTTCATCCTTAAATCACGAACTGTAGATGAAACATTCAGCCTAAATACATATACATATATGTATATATACAGCACCCCACTTTAATTGCGCTCTCATTTTCTTGACCACCTTTTTTTATGATACAGTGATAGTGTATCATAGCTACCATCCAGACACCGGCTATGGTTATGAACACTGTAATTGGGATTACTTGGAAACATGAGTCATTTGGTGTAAGACCATGCCATGTCAAGTTCACGGTCAAAGGGAAAATATATATTACAGCCGAAGGTTATACTTATCATATCGATAAATTAAAACGCAATTTAACATAGGGCTAAATCATGTGTTTAAGGTTCAGCCTACCTGCTTTTAAATAGTAACTAGCTTTTACCTTTCTGGAAAGAAATCATGCAATCTAAAAAGAATCTAGAACAACAATATTAACAACTTTCTCTCATCAATTATTGCTTGACAGTAATTGAAACTGCTATTAATTGTATTGCATTCAAAGAGAGGGGCCACAGGAACCAAGAAAGAAACACAGAGATGGAGAATTACTCACACACATAGAACAGTGAGAGTCATTGTCGCTAAAACTACCCTCACCTGAGGGTCAGGCACTTTTTCTGTTAGCTCAAAAGGAAAAAGGTATTGGCAGACCCATGACACCTTTTTCTCTTTTGGCATCCAAGCTCCTGGCAAGAGAGGGGTTGATATTGGCCAACTTGTGTCGTGTATAGCTATGTGTAGCCCCCACTTTAAAATTACTCAAAACGTTCACGTGGCTGTACACGTGACTTAACCCTTCAATGGCATGCAGTATATATGTGCCTCTACATGGGTCCCCACAATTTTCACCGTGTCGCCATGTCAATTTTTAGCAAAATGGCCGTGTCACTGTGCCGAATTTTATGTATTTAGAACATACTAGGGTATTATAGAGATGTCTGTGTCCATCGATTTTTAAAAGGGCCTTGTCGCCCGTGTCGATTTTTAAAAGGGCCGTGTTGCCATGTCGCATGTGTCGATTTTTAACCCATGTAGAGGCACATATATGCATCCTACCAACCGTAGTCGTTGATACGCTCCCAACGGATCAGCATGATGCACCAATGCAGGACAGGAGAGGCCCTCATTGAACTGTCTTGGTGTATCCTGACAATCTAAACATTTAATTCTATTCAATGTATCCTTGTGTGTTTTTTCCTCAGAATGAAAGCAGAGGTGTGAAGAAAAATTATGAATATTTCCGGCTTTCCTCTTCTTTTTAATATACATAATAATATCACAATAGCCATTGCTAGTCTGCAATCCTACTACCAGAACAAAGTTATAAACGAGTTATGCTGTCTTTAGAGGGTTAATTTAGAGATGTGTATCCTGGTGCAGGGGACCCTCTGGTCACGCCTGAGCAACCACCATGTGTGGGGTCTCCGATAGAGTGGCACGGGGCAACCATCCGTTCTGCCCACAGGTTTTAACAAGACCTCAGTTTGGAGAGTGAGTAGACTATAGGGTACCATGGTTATCCAAGTCCAACCTTATCTTTGCACATCCCAATAGAGTATACAGAGAGGTGGTGCCATCTAGGGTAGGCCTATTGTCAACAGTATAGTTTATATAATATAAGACCTCCCAAATCCTTCAGGACCTAGATTATGGACTAGATACCATTCTCATCGTGTGACCGGAACTAACACCTTCCTGTGACCATACTTTCCCACCGAGCAGCTCAGAACACTCATTTAACCCCTATCCGTAGTCTATACAAATAGTTGTCCCACGCATAGAACCAGCCTATTGGAATGCATGGGAACACAGCTCCCATCAACTAATTAACATATCTCCATGGACATGTATCCATGCCCTCCATGTGCATGTCCTATGATCCATGTAGATATAAACATCATCATTCAGGACCGACTGTCAGAGTGAGGCCCTCCAGCCTAGAGATAACACCTCCAAATAGCTCCCATCTATACTGTCACCACTCTCACATATAGACATGTCATTACTATGTGCCAAAGTATATAAAAGATGAAGAACTATGTCTCAGTGTTTTGGTGATTCTTTTACCCATGTCAAAGACTTGACACTATGTTGTGTACGCCACCCCTTTGTAAAGTCATGCAAAGATGAGGTTGGAAGCTCAGTTGCACACCTTCCCTTCCCATGGTACCCTATAGTCACTCACTCTGCAAACTAAGGTCTTGTTGAAACCTGTGGTCCTTCCTCAGACACCCTGGTCACACCTGAGCAACCACCATGTGTGGGGTCTCCGTTAGAGTGGCACGGGGCAGCCATCGGTCCTGCCGCAGATCCGCTGCATGGGAAAGGTCCTGCAGTGGAGCCATGCTTATGTATGAGCAAAATCCCCCTCACCAAGGGTCTGCTTTTCACCAAAATCCCCCTCACCAAGGGTCAATTTTCACTAAAATCCCCCTCACCCAGGGTCACTTTTCGGAGATTTCAACAAAATCCCCCCAAAAAGGGTCACATTTTGCCAAAATTCTTTGCAACAGGAGTCACTTTTGACCAAAATTCGTACACCAAGGCCGACTCCTCTGGGAAAATTGCTAAAACCTAGGCACTTTTGTCCAAAATCCCCCTCAGCAAGGGTCACTTTTGACCAAAATCCCCCTCAGCAAGGGTCACTTCTGACCAAAATACCCCTCACCAAGGGTAAGGGTTGTCAAAGGGCCAGCCGCACACCCGTGTCAAAAAAAATTTGAGTACCCCCCCGGGATGAATGACATGCTATCAGTATCAGGACAATGTGACACAGAACCACAAGATGGCGCTGGTTGTCACTAGGCTGACATCTCAGCTGGTTCCGGGTGCTGGTATTGATAAGCTCTACACTGTGGGTGTATAAAGCAGCCCCCTGTGCCGTCTGGGGGTACCTCTCTGCTGCAGCCTCCCTGGACACACCAGCCCAACAGCAGCCACAAGAGCTTCAACTCTTCAAGTTTACATTGACAGGTAGGTGAGATCTTGCATCACTTCTCTCTACATACCAGCTAATGAAGATTTTACATCAAAATGACGTTTTTAACGTTATATAATGTTTTGCCATGATAAGGAGCCATAGGGAAAGGTTATATAACGTTGCATAACTTTTTTGTCTACTGGGATAGACCTGTAATCAAATGATCTGAGCTGATTGCTCTGATACTCTCCTATACTGATGTAGCTGAGAGAATTCTTCACTATCCAGATTGGTGGAATTTAGGGGTATGTTCTTTCGTGTAGTGAATCCATTGTGGCTGTGCTCATCAAACAATCTTGAATATTGCTACTACATGCAACATACATAATTGTCCCCATCTTCCCACAACTATGTTTCATATTGATGCATAGCTTCATGAAATGCATGAATATTTATTTCAAAATAAGAAATAGGGAAAAGCAGTTCTTTAACAAATATGTATAAGGACCTAGAGGAGGGATGACTATTTGAACAAGACGGGTCGGTGATGGTGGTAGGGGGTGGGGTGGGGTGGTGAAGGGCTGGGGGACTTTGGGAGAGGTGCAGGGGGGGGGGGGGGGGGGTTGGAGGTGTGGAAATCTTATCTTGCACCTATCTTATTAGGCCAAAGAAAAAGGTGCATTTCAGGTTACCCGACCCTACCTAGCAAAACAGGGCCGCCCCTAGACATTTTTATCCAATTTTGAAAAAAAAAATGTATATTTCAAGTAATTTTGGGGCTCTTTCAGATTCAATTTGATGGTCCACGAGTTGACCAGTGTTGGCGAGTCAGCGCTGAAGTTTGCGAGTCAGTTTTGGGGTACTTTTCATGCCATGGGATCAAGCTGTCTTTATAAAACAATTGTGGGGCCATTTGAGAGTCAATTTGATAGTCCATGAGTCAAGGCTGTTGTCGACGAGTCAGCGCTGAAGTTTGCGAGTCAGATTTGGGGTACTTTTCAGGCCAAAGTTTTTTTTTTAAATGTAAAAATCAAAAAAATCCGACCTTCCCTACCTAGATTTTCAGACTATGTAACATGAAACACACCTTTTATTTTTTTTGGGCTTATCAAAATGTATTACTTCCTAATTATGATACCTTTATCCACTCTAGGTCCCAGTCCAACACCAAAATGCGTCTTCAGATCGCCCTTGCTCTCCTTGTCCTGTGTCTGACACTGACCACAGGTAGGTCGTCCTTTGGTGCCTCACTCACACCTTCTCCTTAGGCCACTAAAAAAAGTATTTGTCTCTTTTTACCTGTGGGCTAAAATGTCTTAAGAAGTATTTGATCTTTAGGAGTGGAGAAAATGTAAGTTATTTCTATACCACCGCAACGCTGGCATCATCAGCTTTAATTTGATACCAAATATTTGTCAATTTTTATCATGCTTTTCCTCAAAGATAGGCAAAAAAAAGGAGTTTTCCTGAAAAACTTGATTTTTATGATGCGCGCTGTGATGAGAAATGATTTTTGTCCTTTTGGGTGGCCTTATGATGCATCACCGCAAGTACCGTAAAACCTCGCGTATAAGCCGCGGCTAGTACGCGAATCAGATCGGCAGTGCGGCTTATAGAATCGGCCGATGGTCGAGGTGTGGCTTATACGCGAGTTTTTGCCACTATGGTACAGTACTAAAATCGGCACAATCAGATCGTGGGTGCGGCTTATAGGATCGGTCTTAACTAGGGGTGCGGCTTATACGCGAGTTAGGCTTGTACGCAAGGTTTTAAGGTAAGCACATTGAGGAGTGTGGCATCACAATAGTTATAACCCGTGAATGCAGCATCGACAAGTTACTCCCATATATATCCTTACACCAATTAAAAAGAACGGTATACGATAATCATTTAAAGGGTTCATAGTGCTTTTAATGTGCTTTAACTCTTTGAGGACGGTATGCCTTAATGAATCTTGCCCTTGGTCGGCATGATGCATGAATGCATTCAGGGATCATGCCGACCCTACAGGGTTGAGACAGTCCCGAAGGGCTGGCATATTGCACCAATGTAGCACCAGGGAGTATGTATTTATTTTTTATGGAATACAGCAGCCTCGTTGATTTAACCAAGGAGCACTGTATTTCACAACCCCTGTGCAATAACCCATGGCCGTATTGCACGGCGAGATGACATAATCAAAATGACAGTTTGTTTACATTTGAACGATGTAGAAAAAAGTATTTTAGCCAATCTAGGCCCTCCCCCCTATTATAATTTTAATTTGAATCGAAAAAGATTTTTTTTAAATACAAAGGAACACTCGTTTAAGTCTATAACTGGTTATTTCTCTTGGCCGAGTGAAATACGGCCCTACCTTCAACTTCAACTTCTCTGGAATTCCTTTGACCAAAATGTATGAGCATATAAAGAAAAAGAAAAATTCCAGAGGTGGAACAAGAAGAGGTATGAGGACATACTACATCCCCCTGCATTGGCGGATCCAGGGGGGGGGGGGCGACGGGCCTTGCCCCCCCCCCCCCCCCCAAAAAAAAAAAAAAAAAAGAGGAAGAAGAGAAGGGAAAAAAGAAAAAAGAAGAAAAGAGGGAAAGAGATTGTAAAGTATTATTCATAGGGCATGACTGAGGGCACCTGATTTGGATGGGGGGGGGGGGGGGTGTCCTAAAATGTGTGAGAATTCACCATTTCAAGGCTAGATCAACAAAATTTTCCTGGGGGGCATACCCCCATACCCCCTAAATACAGCTGATGCGCTTCGCGCGCGGGAAACATATAGTCACTCTGGGTTGGCCAGGTTTGGGCCCCCGTCTAGACAATCCTGGATCCGCCACTGGGCCCTGATACAGAAAACTGGGTCGTATACTTAAGCACTGTGTCATCTCATCCACTCACACCTACCTTATTTTCTACCTATGAAAATCATTTGTCTATATTTCTCTAATATAAGCTCTCTTGTGGAAATAACATCATCCACTAATTATATGGAATACCATCCACATTTGATTATGTTTTAAGTAGGAAAAGTCCATCAGCCTAGGGCATAAGATCAGCCCTATAGGATGCACCTACAGGCATAGATGGCTCAGTCTCATGAGTTTGTAACATTTCAAACGTCTTTGACCGGTGCCGTCTTTGACCGGAGCCGTCTTTGACCGGAGCCGTCTTTGACCGGGTATGTGATTAAAATGAAGAAAAAAGTAGTGTATAGTAAAGAAATGGGAAAATATTTTGTATAATATGTTATAACACATCATTTCGAGGCATTATCTAAAATTGATATATTTCATATATTTATGTTACTGGCTCAGTCTCATGAGTTTGTAACAGTTGAAACGTCTTTGACCGGCGTCATCTTTGACCTGTGACGTCTTTGACCTGCTGAAGAAAAAAAGCCCAAAAGGAACCCTTAATATGTGCATTAAAATATATTTTTTTAATTGGGTAAAACAACCATAGACTGTTTATTACATGAAGAAGTTGAAGCTTAAATTTCTTTACTATATATTACTTTTTTCTTCACTTTAATCACATACCCGGTCAAAGACGCCACCGGTCAAAGACGCCACCAGTCAAAGACGCCACCGGTCAAAGACGTTTGAAATGTTACAAACTCATGAGACTGAGCCAGATACTCTCACGCATGTCTGTGGTAGTAGGCAATCTTATCCTAGTTATAGATTTACAACCTGTAATATAGGTTTAACATGTAGCAAGGTAAAGGAAGCATATCCTAGATCCATAAACATCTTGGGTCTGGATAAAATTGATTCATATTTATTTATATGTACCGTAAATTCTCGCATATAAGCCTAACTCGCGTATAAGCCACACCCCTAAGTTTGACAAATTATATTAAAGCCGCAGAGGGGGTCTGAATATTGCGATTTTGGTACTGTAGTATACTAATAAATACTCTTGTTAAAGCCGCACCCTGTATAGGCATGTTTGGTATCAAAAGAAATCTGAGTCTGACTCGCATACAAGCCGCGGCTTCTACGCGAGAATTTACGGTAAAGAAATTTACAATTTCCCCAAGGACATTTTTTGTATTTTTATTATGAGATCCATCCCTAATAATCATACACATGAGCTGCATGTAAGAAACAGGGCCTGACCCTATGTACCTGCAGGGTAAATAAATGAATTACAAACAAACAAACTCGTGAATTAAACCCAGGCTAAGACCAAAACTCGTGAACTTTGTCTTTATATATAATACAGGCCTATTAGCCCTACTTATTAATTGTCTGATACATGTATGCATTCTAGTGAATTATATTTTGAGGGATAGCCAATTAAATAACAAATCATCTTGATTTCAGTGACTGGGGGCGGGAATCCTTGTAGGGTAAGACATTACTGTTTCCTTTGTTTTGACATCCTACGTTTAGGAATCATGAGTGTCCAAGTCACATTTTTGCATATTTAGGGCCCACATCATGCCTCAATTATCGCACTACACTGTAAAAATATTCCGTAGGATATACTGAGAATCAATGCAAAACTTTATGGTGAATCATCGTAAATGTGATTAAGCTGAGGCAATGTTAAATCAACCAATTTTACTGTGAATATCTGTAATCCAGTACGGTGAAAAACGGTTTATTCATTTAGGGTGAAGCTTTGTCTTGTAAAAATATTCTGTTGAATATACAGAGAATCTTATACAGAGAAATTTGAAAGATTTTCTTGTCCACTTTCCCAGGATAGTCTGTCCCGACGAGCTCAATTATCTGCCTTCATCATTTCTGATGGGAACTTCGATGCTTTCACAGCGAGTAGTGTGGAAGATTATACTTGGTGAATAATCATACATATACACTTCGTGATTTTTGTTGTTGACATATTTCAGGGCAGTTGTTCGCCAAGTTGCGATGACGACGAAATCTGTGTCGTACATAACGGTAATGATGTGTGCAAGAAAAAGAGTAAGTATTCTGAACAATGCAGACATTTTAAACCTTTCATTTGTGGTCTACGTTATTGTTAATAACCTGATATGCAGATCTACATATCTTTAAATATGTTCAATAATCTGGGACAAGGGGAATAAAAACTACAAACCATACACATGGGACGATTTGAACAACTTCATTTTTGTAGATACAAAATGTACTTGCATTGTATCACAGAAACAGAATGTTAACTTCAACAGTGTTCATGTATCAGGTATGTGATGCTTTAGGGTCTTCCATGCAATCTTATGAGAAGGAAAGCTGTTTACTAACCTATTTACAATTAAAGGCCAGATGTTTAAATAGGTGTCTCATGTTCTTTCAGATAGCGCATTTTGCTTTGTAAGTACCCTCTTACTATACTTACGCTTGGTCCAACTTTTAAGAAAAGGTTTGTTTCGGGTAACGTGGGAGGGAACTCTAGGGTCGCTAGATCGGATTCTTCTCTTTTTCTTTTTTTACAGCCCCTCTATACATACCCTAGAATTGACCAAAAAGGTGTAAAAATGGGAAGATCTTTTCAAAAAATTTGTACAGCTAAAATTGACCAAAGAAAGTGTAGAAATATAAAAATGTCTTCAAAATTGCATAAAAAAACCGTAGGGTTGGCCCTGTTTTGAGACTCGGTCGGGTGACCTAAAACAGACTTTAAAAAAAAATCTTGGTAGCATTAGGTACAACAGGCTGTGTCTAACGACCTTGGGCCAATGTTTTTGTCTCTGACTGGGTGCCATCTCTGACCAGGTGCCGTCTCTGACCATGTGCCGTCTCTGACCGGCTTGGCTTGATAAGGTCAAAATACCAACAGCAGGAGGCTAATTATAATTATAATTATAATCATATAACAACCGCTCTAATGTTTTTACAAATCCTTATACATATATATGAGTATAATTCTTTTTAAAACACCTTTTTTCTGACGCATGGTCAGAGACGGCACCTGGTCAGAGACTGCACCCGGTCAGAGACAAAAAACATTGGCAGGGTCGTGAGCCCGGGGGGGGGGGTACTCAAATTCTTTTTGACACGGGTGTGCGGCTGGCCGTTTGACAACCCTTACCCTTGATGAGGGGGATTTTGGTCAGAAGTGACCCTTGCTGAGGGTGATTTTGGTCAAAAGTGACCCTTGCTGAGGGGGATTTTGGTGAAAAGCAGACCCTTGGTGAGGGGGATTTTGCTCAAAAAGTGCCCTTCCCAGCCGCACACCTGTGTATATAAAAAATATGAAGTGCCCCCCCGGGGTCGTGAGACACAGCCAACAATGAATGCTTTGCTTTTCATATGCTCAGTCTCATTATTTTGCAGTTGCAGGTGGGAGCCATAATTGGTGTAAATAACATTACCTCATAGTTCGTAGCTTTACCTGGTTTACATCTTTCACGATGTAACCTATATCATAGTTAGCTATCTATTACAGTTCTAGGGCAAATATATTGCAAATCCAATAATAACAAAGGTCCAGATTACCACCTTTAATGTATAATGATATTATAGAGTTGAGGCCTTCGTGAAATTGGAACTCGAGAATAAATAATAACCATTAAGGAATGCACAGGCGTTTTTTTTTTGTGTGTGTTTTTTTTAATGTATCGCATTACCTTTATTGTAGTGTTTTTCAGATATTTTTTGTTCCTGTGAATTCACATAGTTATGAAACTGTACAGTAATACTTATGTAGTTGTATATATCATGTATTATCTCATTGCAGAGAGATAAGCACTGCTGTGGGAGGGGGACTGATATGGAGTGTGATTACTCTGGCAGTAATCCATCTTGTATGTGCAAGGCAAGTACAATTTTATGTTAGCTATAGGCATTCGAGCCGAACTAAGGAAAATGATTTCTCTGTGAATTTTTGCACCATTTTTGTTTTGTGAATTACCTGTCATACTTTGAATAAAACTTGAAATTCTTCTTCCAGAAAGAATAAAATCCCTGATCAGCGTGGTACGGGTGGATCTTTGGATCTTCGGACGGACGCGTGGCAGACCCTGGCGACAATCACGCTGAGCCTCAACAAAGATATTATGTCATTCACAGCTTCAAAAATTACATATGATATCATTTACTAACTCATCTTGGAGCAGGATGATGAGGCCAAATAAAAAAAAGGTGTATTTCAGGTTACCCGACCCTACCTAGCAAAATAGGGCCGACCGTAGACATTTTTATGCAATTTTGAAAAAATATTCATATTTTGGGTCATTTTGGGGCTATTTAAGGGTCGATCTGATAGTTCACGCGTCGAGGCGGTTGTCGGCGAGTCAGCATTGTAGTTTGTGAGTCGATTTCTGGGTACTTTTCAGGCTTAAGTAAAAAAATAAATTAAAAAAAAATAATAGAAATCCGACCTACCTACCCTAGATTTTCAGACCATGTAACCTGAAACACACCTCTTTTTTTTTGGCCTGAATAATGCACTTCCATCTGTAGACCGAATGTATGGTCTGAGCACACAGGTATTGTGTACACAATGTTCTAGGACCATTCCAAATTTTAACGCCAACTCAAACAAAAATCAAATCACATCTCGAGTCACCCAATGACACTTTGAATGCTTTGCTAGTTACCCATATCAGCCTGTAACTGAGTGCTATGCTTTTATGTGCCGAATAAAGCTCACACTAATATAAGGAAACCCAGGAAATACTAATAATGCAATGGAGCAATGGATAGCACATGGTACATTTCTTGTGACATCAACTTAGTGAAACAAGGCTCATAGTAAGAAACCTGTGGTACCCTGAACGTTAGGTCTAGTTATCTGAACAACGAAATCGGCCAGTTTATGCAAATAGAAACATGAATCAACTATTACAATTGTCTTCATTAATTGAAATAAAGATCTTCTTTTGTGAAAATATCATTGTTTGACTTGGTCATTCCTGTAACACTATAGGGGTTCATTGTACTCATTACAATAAAGACAGTCTAGGTCGATTTACCTGAAGCACACCTTTTGTCGGACACAACAAATATTGAGGCAAAGGTTTCTACTGTAATCGAAATTGATATCATCAATTCAGAATTCATGAAAATGTCAGCTGTTTAAATTTTGATAAATTAGTTTTACTTTTCATAAAAGGTGGTTCTTAATTATATGAATCTTACCTGACACAGTTATACAATTAATCATTGACTCTGTAAATAATGCTGGAGGGTAAGGCCAAAAAAAAGGTTTGTTTCAGGTAACATGGAATGAAAATGTAGGGTCGGTAGGTCGGATTCTTTTTTTTTTTTACTTTTTTTTTTAAACATGAAAGTACTACCCGGCCTCTCCGAACACCCGGAAATTGACCCAAAAAAGCTAAAAATAAGGAAAACTCTTCAAAATTGCATAAAAAAACGTAGGGTCGGCCCTCTTTTGATAGGGTCGGTCGGGTGACCTGAAACAAACCTTTTTTTTGGCCTAAATATGCCAGCACTAAATTGATGCAGAATGCAGATCTCTTGGGAATAACTCAACCCTGTATGTTTGGCCTGATGTGTGAATGCAGCACCGTGAAGCCCGTGAACAATCTTAAGGCTCCAGTCATGCATCAGAAAAACACAAAGGATATCACATCAAAACACGAGGCCATCTTCAAAAAGTTAAAATTAAATATGAAATATTGTATGGATCAAAAGCCTCCACATGAAACGATATCTTTCCAAAGGTTTTTTCTCAGGTTATATTTTCTCAAAGTTCAGACTGAATGCCCTACAGATTATTCTCAATGGCATACATTGGAAGGTACAACACCCCGTCCATCCTAACCTAGCATACATGAGAAGGTATTAAATGCTAGTCGATGATAATAAATCCAACCACCTGGGCCTATTTATAGCAAAGATGCATGTTTATTGAAGTAAAAAATGAAGTTAAAATAGTCAAATAGAATACAGAGAGGGGTATGGGTCTAATAGTGATATTTTACATTGTAAAGGTTGGTAAATATTCCTAAATAACCCTGTTCGGGTTGTAGTGAGGCTTGATAGAGACGAAGAAACTGTAATTTGATTTTGAATTTACCGACGTTTCGTCCTTCTCAGGACTTCATCAGGGCAATTGTTTATTTGACAAGGAGCACTTGGGTATATCAAATTGGAGCCATCAGCCGGATTCATCAGGTAAATAACCTTGGTAACAGTCAATATAGTAACAGGATGATAATAAATGCATGAATTTGATTGGATAAATATAGGCTAGGCCTAATGAAGGAATTGATGTATATTATAGGGTCAACAATTTAACACAAATTATGTAGGCCTACAATCACATATTTTTGAATGATTATAGATTTATAAAGTTGTTGTAAAAAGGTTAGACCAAAATTATACATGAACATGTAAACCTGCCGGATCCTTACAATTGGTAATATACACAATAATGATAGTGGTATAAAAGTGTAGAATTTTAATTTTTATAATTAAAATTAGAACGTTAAAAAAACCTTATTCAGGTTTTGGCCCTAGGTGGGCAAGTTTATGATAGTTTGTGTCCCTTCCAGGGTGTTAATCTGACATCTTTGTCCAACACGTCTTTTTTAAGGGGCTGGCTCGTGCACACATCATATCTTCACTGGTAGTGTAGTTTCTTGGGCTTGAGATTGGGCTTAATGTGGCGCCTATCATCCCTACAGGTGATAGGTTTCTCTTTCATCCTTCTTAAGAAAAATGGGTTGCCATAGTAATCAAAGTTAACAGGTGGATATTCACTCATAGGACTTGGAATTGATGTCCAGGATTTTGCACTATCAGGTAATTCAGGAATGTTAATTTTTCTCTCCGAGGGCGTGGTGGTGATAGACGGGATAGGTGCAAGAGGGTATCGGCCATTGGAGATGGTGATACATGGGTGACTCTTTTCAGAGGTTCCCACGTTATCAACCAGGTCCAAATATTGTTTGACATTAATGGTAGGGAAGTCACACTCATGGTTCATGTTAGTTGATGGGCCCTTGGTGTTACTAGGACTTGTTGAGTTAATCCACACACAGCTGCCTTCTTCCGGTGGTATGAACGGTGAGACTATGTCTCCAGTAGTGTTTACCTCCAGTAACTTGAGGTAGTCCTCGAGTTCATCATGGGTGGGGGTGCCTGGTGAAGTCAGATTGAGTCTGATCTTCTTTTGAGGTGGAGTAGAGATGTGGCAAGATGGGTCCCATTTGGTGGATGGGGCTTCTAGGAGAGAAGGAGGAGCGGTCGTGCTATCCACACAAGCGGTTTGTGGTTTTAACATTTTACATTAATTATTTAATACGTCAGAAACCATTTTACAGACTGATAGTACATTTATAGACATTATAATATAATTTTATATAGTATAAATTGATCAATGCTAATAGACCAGTCGGTTTCCCTGAGGATGAGTTCACCTCGACCAATGCAGCAAGAAAAGATTATTTTTCGGAAATGTTGTCGGAATTTCTGAAACCTGAACGACAATTACCGGTACATAAATATAGCCTCAAAATCCTACCCATCATATGCACTCTTTGAAAGGTGATTATCTTGTAAATCCCCCGATACAACATGTTCACAAATGTAGCCCTAACAGACAGTGTCATTGGGATTCTACTAAAACCAACGGAAACACAACTTTATAATGAAAAAGTCACCCTATCTTGTTGCCTATCTCCTCTATTCGTGAGGACATGGGGTGAGGAACAAGATACTTTGGCCATATTTAGTAAACAGAGGCGGATCTCCTCAAATAAATAAACCAAATACTATGACAGAAGGACAATTAAGGACAATTAAAAAGTTCCACATATCACCCCATTGGAAGCATGTGTTTTTGGCCTGAACTATCCAACCTTCCTCTAATATTTGGAATTGTCACAATCTAACATCCTACCATATCCTACACACGCTATAGGAGGAACTGAAAAAGGTGCCTTGACAAATTGCATATCGTGCATAGTAAGGGACTAAGACATGGCACTTGGCTAGGACTCGTCACTTAGCCTTGGATAACAAACCCTCGAGCTGTATTAGTCATGAATTAATCCGTTTATATCCCTTTAGATGGTGCTATGAAATGACCATAGCATATATCCTGTGAAGCTTTGATAAGCATAATATTGCGTTGTTTTGTCTGTCCTGTTATACTAGAGAGCTTAAGATATTCCCGTTAACCTATTGGACATAACTGTGGGAAGTATTGTTTTGTTCATTTGATTTCCTCTTAGATCTAAATATTTTACCACAGTTCTGATGTCATGCATTGACCGTTTGGCTCATAACGTTACGACTATGTTTCCTCCATTTTGAATTCGATTTGTTGTATGCGTCTTTTCATGCTTCCGAAGTGCAGAGACATACCAGAAGCCAATGCCACAGAGTGAACACACATGAGGTTTCTCCCCTGTGTGGCTCAGGATATGGTGTCTAAGCTGAGACAGGACACTGAACCCCCGGCCACATTCTGGGCACACATGTGGGTCGTCTTGGGATTGAGTCGCGCTATTCACCCTTACTTTAGCTGAGGAATGCAGACATCTAACAGAACCAAGAGATAGATCCTGTGCCTTCTCAGACCCAGTGTTCAAGTTATAAGCACTATTCCTGTGGCCTAAACTATGTCTCTTCAAACTGTCTATCCTGCTAAACCCTTTACCACAGTCTGAACACACATGCGGTTTCTCCCCAGTGTGGGTCAGTGTGTGTGTTTTGAGGTGGGAGGAGGACACAAAGCCTTTATTACAATGAGGACAGGTATGAGGACGCTCCTCTCTGTGGGTCTTCATGTGGGTCATTAAAACATCCAAACGTGAAAAACTATTGCCGCAGGTGACACATTGGTGTAGCTTCTGTGTTGTGTGTGTCGCCATGTGTGCGGTAAGGTGAGAAAGACAAATGTGTCCTTTACCGCAGTCTGTGCACACATAAGGTTTCTCCCCTGTGTGGGTCCTCATGTGTATCTTAAGGGGACCAGCTGTAGTGAATCCTTTACCACAGTCAAGACACACATGGGGAGTCTCCCCTGTGTGGGTCATCATGTGTGTCCTTAGGCTATCCACCCGACTGAACCCTTTACTGCATTCTGGACACACATTGGGTTTCTCTCCTGTGTGGGTCATCATGTGTGTCTTTAGCGCACCCTGCTCATAGAACCCTTTACCACAGTCTGAACACACATGAGGTTTCTCTCCTGTGTGGGTCATCATGTGCCTGTTGACACTGGACACACACGTAAAGCACCGTCCACACACTGAACAGGCGTGTGATTTCCTCATATTTCTCAGAGTTTTAGAGCAGTTCTGAAGTTCCTTGGCCGACCATATGGAAGTCAGGTTGTAACTGTCCTGGAATTGGTGTCCTTTTTACTCTACCCGAATTGTTGGCAGTGACGCATGGTCCGCTGTGGCAGCTGTCGTGAACCGGGTTGATGTGTTCAGTGTATCATACAGCCGCTATATCAACCAGTGACATCCGGCGAGTACCTGAAACTTAAAAGGAAAACATGTTGTATTAAAGAAACATGTTGTATTAAAGAAGCAAGGTTTCTGTATTACTCTTCTTAATATGGTTGCATAGTGCTTGTCCTTTAACATCATGATGCAAGAACTCAGCCCTGGCGAGTAACTCACAAGAGTTGCATTAAGGTATCATGCTGGGCACTCATCATGCAGCCAGAGAGTGGTCAGTTACTAATATGGGTGTGGACCACTAAATTCGACATGGCGATATGGCCGTTTTCTTGGCCTAGTGACATGCGACATGAATAGGAATATCAGAGATAGTGACATGGGACATGGGAATTTCTCAGGGGTGGGCAGCTGTCGCCATGTCGCAAAAAAGTGGCGACACTGGCCTTGAAATTGGCGACAATACCCTCCTGAACTCAAGCTTTCTAAAACTGAAAGAATTTTGTAAATCGTCCAAATAGAACCAACTTAGTTATAATACTTTTCTTATTTGCACTAAAATACATTATTTTGACTTCAATATTTAAAAATTTTCCAATTAAAAAAATCTGAAATAGGCATGTTCATTGTGGTTGTTTTCTTGAGATTTAGGCCATTTTGGTGAAAAAAAAGGCATTTTGATGAAAACTAGACCCTTGCTAGGTCCATATTGGTGGAGTAAGCCCCATCTAGGGCAATCTTTTGTTAAAGATTGGCCAGTGGCACATTTATTGGGAGAGGGGTCACATAGGCCCTGCCCCATGAAAATAAAAAAAAAAGGTGAAAAAAAAAGGCAAGAGAGAACCCCTAATTTTCTGAAAGCCAAACCTAACCATTCTAGTGCCAAAACCTGGGTGCCCTTCCCTATTCCCAAAATGCTTCAGATTGCACCATTTTAGGTAAAAAAATTCAAAATTTTCCAAACCCTTTCGAATCCCTCTAAAACAATGTTCTAGTCCCAATGAAAAGAGGGCAATTACAGAATGGGGCAAAAATGGATTTTGTGCCAAAATGCACCAGAACACACCATTTCAAGTGTAGACTTCCAAAATTTTCTTGTGTGTGTGTGGGGGGGGGGGGTGAGGGCCGTAAAAAATGCCCAGGGGAAGGTCCTTTTTTTGCACATCCTTCCAATACGTGTCTTGGCTACAACTAGTTCTGTATTGGCTCCACGGTGTTCAGATATGCCCACCCCTGGACTAGGGGGGGGGGGGGGCTGACAGCAGAGGTGAGGGAGAAAACCACATGTTGGTGGGGCGGGGCTCTACTTCAGACATAAAACTGCAGGTGGCAGCACTGTTTGGGGATTGGGGTGCACTGGGGTTGTGTATACATGTTGTGGTCTGTGTTGGGGTAGGAAGATGGGGAGCCTCAAGCTGTCCATTTAACCATGAGTCTAAGACATAGCTATGTCACAGCTGACACACTGCCACCAGCCCCTGATTCCCCCTACCTGTGTGTATCAGAGGCTCCTGCTGTGACTGCTGCAGGCTCTGTCTGAGGCCGTTTGTTGTCTGTGTTTACATCCCGCTGCTGCCTGAGAAGCCAGCTTACATTGACCCGGAAGTACTTTGGTGCCCCTCTGGTGTTGAATCTTTGAACTACAGTTCAGTAATTTTAAGTTTTGAAATATTCATTTTTCTGTGATTCATGTTTAGATGGTATAAACACACTGAGGGGATGATTCTTCAGGAATCTAGCAATATAGGATACATGGACCAACCCTCCTTGTTACGTTTAAGTTGGTTAATAATGGTTACAATCTGTAAAAACTAACATATGGCGATTCAAGTGAAGTTTCCATTTTTAGGGAGGGTTCATTATTTATGGCAGGGGGGGGGTGAGCGTTTGGCAAATCGAATACGTCAAAAATAATTGCCCCCCCCCCCCCTCGGAATAGGTTGGAAAAAAAGGCCCCCCCCCCCCTCGGAATAGGTTTTAAAAAAAAGCGCCCCCCCCCCCCTCATCCTGGATCGTTTTCAACTTTATTACAAAAACGATAGTGGTGTCTACTAATTGTATGCATTTAATCATGGGCACTTTTTTACCTACAATTTACTACCTTGCAACAAATACATCCATCCGTAAGGTGTTTTAGTGTGAACGTCTCATGATACTCGCTGGTGAGCGATAATAGTCAAACCTCAGACACTCGACTTACATACCGTTGAGTTTAAGGGCACCAGTGCTTTAATATAAATTGGAAGCTCCCATACCCTCAGTGCTTACATGAGGCCGGCACTTTTTTGAAGACTGACAAAACGGTGGGCTATTCTGAGTGTCAAAAGTGATGCAGTGAGAAATTTGCTGGGAGTTTGAGGAAAATTTTAGAAAATTTTGAAAATATTGACATAATTTGGTAAAATATAACACAGGCTGTTACCAAAATTCGCGACATTTCAATGTACAAAATTCGCGACATTTTTAGGAATACCCCTTAAAAAAAAGGCCCCCCCCCCTAAGAATAGGGTAAAAAAAAAAGGCCCCCCCCCTTTGAATACCCCTAAAAAAAATTGCCCCCCCCCCTTAAATGCTCACCCCCCCTGCCATAAATAATGAACCCTCCCTTAGTACTGTCAAACCCAAAGTATATATATAACAAGAGCACAATGTTTTCTGCCCCTGTTGTAATTGATGGGTGCCACTGTTAATTTCTTATTTGCGTTTTCCCCAAATATTTAGATGTGGTATATACCTAATTATAAGATAGGTCATAAAATTGGGTGTACCGAGAGCTACCTTTTTAAAAGAAAAAACAATACTAGAATTTTGAAAAAATAAAACAATTTTGATTTTTCTCTAAAAAGTAAAAGTGAGTACATTCGATAATTGGACCTCTAAGATAGAATTCCTTGAAGATGAGTCAGAATGTTCGCAAATAACATACTTCATTTCCTATATATTCAATTTTCCCTTTCTCCCTAATGTTTTTCTCAAATTTGCTATTTTTTTAATCATTATAATATTATGGTCATTTTGGAATAAAAGCTTGCATGTTTTATTCATCCCATTGACAATACACTGTAAAGACTGTGATTAGACATAATAGTAGTCACCTTCTGAGCTGTTCCTACCCGTAGATACCATAGCCATGTCCCCCAACCCATAAATAACATACTCAGTCTTTGCGAAAACCTGCAATGTCCTCCTAAAATGCCACAGGTCCAGCAGATTGACAAGTGTAGCAGGACCGAATGTCCAGTCATATGTATGGCTTTTCTGAACTAAAATAATTTCGTTGGGTTTCTAAATCTGAAATATGTTTGCCAATATACTGTGTAAAACTATGTATTTATCCTGATTTGGCCATAAATGATTACAAATATAATGTACAATACCATTTTCTAGTTAAAATGCATAAATTATCAGATATGTTGGTACCTAGTCCTTCAAAAAGGGAGCCGGTCCTGCAACATTAAAAATCTACAGGACCAAATGTCCTATGGGATGAATTTTTTTTCGCAAAGACTGCATACTCCTACAGTATTTGGGACATCTTTATGTAGCATTTAGAATTTGGTGAAAATTGGATATACCTACTTTAAAGATAATATCCCAAGTTCCAAGTTTTTACTTTCTCATAACCAGCAACCACAATATCGGAAACATCCCAAAATAATTATCATTTAATAATCAATAATCCTTCAACTTTATTACAACGTGTGTAGGGTCGGTGAGGTAATTACTGTGTCGTTATCGCCCACTCGATGAGGATTCCTGGAATGAGTTTCCCGTGACGAGTGTGTAATATAATGTCGGACTCTGATATAACGTCAAGAAATAAAAAATAAAAAATAAAAATAATAATGTCAGCATCTGTAGCGGTATTTATGCTCTGGTGTAGTAGGAGTCGTTGTATAAGTACACCACATGGGTCTGTAGGTGGTTCACTAAGTCACACGGCTGGGCAAAACCCGCCACACACACATCACACCGAGCATAAATATACATGACATTGATTTCAGATACAGCACTTTGTTTTAGCTGGAGGCCTAAACTACCCAACTTTGGTTTTTGGATCTTCACATCTGTCTTTAGACCCATTTCATTACATTTTTGGGTCTTTTTATGCATATTTAGGCCAACTTCTTTGCATTTCTGGGCTTCTGGATGTCTCTTTCGGATATGTGTCTTCAGGCTACCTCGTTGACCGAACCGCTGACCACAGTCTGGACACACATGAGGTTTTTCCCCTGTGTGGATCAGCATGTGTAACTTGAGGTGGCTCGGTGAGCTGAAACCCTTCCCACAGACTGAGCAAACATTTTTGGTGTTCCCTTGATGCATATTTATCATGTGTACCTTTAATCTGCCTGCTTCCCGAAACCCTTTACCACAGTGTGAACACACATGAGGGTTCTCTCCCGTGTGGGTCATCATGTGTGTCTTTAAGTTAAATGGGTCCCTGAATCTTTTACCACAGTCTGAACACACATGGAGCTTTATGGGTGTCTTGAGGTCCTTTTTCTTGCTTTCCTGGGTCCAGTTATTTGTCTTGAAGTCTGCTTTCTTACATTTTTGCATCTTGATATGCGTCGTTAGACTGCCTCGCTGACTGAACCTCTGACCACAGTCTGCACACACATGAGGTTTTTCTCCCGTGTGGATCATAACGTGTATCCTCAGATGACTCGGTGCACCAAAACCTTTCCCACAGACGGGACAAACGTTTTTAGTGTTGGATTGATGCACATTGATCATGTGCACCTTTAGCCTTGCTGCTTCTCTAAACCCTTTACCACATTGTGAACATGTGTGAGGTTTCTCTCCTGTGTGGGTCTTCATATGTGTCCTTAAGTTACATGGATCCCTAAATCCTTTCCCACATTCTGAACACACATGAGGTTTCTCTCCTGTGTGGCTCAACATGTGCGTCTTGAGGCTACTGTTACGTATAAATCCTTTGCCACATTCTGAACACACATGAGGTTTCTCTCCTGTGTGGACCAGTAGGTGATGTTTCAGGTTGATAAGCTGAGTGAAACCTTTACCGCACTCTGAGCACACATGTACTTTGTCTCCCCGGTGAATCAGCATGTGTTGAGTTAGGCTACTCTTGTTACTGAAGCTTTTACCGCAGTCTGAACACACATGCGGTTCTTGCTTTACCGTGTGGCCCAGCATGTGTTGCTGACTGAATGCCATACCGTGGTCGGAATATACACTGGGTTCCTGCTCTTCTGTTTCGGTCACCATTTTTGTCTGAAGTTCCTCGTATTGACCGTGGTTGGAATACACCTGGTATTCCTGCTCGCCTGTTTGGGTCACAATGTCTTCCTCGAGCTCCTCGTGTGGACTGAATGCTGTATCGCTGTCTGAATACTCCTGAGGTTCTTGCTCCACTGTATGACCCAACATGTGTGCTTGTGGTGTCTCGTGTTGATTGAATGTCGTACCATGGTCTGAATACACATCTTGGCTTTGTTCTTGCACTGTTTTAGTCGTCACATGTTCCTCATCTTCACCGAAGGCTGTATCATTGTCTGAATACACTCGCGGTTCCCGCTCACCTGTTTGGGTCACCGTGAGTGTCTGAGGTTCCTCGTATTGACTGAATGTCATAACGTGGTCTGAATACACACGGGGTTCCTGCTCTCCTGTTTGGGTCACCTTGTGTTCCCCAGACTCCTCGTCCTCACTATAGGCCGTACCACCATCTGAATACACAAGGGGTTCCTGCTCTGTTGGGGTCACATATTCCTCAGGCTCCTGATGCTCACTGAATACTGCATCGCGGTCTGGATACCCATCTGGGCTTTGTTTGGTGTGAGACAGCATGTGTTGCTTTAGATTAGTTTTTTTCTTGAACTCCATACCACAGTCTAAACACACATGTGGTATTTTTCTTGTACCAGTTTTCTTGTGCCTGTTCCTCTTGATATTGTAAGGCTTCTTGATTTCTACATCATCCTCCTCATCAGGGGTCTGGTTGGTATTCAATGCTTGCCCACGGTTCCGACACGCGCGAGGTGCTCTTTTAGTATGTGTTACCATGTGTGCTGTAAGATTACTTTTACAATCAAATCCCTCCCCACATACTAAACACACATGTGGCTTTTGGTCTGAGTAGACTGCCACAGGATCACTCAGGTCTTCTTCTGGAGTCAATGCTTCTTCTTCTGTCTGGGGTGCAATGTGCAGGGCATTGACTTCAGGTGTGTCATTTGATTTTAGCCCTAATTGAGACTTTTTGCATTTCTGTAGATTCCTGTGTGACTTTAGGCTACTAATCTGAGTAAATCCTCTACCACAGTCTGAACACACATGAGGTTTCTCTCCTGTGTGGGTCAGCATGTGTAGTCTGAGATGGCTTGGTGCACCAAAACCTTTCCCACATACGGTGCACACATTGCGCGTGTCTCCTTTATGCTTGGTTATGATGTGTATCTTCAGCGTGCTCGATTCACGAAATGATTTACCACAGTCCGAGCACACATGCGCCTTCTCTCCTGTGTGGGTCTTCATGTGTGCACTTAGGTTAGATCGCTCCCTAAATCCTTTACCACAGTCTGAACACACATGAGGTTTCTCCCCTGTGTGGGACAGCATGTGTGTTCTCAGGCTACTTGCACGAATAAAGTCTTTACCACAGTCTGGACACACATGGGGTTTCCTCTCTGCATGAACCAGCATGTGTATTTTTAGATTGCTTTGAGTACTGAATCCCTTCCCACAATCTGAACACACGTGTGGCTTTTTGCCCAAGTGAGATATCATATGCGCTTTAAGACTATTCAAGCGGCTAAATCCTTTACCACAGTCTGAACACACATGGGCTTTCTCCTCGAGATGGATTTTCATGTGTGCCATTAGATTACTTCGCTGTTTAAACCCTTTACCACATTCTATACACACATGGGGCTTCTCATCTGAGTGATTCAACATGTGTCTCTTGAGGTGAGTTTGATCTTTGAAGCCTTTACCGCAGAAAAAACACACATGAGGTTTCTCTCCTGTGTGGTTTGGCAGACCCAAGCTGCCTGCATCCTTGGTCTCTAGATCCCCTGCATCATCATCTTTATTCCCTTTCTGCGCCCTGTGAGCTGGCTCAGATAGAGTAAGGCCGGAGTCTGCAGGTTTTCTTTGTGTGTGGGTGAGCATATGTGCTCTAAAATTACCTTTCATGATAAATCCTTTACCACATTCTAAGCACACATGTGGCTTCTCCCCTGTGTGAATCATCCTGTGGTTCTTCAAATTTCCTACTTGAGTAAATGCTTTACCACAATCTGGACACACATAAGGTTTCTCTCCAGTGTGGGTCATCATATGCGTCTTCAGGGAATACCTTTTTGTGAAGCTTCTTCCACACTTTGGACACACATGGGGTTTCACTTGTGTGTGGGTCTCTATATGTGTGTTAAGCTCACTCAGCAGTTTGAACCCTTTACCACAGTCTGAACACATATGGGTCTTCCCCCCTTCATGGGTGAGGCTGTGTACGGTTAGATTATTCTTCTGCGAGAACCGTTTCCCACATTCACGACACTCGAAAGGTTTTTCTCCCGTGTGCATTCTCATATGAACGGTCAGGTCTGAGTTGAGCAGGAATCCCTTACCGCAGTATGAACACAGGAATGGTCTCTCCCCCGAGTGCCGCCTGAGGTGCACCTTGTAGCTGTACACGTCTGTGAACACCTTCCCACACTCGGGGCACATGGCACCTGACTCATTGTGACTCATCATGTGTCTGTCTAAGGCACTGGGGAACCTGAAGCCTTTACCACAGTCTGCACACAAGTAAGGTTTTTCCCCTGTGTGGTGTGTGGTTGTGTGTGTGTTGAGGTGCCCTGTGTGGGTGTCT
Source organism: Harmothoe impar (assembly GCA_947462335.1). Taxonomy (NCBI): domain Eukaryota; kingdom Metazoa; phylum Annelida; class Polychaeta; order Phyllodocida; family Polynoidae; genus Harmothoe; species Harmothoe impar. Next base: position 75,740,445 of record OX381711.1, read on the forward strand.
GGACACAAGTAAGGTTTCTCCCCTGTGTGGTGTGTGGTGAGGTGCCCTGTGTGGGTGTCTGGACACAAGTAAGGTTTCTCCCCTGTGTGGTGTGTGTTGAGGTGGCCTGTGTGGGTGTCTATGTGGGGCTTTAAGTCTTCCTCCTGTGTGAATGCTATGTCACAGATAGGACACACATACCCTGCCTGCTGCTGCATCTCGGCCATCATCATGCTATCTCAGTAAATAATTAATTGAGTAATTAATCAATCCTTCACTGCAAATGGGCTTGGGTTGTTTTCCTATGTAATGTGCTTCCAGTCAATACATATTTCTTGCGTGTGTGCCCTCGGTATCGGTCCTACTGCCCACTTTGGTTTTGCTGTGTACGTTATCGACCCACTCATCGTTTGCCCCTTCCACTTAACTGCAGGTGGCTGGAGTAGGAACTGTCCAACCTTCCTCCCTGTATCAGGACTGCATCTGGCGAATAGGAAAAGAGCAAACATATAATTATTATATCAAGTGAGAATATTATATTCATGTACCGTAAAACCTCGCGTATAAGCCTAACTTATGGGCCGATCCTATAAGCTGCACCAGCGATCTGGTTATGGTGACTTTAGTACTGTACTATAGGATCAAAAACTCGCGTATAAGCCGCACCTCGACTCTGTGCCGATCCTATAAGCCGCACCAGCGATCTGATTCGCGTACTAGTCGCGGCTTATCCGCAAGGTTTTACGGTAAGGCCACTCAAAAAAAACACAAACCTGGCATTAAAATTAGTGAAATGCCGTTTTTACTTTTACTTTTTTTTTTTTTTGCTGTGGGCCTAATTGATAGGGAAATTATTTGCCCTCGCTGCTTGAATTATATCCTAGGGTTATATCATCGAGTTCCATAAGTATGTTACAACTAAGTACAATAAATGATGCATGCATACACCTGCATCATGAGTACAATCAGTAATTAGCCTCATGGTACTGAATGCACCTGAATGCCGCAAGCAGCTCACACTGCTCGTTAAGGGAGTGATCATTTTTCATCAACGGAGGGGGGGGGGGCAAAAGGCCTAAAGGGGCCTAAAGGGGGGGAGGGGGGGGGTGGGAGTAAAGAATTTCGACCCCTTCACCGGGGGGGGGGGGGCAGTAAAAAATTTGGTCATTCCCTAAGTAGCTCCTCCCTACCAGATGAGCTACTGACATCACACACCCACACCCAGCTGGGCTGAGGCCAAGGTCTAATATTTATATGTTTCTTCTACAATCCACTACCTACCGGTACCATACTCCATAGAGTGTCGCTTAGAAATAGAAGCCATGGCTTGTACGCGAATCAGTAACAGCTTTAATTTGATACCAAACACCTGTTGCCACGCCCCTGAGCCTGCCAGCCCCCCCTCCCCCCCCCCCCCCCCCTACATTTAATGTACCGGTATTAAAATGGTTTCAATATACCTTCACTCAGTACATTTTCCTCCCCACGCCACGATTCCTGGATCCGCCCCTGTATAGTGAATGCCTAGTAGCTGAGGCTAAGCCGTCATGCCGTAGTATGTAGAGTCAGGGTTGTTGGGCACCGTAAATGACTTGGTACCATTAGACCTACGTTGATGGTCTGAGTCTGAGACTAGGGCTGCCTACGTTGTGGTGCCCATATACTAGTATACTACACACAGTTGTTCCCCTTATGTCCCTTACCTGTGTCTATAAAAGGCTGCTGCTGTAACTGCTAGAGACTGTGTATGTCTGATATTCTGATGCCGGGATCTGCTTCTGTTTGCTGCCTGTGTTTATAATCCTACTTGTTGACCTGACCTTGACCCGGAAGTACTTTAGTTGGTCGCCCTCTGGTGTCGAGACGTGGTACTAATGTCTGTTCCCTGGTGTAGAACACAGGAACTACAGGGCTGCTCGCCACAGGAGGCAGAAAGCTTCGGGCAATTTGGTCCCCGGGACGTCGCACCTACAGGGCTGCGTCCATGAACCAATTCGTTAAGGCTACATATGTAGTCTATGAGAAGTTTCGGGGACTTTGATTCAGTGGACTCTACTCCCGACTCTACTATACTAACGCCTAGACTCTGCAAGTAGCGTGGGTGTCCAAGTTATGGGGACTTCCAAACGGAGTAGCATTCATTATTTGATATACAAAATCTCAAAATTTCTCAAACCTATTTAACAGTTTATTCAAGTGATACATCGCCATAAAGAAGAGATTTATATCTCCAACCTAACCCATTGGCTAGCTATAGTGTAGTGCTTTACACATTTGTAAAGTCAACTACGAGTTGTGGCACAAAAAAAAAGAGATTTTATTCATCATTTTTATTTTGTCCTCAAAATACGGAATCTTTTTTCTACAATTTGTGGACGTCATGGATACTTTGTGGAGAAACAGAACCCAGTCTATTTTCTTCTGACATATTGGAAGCAAGAGTTACTTGAGGGGTGCATTTACCATGTGTGTGTCTAAATGTTTTACTAAGTCAGATCCTCGGAAAAATCCAAACACACAGATTTCACAACTAGTGTACACCAGGAGATTAGCAACACTGGGCCAAGCGTCAGGGTCTGACCCTAACTGTGGATCCTCTTCAGAATACGTCCCTTTCAGCGCCGCTGGTTTACAAACACGGTTCCTGCTGTGCTTCCTCAAGCTAGGTAAGGTAGTGAACCCTCTACCACAGTCTGAACACACATGAGGTTTCTCCCCCGTGTGGCTGATCATGTGAGTCCTGTATACAGCATTTTTGCTATAAAATCCTTTCCCACAGTCTGGGCATGAATAGGGCTTCTCCCTTGTGTGGTTCCTCATGTGAGTTTTCAGCGAAGCTTCCTCCACGAACCCTTTACCACAGTCTGGACACACATGGGGTTTGAGGTGGGTCTGCATGTGCCTCTTTAAGCGGTATGGACTATCTGCAGCCTTACCACATACAGGACATGTGTGTGGCTGCTCCCCTGTGTGTGATCTCCTGTGTACCCGTAACGCACTAGGATACCGGTACCCTTTCCCACAGTCTGCACACACGTAAGGTTTCTCTCCTGTGTGGCCCCTCATGTGTGCTTTGAGCTGACTGGGGTTGGTGAATGCTCTGTTACATTCTGAACAGATACAAGGTTTCTTGCGCTTCTCTCCTGTGTGGCTCATCACATGTTGCTTCAGCCGGGCTTTGTCAGAAAATGCTTTACCGCAGTGTGAACACACATGAGGTTTTTCACCCGTGTGGGTCTGGAGGTGGTACTTCAGGTGGTAGGGTTTGATGAAGGCTTTCCCGCAGTGCGGACACACATGAGGGGCCAGCTCCGACTGCTGCATCCTGTCTGGCTGCTCTACACTGCAGCCTGTGCGGGTCAGCATGTGCATCTTCAGGGAGGTCATCTCACTATAACTCTTACCACAGTCTGAACACACGTGAGGTTTCTCTCCTGTGTGGGTGAAAAGGTGCCTCTTTAAGTGGCTTCTCGTGGATGAGCGTTTACCACAGATGGAACAGACATATGGCTTCTCCCCGGTATGTGACCGCACGTGTCCAATTAGATTTGCACGCAGACTGAAGCCCTTACCACAGTGTGAACACACATGAGGCTTCTCCCTGGTGTGGGCCATCCTGTGTATGATTAGTGCACCTGTGGTCCTAAAGCCTTTATTACAATATGAACACACATGGGGTCCATCTGCCGGGATATCTAACGTTAGCACATTTAATATACCAGAGCTGTGTAAATGTGCGGTCTGTTGCTGTTGTACATGGCTTAGTGCAGTTACAGTAACTGACCGACCGTCTGGACTATCATTGGGATCCCCTCCGGTCAGGGATACACTAAGACTCTGGCCAGTGTCAATTGTAAATGATTTCCTACACTTTCCTTGGTGCTTCTTCAGGACGTCCAACCCTATAAACCCCATCTTGCAAGCTGAGCAGATATGAGCTGAGCAATCTGTTGGTCTCTTCTCAGTTGTGTGCGTCATCAGGTGTGTCTCCAGGGAGGTAAGGCGTTTGTAGCACTTATCGCACTGAGGACACATGTGAGGTTTCTCCCCTGTGTGGGTCCTCATGTGTGCCTTTAAGGCATGGTTCTGGCTGAATGCCTTACCACAGCGCGGACACACGTGGGCCTTCTCCTTGTGTGATAACCTGTGTACAAACAAGGATTTCCTTCCTGCATATACCTTTCCACACTCGGGGCAGGCTTTTTTTCCCTTTTTATAATTTCCTGCTTGTTCAATCTCTTCTCTATGGCTGTCCAGATCAGTTGCACTGTGTATATTGAGGTTGACATTGTCTTTAAACGCTTCCCCGGTATGTGAATCCACATGAGGTGTCTCTTCTGCATTGGTGTTTTGTCTGGCATGTGTTGTCCTGTGTTCCTTCACGTCGGCCATCTGCCTGAACCCTTTACCACAGTCTGGACACACATGAGGTTTCTCTCCTGTGTGGGACTCCCTGTGCTCCCTCAGGTCTTCCATCTTCCTGAACCCTTTACCACAGTTTGGACACACGTGTGGCCGGTGTAGGATCATGTGTAGCCTCAGTGTACGCGGACAGCTGAAGGACTGGCCGCAGTCGGAGCACGGCACGGGTTGGTTGGCCATAGTGTAGGGAGGACCAGCAGCAATCAGGCACTTAACGGCTGCTTTGTCAGTGCTGTCAGCCTTGGAGCATCAGGCCTGGGCGACCTGTAGGATTTAAAAAGAAGAAATTTTAAGGAAATTTTATATCACACAAAACCCAGCCTAGCTCATGAAATCTTATTTACCGATTGTTATTTGATTAGTCATAGGTGTTTGATGACATTTTCAGCTGTTTTTGATGAAGTTAATATTGAACTTATAATGCTACATTTTGATATAATTTAGATCTGCATCAGGCAAGAAAAAGGAAAGAAAATAAAGCACTAGTTTAATTATTTCTGGGAAAGAAACACATGTACCGCATGTACACAGTTGAGACATACATTAGGCCAAAAAAAAAAATAGTTGTGTTCAGGTAACATGGCCCAAAAAAAATAGGGTAGGTAGGTCGATTTTTTTATTTTTTTTACCATTTTTTTTTTATGATTTTGAGACAAAATTCCTCCCATTTTTCTATAATTTTCGGGAAAAAAATATAATTTTCGGAAAAAATATTTTTCAGTAAAAAAAAGTGTCTTTTGGAAGAAAAAAAATGCCTTGCAAAAAAAAAAAAAAAAAAAAAAAATGGGTAGGGCCAAAAAAATAGGGTCGCTAGGGATACCTGAACACAACTTTTTTTTTTTTGGCCTTAATACATATTAGAACTCAGATGCAGGGTGCTATTTTTCCACATGATATGGATGCCGTATGATGTGGAGATAATATGAATAAAAAAGTCAAATTCTTTCTTGTACGGTACCACAAATGGTACTTATACATACAAATATGGATCTCAGCAATCGGATGCGAAAACACCCACATGATACAGAATTTCACAAGCAAAATCAGTATAGGTCAAATTCGTATAATGTGGAGAAACAGCACCCAGGCAGAGGAATGCATTGAACTTTAACTACGTTGTAGTGGCGCTATGGGACACTGGTTTCAGTAAAGCACTATGGCGCGTAGTGAGTGATACTCATTGTATTTGTGTAGCGGTGCAGTGCAACATCTAAGGACAAAAAATTTGTATCATTGTGTACAAAGAAATTCCTCAGAATTCACAATCCGACGACAAATGTTTATAAATCAAGCATAAAACACGTTTTACTACCTAAAATTGTCAATAGTGGTCCGATTTACACAACGTAAAAAAGTCAGAATTCCTAAAAATGCACTAATCTGGTGCCAAATCTGAATCAATTTTTTTTTTCACCAGACTCAATTGATCTTTATACAAGTTTATTTTATTGAAAGACTAGTATCTTAGGTCCCAGAATCCACTCGAGGGAAAGCTTAACTCCCAGGGGGTCAGTTTTTATTCACTCTCAAACACAACCTGGAGTTAACGTTACAGACATTACGCTGAAAATATTAAACATCGGATAAAATGTCTGAAAAACACCACAGTAAGTTCTATTTTGGTTTACAAGTAGCTACACTATGTATAATCAGGCATACCAAGTTTGAAAACCATAAGCCAAATACTTTTTATATTGTCACTTGGGGGGCTTTCCAAAAATCTTGAAAATCTTGAAATATTTACAAAATATCACCAACTTTACTCTAGCTTGATCAAAAACTGTTTTAATAACCATTGAAGCCACTGTGTATCATCTTCAGTGTATCTACTTCCAAAATATGTATAGTTTTGCATACAAGGAGACCCTTTTTGTCATTCTAATTGCAAAAAACAGGCATTTTTTATGCAGTTAACGTTACAGACATTACAGTATTGGTATCACTAAGCACCCATAAAAAATGAAGTATGTTCTATGGGGTAGATAACTATTTGGGATGATAGAAGTACCATAGGGGCATGTTGTGTTAAAATATAGAGATGATTGACTGAGTAGAAGTAGTTTTTTCAAAAGAAATTTAAAATATGGTTAACGTTACAGACATTACATACAACAAATTCTACCCTGACAAATTAAAAATATTGCATTTTTTCTTTCTTCTTGATTAGGCTTTTAGATTAGATAACCCTTCAACATGCTATCCAGAAAAAATATGGATATCATCAGTATTTACTTCTCCTTGAGGATTTTCAATTTTCATGTAATGTCCGTAACGTTAACTCTGTAATGTCCGTAACGTTAACTATTTTTAGCTCTAGTAATCAAAACGAGCTTACCAGCTCAAGTTTAACACACTAAAGTAATGAAATGTAAGTGTGGGTATTATATAAACAACAGAAGACATACCCCTCTCAGGGTTTTAGGGCTTGACAGTGAGGTTTTGGTGAAAATTTTGTCATTTTCTGACTCAATAAATCATTTGGAGGGCTGAAAGGTTGAGTTATACCCGTAGGAATGCACTTAAATGCCACACAGTGCTGTAGCAATGTCCATTCTATCTTATTATGTTGTTATTTAGCATAGTGCATGTCTGGAAATGCAGCAGGGGGGGCTTACGGTCAGTCAGAGTTAACGTTACAGACATTACAGAGTTAACGTTACGGACATTACAGTTTTGCATGTGAAACCCCTTTCTTAATACACAAAAGAGAATTTAGGCTGCAATTCCTTCCAGAATGAATGAATGCATACTAGCCATGGATAAGAATTACTTTGAATTGATAGGTTTGGGATATTTATAGATTTATAGAGGATTTATGTGTTGTAATGTCCGTAACGTTAACTGCATTACAAATTAACTCTTTTGTAGCTGTAGGCTAAAGTAAAACAGGAAGGCTCCTAATTCTTTTTCGTGGCTTGAGAACCCATTGACCCCCATATTTGACATATAGAATTGATATTGAGTGGCCATTGGAAGTAACCAGGCTGAGGCATCAATAGTTATCGTTACGGACATTACACGAGTGGCATTTATTAAAAAGAGTGCTGGGATGAAAAATTGAGAACAGAAATTCCAGTTAAAACTTATGAATCTGATAGCTAACACATATACCTTGTAAACCATGTTGATTTGGGAGACTTTTAATCGGTTTCCTGGCCATGGGAGACAAATTAAGAGAGAAAAAAAAGCCTGGAACCCTGTTTTTTGGGAATTTTTTTACTTTGGAGGGCCATAAATCCTAAAATGTTGGTCCGAGACAAAAAAACGAAACATTCTGAAAGCCTAGAATGTTCCCTCTCACCTAATACCGACAAGACCTAGTATGGTGCAGAGCTCTTTATTCTATAGCTCATGGAAGGTGAAAAACACTGAAAAACACGACTTGGTACATAAATGTGGGGTCTGAAATTTAACTGGAGATTTACAATTTCATTTTAATACAGGGGTATTCATAGTAGTGCGGCGGGCCCGTAACGCAAAGAATAAAAAAAAGTATGTGTACTACTCATGGTGAATCTACCCTATGCTGCACTAAACCCCACAGAGTGCCAGATATGGAAGAAACCCAGATCTTCTCTTCAATCATGACATTAAAATACCATCCTCAATCGCATTAAAATACTCAGTTATTTCAGTGATGTGTTTATCTAGGTGGGCAGGTCACATTAATCCTTAAACTATTCTCTTTTTAATGGTGTCATTGGATTTTCTCTATTCTTATATGAGCCTAAACTAGATCAACCTTTGTGAAGTAAAGTACAAAACCGGCCCTCCCCTCCTGCAGCCTGCACAGCAGTGTGCCCACAGAGATAAGGCCTACGACCTAGATACTCACTGACAGAAAAAAACTGAATATTTCCCAAACTTGTTTTCTTTAAAAAGCACTAGCTTGGCTTCTATTGGGTCTTTTGATATGATGTAAGGTGTATTGTCTTTCTCATGATCTGTTCTTTCAGGTGTGTAAAAATCGTTATGATATTCCGATAATTTGATTTTGATGTGTTATCCCTAACAGCTAGTGAGCTACCCCCGTCTAGCCTCTAGGGCCCTATTATCGCTCGTGCCAGGCGTGTGTCAAATTATCGATTCAAGCCGATTACTCGATTGACAATACCCTAACTTGCCTAAGTCAGTGCTCTACATCTTTACGAATGATAACATACCGAGAATTGTTGAGCTATCCTGATTTTAAAGCAACATCGGTGACGAAATCTTGACACGAGTTGAGCTTGTTTTGGTTTGTTTTCGGCACCGAGTGCGTGTGTCCTCATTGCGTGCAGCTCACGGCGTGCAGTGTGTGACGTAAACAGCGCCCTCTGCACCATGCATCACACGACCTATCAATGACCACGCCTCCTGGGGCCTCTCGGAGAACGAGAAAAGCTAAAAGATCCCATATCAACAAATAATAACGATATTTAAGATTTCTATACTAGAAAGAAAAATCACCGGTAGCTGGATCATGCCCGTATTACCGATAGGTCATTTAACGTAGACCCTGGTGTGCCGTCCGTGACAGGCAGCAAAGAGGTTTGTAGACATCGACTGCTTCCGGTGCACACTTCGTCTTCTCTGGCCACCTGTCATTACGTTTGTCACGCCTTTCTACTCGTCCACAAATAAGTAGTGATTTATCTATTGGGGTGTCGGGGTATAGGGACAGATGCACTTTCTTATATGGCATTTTCGATTCCTTGTGTAAAATCATATAATTCTGTATTATCGCTCACCGATGACATGTCACTGTCACTTTTGTGGTAGTGTCAACTGTCACTGTCAGTGCCACACGTGTCATTGAATCATTGAATCATTGAATCAAAGTCATTGTAGCACTAGTTATGTACCGGTACCCAATGAGTCGTCTGGACACATGCCAGGCTTGACTGTCCTGACTGTGTGATGGTGAGAATACCGGTATATCGACGACGTAGGCCTTAAAATGATTAATTTCAAGTTACTAGTCCTAGATGAGAATGTAATAGACATCTGGTAGAAAATATTTGTTGCAATTATGTAGGCCCCTGCCAATGGTACTAGAGTAGGCCTACCGGTACACAAAATTAAGATTTTAAGAAATTGACAGGGTTCTCCCCGCACTGCAATGACAACAGCATCGATTTCATTGCTGCCGGTGTCAAAAAAAAAAGAAGATTAAAATAAAATCATATAAAATAAATAGAAGGATCCAGATTCAGTTTCCTTTGAGAGTCCCAACGTATGTTCGTCCCTCCCCACTTCCAATTCATAGAGGTGCAACTACAATTTCATCCACACCTCACCAATGCACATGAGGTGACCGTCATTCATATTTTGGGATGTGCAAATAAGAAATATTTCGTAAATTCTCATGTATAAGCTGCAATTTGTATGAGTAGCCTTTTTCAGAACCTCTGCGGCTTATAGAATTGTCACAAAGTCTAGGTGAGGCTCATACAGTAGGGATAACACACCAAAATCATTTTTCCGGTAAATTAAAATAACATTTATGCATCTGAAAGAACAGATCTTGAGAAAGACAATGCACTTTACATCATAGAAAAGGACCTAATAGAAGCCAAGCTATGCACTTTTAAAGTAAAGAAGTTTGTAAGATTTTCATTTTTTTCTGTCAGTGTTTATGCAGCAAGTAGGCCTTATCACTGTGTACACACTGGCATGCATGCTGCAGCAGGGATAGGCCGTTTTTGTATTTCATTTCATATAAATGGACATAACTGAGCCCTAGATTGGAATAGGGAAAATCCAATGATAACATTAAAGAGAAAACACTTTAGGGATTAATATGCTATGTTTTTGTAAAATCATGCCTGGGAGGGTGATTTTTATCACAGTGAAAAGTCAAAGTTTTGTGATTGCTCCATATTCTGCACAGCTCACTTTTATGCACTTTTGGCTAAAATAGACCTCTCTTATATTGGTTTGTGCCAAGTTGTGGTAGCATATAGAAGTAAAATAAGACCAGAACCCAAAAGTAAATACATTGAGGGATATACTGTAAAAGTGTAAGAAAGTGTGATAAATTTTGAATAAAAAAATGAAAGGTTCAAAGATAAAACCCTCCAAAATTATATGGAATCTGTGCATGAATTCATTTTTTCTTCATCCATAGTGAAGAGTCTAGTTTTAAGCTTTAAATAGAGGGGTCAAACTTTGAAATCGACCAAGTGTCAAGCAAAACATCAATTATTTTATTTTCCTCTGTTATCACAAAATCTGCTTGGGCCGCTGAAATACCCCTTCTGAACTGATAAGCTATCTTATTAACCGCTGGACGTACAGTATTATATCGCACAGATTCTGAATCATTGGTCCTTTTTACATAAGGGTGTGCAATATGATTAATATTGACACAGGAAAAGTAGCCCAAAATAGAAAATGAAAATATCCCATTTTCTATAGTGACAGATAGGGACTCGCGCGAATGGGCGCCGAGGGGGTTATCCCTTCATACAGAAGTTAGGCTTATACGTGAGAATTTACGGTAGATGTACTTTGTATTATGTGCGACTATCAACCATACACACTACCACCTACTACTAGTACTAGCCGGGATGATTATCGAGGGCAACCAGATTTGAGCTGGCTAGGGTGCTCACTTGCTTGTTTGGGGCTGGTTCTCTCATGAACATTTACATAATTTGAAAGTGTCAATCACATTTAAAAAAATCAGAAATAAAATGTAAAATTAACTATAGCGTCCACATGTTCACATCTATTCTTTTTTTTAAACATGCGTCGTTATTTTAAGACATTTCATCCAGCTAGGGGTCTGAGAGTTGGGAGCTTGGATTGCACTTTGTCATCATGCGCGTTGTTTCCATTGGAAAAGCTGACATCATGGCCAGCCGTTGTAGCCAGTTTACATTAGCCTTACACAGACCATTAGGGTTTAACACCTGCAAAAGTCAATTCTAGGGCAAAACTCCATATTATAAAAAAGTGACTCCGAAACAACTTGCACCCAAACATGCAGTTCCCTCTGAGTAAAAAAGTTTCTCCGATTTTAAAGTGGCAGCTGTACAAAAGACTCCAAACTGATATAAATCCTAGGGTATTCACTTTCTTTAATTTAGGGAAAGGTCTAATGGATTAGTTTTGTTTAAATCTCAAAGTGCTAGTAGGGGGTCACATTAAAGGAGGGGAGGTGGTCTTAAAGTCGAGGTTTTGCAGTAGTCATCCTTTGGCTGCCATTCCATTTTTCTATTTGGTCACACCCTTTACCAGTGTCTTTACTTCTCTACTGAAGGTGGCACGGACACAGACAGAGGAGGAAGCCTTCTACAACTAGACTGGACGCCACGACACAGAATAGACCTTTAATGGGACAGATAACGGTCAGGCTGGATGCTATGTTACTGAGCTTCTGGCCACACGGGGTATAAACATCATGATTTGTGTCATCAAACCCTGCATACAGAAGGAGAATGGTTTCTTGAGACTGTTGTAAAACTCAGTGACCTTCACCTGCCCGTTTCACCAGAACAGGGGATAACCGTGAGAAAACGATGTCTGATAACAGCCTGGGGGAATTAAATGTGTGTTGCTAATGTGGAGAAGAATTCCAGACAATGGCTGATTTGGAAAATCATCAAATGACACACGGCCATCTTGAAGTACACACAAAGACGCACACTGGGGAAACCCCCCATGTGTGTGCAGACTGTGGTAAAGGGTTCAGTGAGCCGAGTAATCTAAAGAGACACAGGATGACCCACTCAGGAGAGAAACCATATGTGTGTTTAGACTGTGGCAAAGGATTTAATCATCCAGGTAACTTAAAAGTTCATATGACAATCCACACTGGAGAAAAACCTCATGTGTGTTTAGAGTGTACAAAAAGTTTTAGTTTTTCTAAGGACCTTCGGAACCACATGTATATCCATACAGGAGAGAAACTGCATACATGTTTATACTGTGGTAAAGGTTTCACCACTAACCAAACACTGAAAATACACATGATGAAACACACTGGTGAAAAGCCCCATGTGTGTTCTGACTGTGGCAAAGGCTTTGCAACAAACCGGATACTCAATAGACACATCATGACCCACACAGGAGAGAAACCACATGTGTGCTTAGTGTGTGAAAAGAGGTTTGGGAGGAAACATCTGCTAGACTCACACATGGTGACCCACACAGGAGAGAAACCTCATGTATGTTCAGACTGTGGTAAGGGATTTGTTGATCGAGGTGGGCTAAAGAGACACATGGACACTCATGCAAGAGAAAAACAGCATGTGTGTTCAGATTGTGGGACAGAATTTAGTCAGCTGAGTAGTTTACAACTTCACATGATGTCCCACACAGGCAAGAAACCACATGTGTGTCCTGACTGTGGATCAGCGTGGGTTGATTCTAAAAATCTTAAAAAGCATATGCTGACCCACACAGGAGAGAAACCTTATGTGTGTTCAGACTGTGGTAAAGCATTCCGTCAAAGTGCACATTTAAAGTCACACATGCTGACCCACACAGGAGAGAAGCCATTTCCATGTCCGTGTTGCGAAAAGGGATTCACAGTGTCAAGTGCCCTGATAAAACACATGAATACACACCCAGGGCAGAAACCATTCCCCTGTCTACAGTGTCCTGAAGCCTTTTACAGAATTGCTGACTTGAAGCAACATGAAGTAGTCCATTCTGAAAAGAAACTCCATGTGTGTTCAGCCTGTGGTAAAGAAGTTAGATCCCTGGATGTTCTTAAGAGGCACTTACGGACTCACACGGGCAAAGTCTATGTGTGCCTTGACTGTGGGAAGGAGTTCCAGTCATGCTCTGGTTTATGGAAACATGAGTTAATGAAACACGGCAAAGTAAACCCCGGCAAAGGTGGACGTAAAGTGGTTGATGCACATGAACTCAAAACACAATTTTTGACCCCCGCAGAAAAAAAAGAGTGTACATCCTGTGGCAAAGTAGTCAGTAACCTGGCGGTACATATGAGAACCCACACAGGAGAGAAACCTCATGTGTGTTTAGACTGTGGTATAGGGTTCAATGGGAAAGCTAGCCTGCGGCTTCACATGAGGACCCACACAGGGGAGAAACCTCATGTGTGTTCAGACTGTGGCAAAGGGTTCAGTCAGCATAGTAACCTATACACACACATGAAGACACACACAGGAGAGAAACCACATGTGTGTCGTGAATGTGGCAAAGGATATATTCAAAGGGTTCATTTGAAATTACACATGGAGAATAACCATCACAGAACTTGTCTTAACGAAATGATAGGTGTTAAACCTGATGTTAAACCTGTTTATTCAAGTTGTGGTATCTGTGTATATGGGTTTAGTGAGGTCGAGGAATTAGAGCGTCATCTGCGGATGGATGAACCTCATGTGTTCTTAAACCAGCGTTAAGTAAAGAGACAAAGCGGAAGCACCCTACCAATGACCAGATCAGGGGGGAGCAATGTGTGGCAGAGGATATTGACGAGTTAGGGAGATTTGAAGCGTGCAGAAACTACAGCCGCAGATTGGGGAGTGGGGGAGGGGGGAGGAGGCACGATAGATATCCCAGCTGTGAGAGAAGGTGCAGCAGAAATCGTTTTAATCTGCTGATTACCAAGAAGGCCGGCAGGAGACAGATGATTGTGTCCCTCTGTCTTCACCATTTACTTATCATTACTGTACAAACTCAGTGGTTCTGTAAACTTTTGTGGGTGATAGGTTTGCAGCTCCTGTCAGCAATTTTCCCTCGACCTCTGATTTTACTGTCATTCAATTGAGTAACTTATTGTATTTACAAAATGTGGTCAAGGATACTTTGACCAACATATTTGACGTAATATTAAAAAGCACCCTCCTCCTAAGAAGTGCCCCCCCCCCCCTATATGGGGAATTTTTTTGACTAGAAGAATGCCTTAATTTGCACAATTTTGGAGGCAGTTGAAGGCTAAAGTACTAAAATGCCAAATTAGTGTTTTAAGCGCCCGGGTGCTCATTATGTCTATAATATATACACATACATGTACTCTAACCATTTAAATACAGCAAAGTGCTTCATGAAATAGCTGTTGCATGACTATTCCCCAGAAAGTTGGTCGACCAATTATTGCTGCTGATGAAATACATATTAAATTGTTGTTATTCTACCGTTGTGTATTTCACATATAGAATCTTGTAAAATATAGTAATATGATCAGCTATAGTTGCATAAATTATGATACATGGACATTTGCCATAGGTCCGTGTGTAATTATACATAAATTAACAATTTGCCTCCTTATACAGAATGATGCTAGTTCATAGGTAGACTAGTTCATGAATGGTTATTAAACGTTTGAACTGTAAATCATTTGTTGGTATTTATTTCGCTGGTATCATCTGATATAAAATATTCATATATAAAAAGACACAAGGCATTATGACATACCTTATTCAATGTAACTAGCGCCCTGCCTCGAATAGCCCCCCCCCCCCCCCCCCCCCCCGAGGCATTTTTGAGACTAGAACAAAGGGTCAAAATTCACGATTTCCCAGGGTGCTTTTTAGGTCGAATACGGTAGTGATAGATAGACGAAGATTCACAAGTTATAGTCAGTTGAGTGGGTTATTACACAAGTTGAAGGTCGTGCCGTTCAACAAGTGAAATGGCGCACTCAACAGACTCAAACTAGTATTCCTTTGTGTTTTTATTTTTCACCTTTTTTGATTGCAATTAAGTTATAAGGTATTAAGGTATTAAGTAATATAGGGGGGAAGGGCCTAAATTAGCTGAAATAGTTCTTTTTCTATGTTGTTCAAATATAAAGAAACTGCTATTTTGATGACGTCACGGCCTGAGGCCGTGAAATACGGCCATGGATTATCACAGGGGGAGTGAAATATGGCCCACCTTGGTTATATCAATAGCGTGACTGTATTGCATTAAAGATACTGTAAACGTACATGGCTCAAACCTCTGACCTATGTTGTTTTGGCTATTTCTGGCCCTTTTCAGGCTTATAGCCCTACAGAATAACCAGTTTTGCACCAATTTTTTCAAAAATTTGGCATATGTGAGAAAACACCCCAACAACTCTGGATTCTTCTTTTGTGTTTGGGCCAATAATTTTCGTATTTAGGCTCTCCAAAGGCCCAAAAACCCTTAAAAATGTCAAAAACCCTTTAAATGACATGTTTTACATGTCTCCCATGTCTACTAAGACAGTAACAGCCTATCCCTAATATCATTTTCTATTAGGCCTATGGTATAGTCAATTGATTCACAAGGATTTCACTAGATATGTACCGTATTTTTTTCTCCACAGCCATTTAAGTGTATATTGTCAGCAAAATTTTCAAATGTCCTTTCATTTTGATACCACTATACCGTAAATAAACAAGATCCAAACAGTATCCCTTGTACCCCAGATCGTGAGGTAACTATTGTGTCTTTTGCCGGAAAAAAGAAAATTTGAAAAAAATCTAATATTCCAGCCTCCAGGACCAAATGTGTATTGTGATACTTATTTTGGTCCCGGAGTCACCCTCTTATTTTAGTCCAGGAGTCACTCGCCTTGCTGATAATAGTAAAACCCACACAGAATTGTTAATATCCTATATATTTTAGTTATCTTTAGTGCCACTGCTTCCTATCCACCCCCTCTAATGCTCTAAACCAGAAATCTGATGATTCCACTAATTTAACCTACATTTATACAATATTATATTTTGGTCCCGTAGTCACCCGGGTAACTCCGAGACCGAAATAAGGTGAAATAGCCGCTTTTTAGGCCAGTACTGTGCCAAGTAGGTTCAACGAAGGATCCTAATGGTCCATATTTCCTAAAGTATATACCATCAGGATATTGTAGAGTGATTTTGACAATTAATTGAACCATTTTGAGTGAACTAGGGTAAAATGAGAGTATGTTGTTAAAATTTTAATATTTTTGATAAATCTTCAATATTCATCGAGCTGTATCTCAAAAACTTTTTTTCTGAAGGTATCCATTCTTGGTATGCCTTAAGATATATGTTGTCCCAGTTTGTAAACAAAGTTATTAGTTGCTGTTATGTACTTTAAGACATTATGTACATAATCACCTTATTTTGGTCTCGGAGTCACCAGAAAACGGACAATCGAGATTGTGAGGCAATAAAAAATGAACCGCTAGGGTTAGAGATGTATCAAAAAGTGTTCCAAGGAGCCGAGATATATACCTTTCAATAATATGAACTTGTTTAAATATATTAAGAACTTTCTGATTTGCCCTTCCTCTATCCTAAAACAACATAAGTCAGGAGCCACATATTTTCACGCTGTACATATTTTCACGAATTTCGTGGCTTTTTAAATGTCCATGAAAATATGTACAAGCGAAAATTTATCCAGTATTTAATATCATACAGTAGAGTAGGACTACCTTATTCCAAAATTCGTGAATTTAAGTACACGTAAAAAGGTGCTTTTTTAGCAAATCCGCAAAAATTTATTTAGTTTACAGTAAGTAATTAAATAGTATTTTTCTCTTGGTGTGCAAACGATTCTTTGTAAGACCTAGCCAAATAAATTCCTTGTTTCCGGTAACCCTACCCTACTTAACTAAACAAGGCTAACCCTAAATCTTTTGGACAATTTGATAAAATATATAAGTTTTTGAAGATATTTCTGGATATATTTTACCATTTTAAAGTATCTTACCAAAAAAATCTACAACTTTCCCTGGGATTTGTACATATATTTCACTGCCTTCATGAGAAACATTTCCGTCTCTCATTTTATCATAGTTTTTCGGCTCCAAACTATGCCTAGATATATTGGTTCTTAGTATTCTGATAAAAGATAATTTTTTTAAATCCGACCCGCCCTACTTATTTTTTCCAGCAGGTTATACCTAAAACCCAAAATTTAGTTTGCTAGGCCTATGGGATAGACCCCAAACTGAGGTTTCTACAGGACATGAAGCACGTACCGTAAAACCCACCTATAGGACGACCCCACCTTAAAAGCCGAACCCCCAACTTGAGAAAACAAATTCGCCCGATACAATTAGGTTTAAAAATCGTTTTCTATTTATTCTACTGTATTAAAACCCCACCGATAATCCAAACCCCCAATCACAAAAAAGAATTCGGCTTATTAACGTCAATTAAAATTCGTCTAATAGGCGGGGTTTTACGGTAGGAGGATAAAGACATCCCCAAATCAATCCCTGTATTTGGGAAACCATGTACTAAGTAATTGTTGTATGTACACGTCTGACAGAAAAAAGTAATATTTAAAAGAACGTCACAGAGAACATGGACCTTTAGTTGATGAGTACAAATACCACGCAATTCACAAAAGCCCCATTTTGTCCCACTATATTTATAATTACAAGTGCCCAACCCCAATAAGACAGCATCCAGGACCTTTTTAGTCTAGAAAGATTTTTGGAGACCATCAAGCTTTTAACTATTAAAATGCCATTTATGTAATTTCATAATAGTGCCCACTCATCAAGCTTATTACAGTAGGAAGGTGCAGGGTATGAAAACGGTCAGAGGAGGAGGACCTTGCTGTCATGGGTAGGACTTATAGCAAATAGTATCTGTCTATCACCAATGAAGATTCATGGTTTCAACATTTGTTTACAAATGATCAACTTTCTGGTGTGAAGGTTGATATCATATGACCAAATATTGTCAATGCAACAGAGAAAACTCCCTCTATAAGTCATGAATTGTTTCAAAGAGCTTATATTTTGCTATTTGAACATACTGGTAAAATGTGTTTATTTCTCTACTGAAGGTGGCATGGATAAAGGAGGGAAGGCATCTACAGATTTCGCTTCTATAACTGACAAGTGTTGTGATCTACGCGCCTAAGCAACAGCCCTACATGTCAGATACGTTTACCTTTGCTGCTGCCACGGACTGCTTATAAGGTTGACACTTTGGGTATGTTATTCAGCTCCTGTGTCCAGTGTGAACAAGTATCCTGAATTGTTTCATTTGGACTGGTGTAAATCAACTATTGAGACCCAATTGGACAATCAGAAGCAGAATTCTGTCCACAGAGTTGAATGTTCTCCAATTACAGACAGCAGGTCCTTACCAGCCTATTTCACCAGAACAGGAAACTTAAAGCAAAAAAAATGTCGGGAGAGAAACCCCATGTGTGTTCAGACTGTCGTAAAGGCTTTGGTAAGCTATGTAATCTAAAGAGACACATGCTGACCCACACAGGGGAAAAACCTCATGTGTGTTCAGACTGTGGTAAAACATTTATTCAGTTAAGTCAGTTACAGTCACACATGTTGACCCACACAGATGAGAAGCCCTATGTGTGCCCAGACTGTGGGAAAGGTTTTCGGCAGTCTCGTACCCTAAAGCAGCATATGGCAAATCACTCAGAAGAAAAACCTCATGTGTGTCCAGACTGTAACAAATCTTTCTTATGGCCGTCTGGCCTTAAGCTGCACATGCCAATCCACACAGGGGAAAAGACACACATTTGTTCAGACTGTGGGAAAGGTTTCATCACAAACCATGAACTAAAGGTACATGTGCTGACTCACACGGGAGAAAAACCTCATGTGTGTTCAGTCTGTGATAAAGCATTCAGTCATCTAAGTAACATGAGGAAACACATGAGGAAACACAAAGGAGAAAAGCCCCATGTGTGTTCACATTGTGGTAAAGGGTTTAGTGAACTGGGTAGCCTGAAGAAACACATCATGATCCACACAGGAGAAAAACCTCATGTGTGTACAGAGTGTGGTAGAGGATTTATTGATGCAGTTGACCTAAGAAGACACATGGACACCCACATGAGAAAAAAACAGCATGTTTGTTCAGACTGTGGGACAAGATTTCTTCAAATGACTAGTTTACAGCTTCACATGATGTCCCATACAGGCAAGAAACCATTTGTATGTCCTGTCTGTGAATCAGTATGGGTCACCGCTAAGGACTTGAAGTCACACATGATGACCCACACAAATGAGAGACCTCATGTGTGTTCAGACTGTGGTAAAGGGTTTCGCCAAACTTCAGCTCTTAAAACACACATGCTGACCCACACAGGAGAAAAGCCATATTTATGTCCATGTTGTCAAAAAGGGTTCACTGTGTCAACTGCCTTAAGAAGGCACATGAATACCCACCCAGGACAGAAACCGTTCCCCTGCTCACAGTGTGATGAGGGGTTTACCAGACTCCATGATTTACGGAAACATGAAATGTCTCATGAGGGCTTGAGTGATGTAAGGAAACACATAGTATGTCCGGATTGTGGTGAAAAGTTTCATAATAGTGGTGCTCTTTCAGGTCACATGAAAACGCACTCTGAGAAAAAACATAATGCATGCTCAGCCTGTGGTAAAGTATTTGTATGGAAAAGTGCTCTAATGAAACATTTACAAACTCACATTACCAGCAAAGTCCATGTATGTGCAGATTGTGGGAAGGGATTTGAAACACATTCAAGTCTAGAGAAACATGGGATAATTCACACTGGAGAAAAAGTCCAGAAAAAGAAATCACACATGTGTATAGACTGTGATAAAGGATTCACTGGACAAAGTCAGCTAAGGATTCACATGATGACCCACACAAGAGAGAAACCTCATGTGTGTCTAGACTGTGGTAAGGGATTTAATCAGTTAAGTAACCTGAAGACACATATGCTAACTCACACAGGAGAGAAACCCCATGTGTGTTCAGACTGTGGTAAAGGATTCACTCAAAGGATGAATCTGAAAAAACACAAAAAGCAGAACCATCACATTAACAATATCAATATCAACTCAGACTGTGGGATGGAATTCAAAACACCTTATGGTCTAGAGAAACATATGATAACTCATGTTGGTGAAAAAAGCAGCAAATGTAGTCATGAATCTATGGATTCAGATAAATCAAAAACACATATTTGGACCCACACAGTAGAGAACCCTCTTATATGTCCGACCTGCGGCAAAGGATTCAGTCAGCGTGGTCACCTAAAGATGCATATGATGAGCCACACAGGAGAGAAGCCTCATGTGTGTTTAGAATGTGGTAAATGCTTCAGTCAGCTTTGTCACATAAAGAACCACATGAGAACCCACACGGGAGAAAAACCTCGTGTGTGTTCAGACTGTTGTAAGGGATTTAGTCAGCACAGTAACTTAAAGACACACATGAAGACTCACACAGGAGAGAAACCCCATGTGTGTCCTGAATGCAGCAAAGGGTTCACTCAGTGGGTTCATCTGAAAATACACATGGAGCAGAGCCATCATATTACACATCTAAAGAATATTCCAGATGGTTTTGCAAACATCACTGTTCAAACCATTTGTTCAAGTTGTCCTGTGTGTGTACATGGGTTCATGGAGGTGGACGAATTAGAGCGCCATCTGCATATGGATGAACCTCATGTATTCTTGTAGTGGCACCTACAGTGAGGAGTGTCTAGTCTGTTCATTAGATATAATGGCAAGGAGCCTCAGCAGGCTAACCGGGGCAAAGTGAAGCAATCCAAACAGTGCCCAGAGAGGCCTGGGTTAGGGGCTGAGAGGAGAGGGTGCGGACAGGGATCTTGGCAGTAATAGTGCAGGAGAGGGGAGGCAGAGAGAGAAGTTTGTCCTTCTGTCTGCCATTAATGGTGAACTTTACTGTACAAACTGATCTGGTAAACCTACGTCGGTTGATAGGTCTGTGTGTGTTTACGTTTGTAGCTCATGTCAGCCTTTTTCCTTTGACTTCTAGTTTTACTGTTATGCTCTGTATTACCTACTACGCCCCATACAGATTATTTTTTTGGGATGATTTTAGACTCAAACACCAACAATATGTTATATGTTGAACTTTGTTATATACTCCTTAGTACTAGAAATGTGTCTTAAATAATTCATTACCTCAAAAACAGTACTGCGGGGAAATTGGTGGTGGTGTGCGCTTATAAAAATTGAAAGTTATTTGGAAATGAAATGAAAGCCTCCAGATGATGCGTGTGATGTCCTGTGATTGCTGT
Organism: Harmothoe impar; assembly: GCA_947462335.1. Lineage (NCBI taxonomy): Eukaryota > Metazoa > Annelida > Polychaeta > Phyllodocida > Polynoidae > Harmothoe > Harmothoe impar. The sequence continues at coordinate 75,761,775 of OX381711.1, forward strand.
GATGTGCCATTGATTCACATATAATTAATTACACATCAACAAACAATTTTCTTTTTTTTTTCTGAACACTGTTAGTTCATAGGTAGTGAATAAATAGTGATTATACTGTTGAACTGTTAATCACTTGTTTGGTATTTATTTCGGTAGCATTTTATGTAGAGTATAAATGGTTAATTAATCACAATCATAGACGTCTATCAAACCTATGAGGTAGAATAGTAAGTACCGCAAAATCAGATCGCCGTTGCGGCTTATACAATCGGCCCAGAGTCGGGGTGCAGCTTATATGAGAGTTTTAGCTCCTATTATACAGTACTAAAATCACTACAAGCAAGCATTTAATGGTAAGACGGTAGCAGCAGAAAAAGTGGCTCAGTAAAGCCATAAGAAACGTGCCAATGTTGGGTAGTCATATTAATACCTTTGTTTGGTTGCCTGATACCTATTACCAGTATACTGATTGAGACATGGTCTATCAATATCAAAAGCCGCCTGTGTAAGATACCCTGACACTCATGCTATTTGATATTTCAAACGTAGCTATTCAGTAAAGTAAAATTTAATGTACGTATATACCCATGATGTGGAAGGGAGACTTGTGCCAGACTACTATCACTGTTACCCTACAAAACAGGTGGTTATCGTCACTTCCTTTAAATCTCTGTACCACTAGGTGATAAATCTTGACATCTTGAAACCTTATCAAACCTTTAAGGGTGGCATAGTCCCTTCAAATCAAGTTATTGTCATGATGCACCAATGGATGCACTAATGGTTCACAATGCCAATCATTTATAGCATTGGTGACTTGCTAGGCAGGACTGCATCCATGCATCATGCCAATGAAAGCATCAGACATCCCAGCAGCAAACCATCCGTAAAGGCTTGACTGTTCCCCCGTGTCCAGTGGTGACACACTTTACTCATAACCCACTGGTGTCTCCACTCTTGTTGAAAACAACACAGTTATACTATACAAGTATAACAGGGAGAATTTGGAACAATCTTCTCACTTTCATTCGTCACCATTGCTAAGATAAAGATTGTACAGGATACAGAGATACTGCATTGTTTGCCCACATATGTCAGGCATCTAGATATGCACATTTCATCACTAAAGAGGAACTATTTCTATGCACTATAGGACTTAATGTGAGGCCGACCCTGTGAGGGACTACATGGACATAAAAAGTGACCAAAGGCAGAATGGAATGAGGCAAATCACATTTTCATGATTTATGATGTTTTTAGCAACCCCCTGAAAAAAATATTGCACATGGTACAGGGTTATAGGTAAAGTTAACACATGGGCCAGAAGGAATTACAAAAGACCATTTACAGGAGAGACTATGGCCATTTAACCATGAACAAAAGGGTGGTAATATAAACTTAGCCATGTTGGAATTGAGCATAGTATGCTCAATGACAATGGGCCATAAAACCAACATTGACACGTTAATAATGAGATCACCAGTGCAGCTTATAGGAACAGCCTAAAGTCTAGGTGTGACTTATACACATACACAAGTTAGGCTTATACGCAAGGTTTTACGGCAATAGCAATTCTCTAGTGACCCTTGGTATGCCATAATTCTGTTATTTTGAATGACAACTAAATAATTTAGTTGTTGTAATTATAAATCCGGTTGAGGTCACCATGAACTAAAAGACATCATGAATAACATGGACCTTTAGTTGATGAGTACAGCTACAAATGCCATGCAATTATTGAAGGCCAGTAGGGATGTCATTGGTATCCAATTTATTTCGATTTCAATTATCACTATTTTGGTCTTGATTTCTCAATTTATTTTGATATCACTACAACAGTGAATATCTGCTTCAAATAACGGTATCTTTATCTATTTTTTATCTGGAATATATATGGATAGAGATTTGGTAGCACTTTGAGCATAATCTCAAGATCATTTCACTATAATATTTTAGGTCTACAAAGTACATCATTTTCACACTGAATAATAAGGTACTTCTAGTTGGAAGATTTACACAAATTTTGCATTTCGTGAAAGGTAAATTCTGGGACTATCTGAATTGAAGGGTGTATCGATATAACAGGTTTGTCAATGTGATAATCGGAACTTTATAAATGTCGGTGTATCGATTCTTGGGGTATCGATGACATCCCTAAAGGCCAGCAAACCTATTTATCCTTCTCTCAGATGTTAACCCTTTTTGGGACTTTAGACTAGAATTCTACCCACTATATTCGAAGTTATGAGTGCTCACCATTTGGGAGCTTTTTTAGACTAGAAAAATGCTAAATTTTCTTGATTTTGGGATACAATCAATTTCCTAAATTGTCATTAAAATAATTTTGTAACAGTTCCCACTTTATCTGACCCTCAGGGGCACCTCGCTGTCATGGGTAGCACTGTTAGAGACAAAGACCATCTGTCTATAAGAAATGAAATTGCGATGATTTCACATTTGTTTACAAAATTGATAGGATTTGACTGAATCATGTTGTCCAATGACAAAACAGGCAACTATATCATGATTTCTGTACAAATAGTTTTGTTATTTTCACTGTTAACCAATATTTTTAATTCTCTACTGAAGGTGGCATGGATAACGGAGGCAAGCTGTCGACAGGTTCCGCTTCTATATCTGACAAAATACAGCTGACAGGATAATGGTCTGACCTGTCTATTTCACCTGGACAGGTAACTGAAAGCAAGACAAAATGTCGGGAGAGAAACCTCATGTGTGTACAGACTGTGACAAAGGGTTCAGGTGGCAAAGTCAACTAAAGCTACACATGCAGACCCATGTAACAGAAAAACCCCATGTGTGTTCGCATTGTGGTAAAGGCTTAAGTTCTCTTGGTAACTTAAAATCCCACATCATGACCCACACAGGAGAGAAACCTCATGTGTGTACAGAGTGTGGTAAAGCATTTAGTGAGCGAGCCGTTCTAAGGAGACACATGGACACCCACCTAGGGGAAAAACACCATGTGTGTTCAGACTGTGGGACACATTTTAATCAAATGACTAGTTTACAGCTTCACATGATGTCCCATACAGGCAGGAAACCACATGTGTGTCCTGACTGTGGATCAGCATGGGTTGATTCTAAAAGTTTAAAGATTCATATGAGAACCCACACAGGGGAAAAACCTCATGTGTGTTCAGAATGTGGTAAGGGATTCCGCCAAAATGGAACTCTTCGAACCCACCTGCTAACCCACACAGGAGAAAAGCCATATTCATGTCCATGTTGTCACAAAGGGTTCACTGTGTCAACTGCCTTAAGAAGGCACATGAATACCCACCCAGGACAGAAACCATTCCCCTGCTCACAGTGTGATGAGGGGTTTACCACAATCTATGACTTGAGGAGACATGAAATGTCTCACAAAGGCTTGAGGGAAGCAAAGAAACGCATAGTATGTGGGGATTGTGGTAAAAAGTTTCATAATAGTGGTGCCCTAAAGAGTCATATGAGAACACACTCTGACAAAGGACCCCATGTGTGCTCAGCCTGTGGTAAAGTATTCACATGCAAGAGTGCTCTAATGCAGCACTTACCAACTCACTTTATAAACAAAGTCCATGAATGTTTAGAATGTGGGAAGGGGTTCAAAACACTTTCTCTTCTAAAGAAACACAGCAGAAGTCATCTAAGGAAACGCATGATGGCAGGAGAGAAACCCCATGTGTGTTCAGACTGTGGTAAAGGGTTCAATGAGAAAGGTAGCCTGCGGCTACACATGAGGACCCACACAGGGGAGAAACCTCATGTGTGTTCAGACTGTGGCAAAGGGTTCAGTCAGCTTTGTAACCTATACACACACATGAAGACACACACAGGAGAGAAACCACATGTGTGTCGTGAATGTGGCAAAGGATATATTCAAAGGGTTCAACTGAAATTACATATGGAGAAGAACCATCACATTAGTTGTGTTAACGAAATGATAGGTGTTAAACCTGATGTTAAACCTGTTTATTCAAGTTGTGGTATCTGTGTATATGGGTTTAGTGAGGTGGAGGAATTAGAGCGTCATCTGCGGATGGATGAACCTCATGTGTTCTTAAACCAGAGTTAAGTAAAGAGACAAAGCGGCAGCTAGAGCCCTGGGGGGAGCAATGTGTGGCAGAGGATATTGCCGAGTTAGGGAGATTTGAAGCGTGCAGAAACTACTGCCGCAGATCAGGGAGGGGGGAGGGGGCACTATAGATATCCCAGCACCCTCCTCCCAAGAAGCGCCCCCCTCCCTTGTTAATTTTTTAGACTGGAAGAATGCCTTAAGTTTCATAATTTTGGAGACAGTTGAATGCTTAAGTACTAAAATGCCATAGACATTTTAAGCCTCCAGGGTGCTTATTACGTCGAACCACAGACCTATGTCTATGGTCGAAGACGGTAGGCCTGTGTATAGCGATGAATCAGATTTCTCCGTATGGGCGGCCATGTTAGTTCTGAGCTCGCAATTTATCGTGAGACTTAGGCAGTGACCAGCCACTCACACACCATAGCTTCCGGGGAACAGGCTACAATACGAGAGCAGAACCAAGGTCTCACGAGATTGCTGATGTCAATGTAAACACCATGGCTGCGGGAACAGGTCCGATCCTGGTAGAGGCCTATAATATATACACATGTACTCTAACCATGTAAAGACAGCAAAGTGCTTCATGAAATAGCTGTTACATGACTATTCCCCAGAAAGTTGGTCGACCAATTATTGCTGCTGATGAAAAACATATTAAATTGTTGTTATTCTGTTATTGTGTATTTCACATATAGGATTAGCTATAGTTGCATAAATTATGATACATGGACATGTGCCATAGATCCGTTTGTAATTATACATAAATGAACAATTTGCCTCCTTATACAGAATGATGCTAGTTCATAGGTAGACTAGTTCATGAATGGTTATTAAACGTTTGAACTGTAAATCATTTGTTGGTATTTATTTCGCTGGTATCATCTGATATAAAATATTCATATATAAAAAGACACAAGGCATTATGACATACCATATTCAATGTAACTAGCGCCCTGCCTCGAATACCCCCACCGAGGCATTTTTAGACTAGAACAAAGGGTCAAAATTCACGATTTTAGAGACAAACTAAAATGTCATAAAAATAATTTCATAAGCGCCCAGGGTGCTTTTTAGGTCGAATATGGTAATGATAGATAGAGGAAGATTTACAAGTTTTAGTCAGTTGAGTGGGTTATTACACAAGTTGAAGGTTGTGCCGTTCAACAAGTGAAATGACGCACTCAACAGTCTCAAGCTAGTATTCCTTTGTGTTTTTATTTTTTCACCTTTTTTTATTGCAATTGGGAAGGGCCTAAATTAGCTGAAATAGTTATTTTTCTATGTTGTTCAAATATAGCCTGAGGCCGTGAAATACGGCCATGGATTATCACAGGGGGAATGAAATATGGCCTTCCTTGGTTATATCAGTAGCGTGACCGTATTCCATTAAAGATACTGTAAACGTACATATTTTCACGAATTTCGCCGGCTTTTTAAATATCTGTGAAAATATGTACAAACGAAAATTTATCCAGTATTATCATAGAGTAGAGTATGACAACCATATTCCAAAATTCGTGAATTTAAGTACACGTAAAAAGGTACTTTTTTAGCAAATCTGTGAAAATTTATTTAGTTTACAGTAATTAATTAAATAGTATTTTTCTCTTGGTGTGCAAACGATTCTTTGTAAGACCTAGCAAAATAAATTCTTAGTTTCCGGTAACCCGATCCTACTTAACTAAACAAGGCTAACCCTAAATCTTTTGGACAATTTTACAAAATATATAACTAGTTTTAACTAGATATTTCTGGATATATTTTACCATTTTAATGTATCTTACCAAAAAAATCTACAACTTTCCCTGGGATTTGTACATATATTTCATTGCCTTCATGAAAAACATTTCTGTCTCTCAATTTATCATATTTTTTCGGCTCCAAACTATGCCTAGATTTATTGGTTCTTATTATTCTGATAAAGATTTTTTTTTTTAATCCGACCCGCCCTACTTATTTTTTCCAGCAGGTTATACCTAAAACCCAAAATTTAGTTTGCTAGGCCTATGGGCTAGACCCCTAACTGAAATTTCTACAGGACATAAAGTACGTACCTAAAAACCCACCTATACAGGACGACCCCACAAAAGCCGAACCCCCAACTTAAGAAAAAGAATTCGTCCTATACAATTAGGTTAAAATATTTTCTATTTATTCTAATGTATTAAAACCCCACCTATGAGCCAAACCCCCAATCACAGAAAATAATTCGGCTTATTAACGTCAATTAAAATTCGCCTTATAGGCGGGGTTTTACGGTAGGAGGATAAAGACATCCCCAAATCAAGCCCTGTATTTGGGAAATTCAAGATACCATGTTGTACTAAGTAATTGTTGTATGTACAAGTCTGACAAAGGGAAGTAATATTTTAAAAAAACACATCACAGAGAACATGGACCTTTAGTTGATGAGTACAAATACCACGCAATTCACAAAAGCCCCATTTTGTCCCACTATATTTAAAATGACAAGTGCCCAACCCCAATAAGACAGCATCCAGGACCTTTTTAGTCTAGAAATATTTTTGGAGACCATCAAGCTTTTAACTATTAAAATGCCATTTATGTAATTTCATAATAGTGCCCACTCATCGAGCTTATTACAGCAGGAAGGTGCAGGGTATGAAAACGGTCAGAGGAGGAGGACCTTGCTGTCATGGGTAGGACTAATAGCAAATAGTATCAGTCTATCACCAATGAAGATTCATGGTTTCAACATTTGTTTACAAATGATCAACTTTCTGGTGTGAAGGTCGATATCATATGACCAAATATTGTCAATGCAACAGAGAAAACTCCCTCTATAAGTCATGAATTGTTTCAAAGAGCTTATATTTTGCTATTTGAACATACTGGTAAAATGTGTTTATTTCTCTACTGAAGGTGGCATGGATAAAGGAGGGAAGGCATCTACAGATTTCGCTTCTATAACAGACAAGTGTTGTGATCTACGCGCCTAAGCAACAGCACTACACAACAGATACATTTACCTTTGCGCTGCCACACGGACTGCTTATAAGGTTGACACTTTGGGTATGTTATTCAGCTCCTGTGTCCAGTGTGAACAAGTATCCTGAATTGTTTCATTTGGACTGTGTAAATCAACTATTGAGACCCAATTGGACAATCAGAAGCAGAATTCTGTCCACAGAGTTGAATGTTCTCCAATTACAGACAGCAGGTCCTTACCAGCCTATTTCACCAGAACAGGAAACTCTAAGCAAGGAAAATGTCGGGAGAGAAACCCCATGTGTGTCCAGACTGTGGTAAGGGATTTGGTAAGCTATGTAATCTAAAGAGACACATGCTGACCCACACAGGGGAAAAACCTCATGTGTGTGCAGACTGTGGTAAAACATTTATTCAGTTAAATCAGTTACACTCACACATGTTGACCCACACAGACGAGAAGCCCTATGTCTGCCCAGACTGTGGGAAAGGTTTTCGGCAGTCTCGTACCCTAAAGCAGCATATGGCAAATCACTCAGAAGAAAAACCTCATGTGTGTCCAGACTGTAACAAATCTTTCTTATGGCCGTCTGGCCTTAAGCTGCACATGCCAATCCACACAGGGGAAAAGACACACATTTGTTCAGACTGTGGGAAAGGTTTCATCACAAACCATGAACTAAAGGTACATGTGCTGACTCACACGGGAGAAAAACCTCATGTGTGTTCAGTCTGTGATAAAGCATTTAGTCATCTAAGTAACATGAGGAAACACATGAGGAAGCACAAAGGAGAAAAGCCCCATGTGTGTTCACATTGTGGTAAAGGGTTTAGTGAACTGGGTAGCCTGAAGAAACACATCATGATCCACACAGGAGAAAAACCTCATGTGTGTTCAGAGTGTGGTAGAGGATTTATTGATGCAGTTGACCTAAGAAGACACATGGACACCCACACGAGAAAAAAACAGCATGTGTGTTCAGACTGTGGGACAAGATTTCTTCAAATGACTAGTTTACAACTTCACATGATGTCCCATACAGGCAAGAAACCATTTGTATGTCCTGTCTGTGAATCAGTATGGGTCACCGCTAAGGACTTGAAGTCACACATGATGACCCACACAAATGAGAGACCTCATGTGTGTTCAGACTGTGGTAAAGGGTTTCGCCAAACTTCAGCTCTTAAAACACACATGCTGACCCACACAGGAGAGAAGCCATATTCATGTCCATGTTGTCACAAAGGGTTCACTGTGTCAACCGCCTTAAGAAGGCACATGAATACCCACCCAGGACAGAAACCATTCCCCTGCTCACAGTGTGATGAGGGGTTTACGAGACTCCATGACTTACGGAAACATGAAATGTCTCATGAGGGCTTGAGTGATGTTAGGAAACACATAGTATGTCCGGATTGTGGTGAAAAGTTTCATAATCGTGGTGCTCTTTCAGGTCACATGAAAACGCACTCTGAGAAAAAACATAATGCATGCTCAGCCTGTGGTAAAGTATTTGTATGGAAAAGTGCTCTAATGAAACATTTACAAACTCACATTACCAGCAAAGTCCATGTATGTTCAGATTGTGGGAAGGGATTTGAAACACATTCAAGTCTAGAGAAACATGGGATAATTCACACTGGAGAAAAAGTCCAGAAAAAGAAATCACACATGTGTATAGACTGTGATAAAGGATTCACCGGACAAAGTCAGCTAAGGATTCACATGATGACCCACACAAGAGAGAAACCTCATGTGTGTCTAGACTGTGGTAAGGGATTTAATCAGTTAAGTAACCTGAAGACACATATGCTAACTCACACAGGAGAGAAACCCCATGTGTGTTCAGACTGTGGTAAAGGATTCACTCAAAGGATGAATCTGAAAAAACACAAAAAGCAGAACCATCACATTAACAATATCAATATCAACTCAGACTGTGGGATGGAATTCAAAACACCTTCTGGTCTAGAGAAACATATGATAACTCATGTTGGTGAAAAAAGCAGCAAATGTAGTCATGAATCTATGGATTCAGATAAATCAAAAACACATATTTGGACCCAAACAGTAGAAAACCCTCTTATATGTCCGACCTGCGGCAAAGGATTCAGTCAGCGTGGTCACCTAAAGATGCATATGATGAGCCACACAGGAGAGAAACCTCATGTGTGTTTAGAATGTGGTAAATGCTTCAGTCAGCTTTGTCACATAAAGAACCACATGAGAACCCACACGGGAGAAAAACCTCATGTGTGTTCAGACTGTGGTAAGGGATTTAGTCAGCACAGTAACTTAAAGACACACATGAAGACTCACACAGGAGAGAAACCCCATGTGTGTCCTGAATGCAGCAAAGGGTTCACTCAAAAGGTTCATTTGAAAATACACATGGAGCAGAGCCATCATATTACACATCTAAAGAATATTCCAGATGGTTTTGCAAACATCACTGTTCAAACCATTTGTTCAAGTTGTCCTGTGTGTGTACATGGGTTCATGGAGGTGGACGAATTAGAGCGTCATCTGCAGATGTATGAACCTCATGTATTCTTGTGGTGGCACCTACAGTGAGGAGTGTCTAGTCTGTTCATTAGATATAATGGCAAGGAGCCCCAGCAGGCTAACCGGGGCAAAGTGAAGCAATCCAAACAGTGCCCAGAGAGGCCTGGGTTAGGGGCTGAGAGGAGAGGGTGCGGAGAGGGATCTTGGCAGTAATAGTGCAGGAGAGGGGAGGCAGAGAGAGAAGTTTGTCCTTCTGTCTGCCATTAAAGGTGAACTTTACTGTACAAACTGATCTGGTAAACCTACGTCGGTTGATAGGTCTGTGTGTGTTTACGTTTGTAGCTCATGTCAGCCTTTTTCCTTTGACTTCTAGTTTTACTGTAATGCACTTTATTACATACTAAGCCCCATACATATTATTTTTTTGGGATGATTTTAGACTGAAACACCAACAATATGTTATATGTTGAACTTTGTTATATACTCCTTAGTACTAGAAATGTGTCTTAAATAATTCATTACCTCAAAAACAGCACTGCGGGGAAATTGGTGGTGGTGTGCGCTTATAAGAATTGAAAGTTATTTGGAAATGAAATGAAAGCCTCCAGATGATGCGTGTGATGTCCTGTGATTGCTGTGATGTGCCATTGATTCACATATAATTAATTACACACCAACAAACAATTTTCTTTTTTCTGAAAACTGTTAGTTCATAAGTAGTGAATAAATAGTCATTATACTGTTGAACTGTTAATCACTTGTTTGGTATTTATTTTGGTAGCATTTTATGTAGAGTATAGATCTATGGTTAAATAATCACAATCATAGACGTCTATCAAACCTATGAGGTAGAATAGTAAATACCGCAAAATCAGATCGCCGTTGCGGCTTATACAATCGGCCCAGAGTCGGGGTGCAGCTTATATGAGAGTTTTAGCTCCTATTATACAGTACTAAAATCACTACAAGCAAGCATTTAATGGTAAGACGGTAGCAGCAGAAAAAGTGGCTCAGTAAAGCCATAAGAAACGTGCCAATGTTGGGTAGTCATATTAATACCTATGTTTGGTTGCCTGATACCTATTACCAGTATACTGATTGAGACATGGTCTATCAATATCAAAAGCCCCCTGTGTAAGATACCCTGACACTGCTGCTATTTGATATTTCAAACGTAGCCATTCAGTAAAGTAAAATTTAATGTACGTATATACCCATGATGTGGAAGGGAGACTTGTGCCAGACTACTATCACTGTTACCCTACAAAACAGGTGGTTATCGTCACTTCCTTTAAATCTCTGTACCACTAGGTGATAAATCTTGACATCTTGAAACCTTATCAAACCTTCAAGGGTGGCATAGTCCCTTCAAATCAAGTTATTGTCATGATGCACCAATGGATGCACTAATGGTTCACAATGCCAATCATTTATAGCATTGGTGACTTGCTAGGCAGGACTGCATCCATGCCAATGAAAGCATCAGACATCACAGCAGCAAACCATCCGTAAAGGGTTAACTGTTCCCCCGTGTCCAGTGGTGACACACTTTACTCATAACCCACTGGTGTCTCCACTCTTGTTGAAAACAACACAGTTATACTATACAAGTATAACAGGGAGAATTCGAACAATCTTCTCACTTTCATTCGTCACCATTGCTAAAATAAAGATTGTACAGGATACAGAGATACTGCATTGTTTGCCCACATATGTCAGGCATCTAGATATGCACATTTCATCACTAAAGAGGAACTATTTCTATGCACTATAGGACTTAATGTGAGGCCGACCCTGTGAGGGACTACATGGACATAGAAAGTGACCAAAGGCAGAATGGAATGAGGCAAATCACATTTTCATGATTTATGACGTTTTTAGCAACCCCCTGAAAAAAATATTGCACATGGTACAGGGTTATAGGTAAAGTTAACACATGGGCCAGAAGGAATTACAAAAGACCATTTACAGGAGAGACTATGGCCATTTAACCATGAACAAAAGGGTGGTAATATAAACTTAGCCATGTTGGAATTGAGCATAGTATGCTCAATGACAATGGGCCATAAAACCAACATTGGCACGTAAATAATGAGATCGCCAGTGCGGCTTATAGGAACAGCCTATAGGTGTGACTTATACACATACACAAGTTAGGCTTATACGCAAGGTTTTACGGCAATAGTAATTCTCTAGTGACCCTTGGTATGCCATAATTCTGTTATTTTGAATGACAACTAAATAATTTAGTTGTTGTATTCATAAATCCGGTTGAGGGCACCATGAACTAAAAGACATCATGAATAACATGGACCTTTAGTTGATGAGTACAACTACAAATGCTATGCAATTATTGAAGGCCAGTAGGGATGTCATTGGTATCCAATTTATTTCGATTTCAATTATCACTATTTTGGTCTCGATTTCTCAATTTATTTTGATATCACTACAACAGTGAATATCTGCTTCAAAAAACGGTATCTTTATCTATTTTTTATCTGGAATATATATGGATAGAGATTTGGTAGCACTTTGAGCATAATCTCAAGACCATTTCACTAGAATATTTTAGGTCTACAAAGTACATCATTTTCACACTGAATAATAAGGTACTTCTAGTTGGAAGATTTACACAAATTTTGCATTTCGTGAAAGGTAAATTCTGGGACTATCTGAATTGAAGGGTGTATCGATATAACAGGTTTGTCGATGTGATAATCGGAACTTTATAAATGTCGGTGTATCGATTCTTGGGGTATCGATGACATCCCTAAAGGCCAGCAAACCTATTTATCCTACTCTCAGAAGTTTACCCTTTTTGGGACTTATTCTACCCACTATATTCGAAGTTATGAGTGCTCACCATTTGGGAACCTTTTTAGACTAGAAAAATGCTAAATTTTCTTGATTTTGGGATACAATCAATTTCCTAAATTGTCATTAAAATAATTTTGTAACAGTTCCCACTTTATCTGACCCTCAGGGGCACCTCGCTGTCATGGGTAGCACTGTTAGAGACAAAGACCATCTGTCTATCAGAAATGAAATTGCGATGATTTCACATTTGTTTACAAGATTGATAGGATTTGACTGAATCATGTTGTCCAATGATAAAACAGGCAACTATATCATGATTTCTGTACAAATAGTTTTGTTATTTTCACTGTTAACCAATATTTTTAATTCTCTACTGAAGGTGGCATGGATAACGGAGGCAAGCTGTAGACAGGTTCCGCTTCTATATCTGACAAAATACAGCTGACAGGATAATGGTCTGACCTGTCTATTTCACCTGGACAGGTAACTGAAAGCAAGACAAAATGTCGGGAGAGAAACCTCATGTGTGTACAGACTGTGACAAAGGGTTCAGGTGGCAAAGTCAACTAAAGCTACACATGCAGACCCATGTAAGAGAAAAAACCCATGTGTGTTCGCATTGTGGTAAAGGCTTAAGTTCTCTTGGTAACTTAAAATCCCACATCATGACCCACACAGGAGAGAAACCTCATGTGTGTACAGAGTGTGGTAAAGCATTTAGTGAGCGAGCCGTTCTAAGGAGACACATGGACACCCACCTAGGGGAAAAACACCATGTGTGTTCAGACTGTGGGACACATTTTAATCAAATGACTAGTTTACAGCTTCACATGATGTCCCATACAGGCAGGAAACCAAGTTTAAAGATTCATATGAGAACCCACACAGGGGAAAAACCTCATGTGTGTTCAGAATGTGGTAAGGGATTCCGCCAAAATGGAACTCTTCGAACCCACCTGCTAACCCACACAGGAGAAAAGCCATATTCATGTCCATGTTGTCACAAAGGGTTCACTGTGTCAACTGCCTTAAGAAGGCACATGAATACCCACCCAGGACAGAAACCATTCCCCTGCTCACAGTGTGATGAGGGGTTTACCACAATCTATGACTTGAGGAGACATGAAATGTCTCACAAAGGCTTGAGGGAAGCAAAGAAACGCATAGTATGTGGGGATTGTGGTAAAAAGTTTCATAATAGTGGTGCCCTAAAGAGTCATATGAGAACACACTCTGACAAAGGACCCCATGTGTGCTCAGCCTGTGGTAAAGTATTAACATGCAAGAGTGCTCTAATGCAGCACTTACCAACTCACTTTATAAACAAAGTCCATGAATGTTTAGAATGTGGGAAGGGGTTCAAAACACTTTCTCTTCTAAAGAAACACAGCAGAAGTCATCTAAGGAAACGCATGATGGCACCCACAGGAGAGAAAACCCATGTGTGTTCAGACTGTGGGAAAGGATTCAATGGGAAAGGTGATCTGAGGTCACACATGAGGACCCACACAGGGGAGAAACCTTATACCTGTTCAGACTGTGGCAAAGGGTTCAGTCAGTGCAGTAACCTATACACACACATGAAGACACACACAGGAGAGAAACCACATGTGTGTCGTGAATGTGGCAAAGGATATATTCAAAGGGTTCAACTGAAATTACACATGGAGAAGAACCATCACATTAGTTCTGTTAACGAAATGATAGACGTTAAACCTGATGTTAAACCTGTTTATTCAAGTTGTGGTATCTGTATATATGGGTTTAGTGAGGTGGAGGAATTAGAGCGCCATCTACAGATGGATGAACCTCATGTATTCTTGTACCAGACGTAGTGCGCCATCTACAGTATTCTTGTACTAAACTTAGTGAAGTAAGGATCTTCATAATGGCTAATGGCAAGGAGCCCCTGCAGACTAACTAAAGGCAGCACCCTAACAATAACCAGATCAAGAGGCGCGGTGTAACAATCTATGGCGAGATATTGATGATAGATGTCTCCACACGTGGGACTCAATTGTATCTCTGTGCCCTTTAGTTCATCAATGTAGCCTTCATCCTCCAGCAGTTATTTGATTCTGACTCACCATTTAAAGGATTTAATCAGCTAGGTAACTCAAAAACACATATGAGGACCCACACAGGGGAGAAATCCCATGAGTGTTCAAACTGTGGCAAAGGATTTATTCAAGATTCATCTGAAAATGCACAGGAAGCAGGACCCTCACCTTACTCCTATTAATGTTAAACCAGTTTATTCAAGTTGTCCTGTATTTGTACATGGGTTTGTGGACGTGGAAGAATTAGAGCGCCATCTACAGATGGATGAACCTCATGTATTCTTGTACCAGACCCAGAGCGCCATCTACAGATGGATGAACCTCATGTATTCTTGTACCAGACTTAGAGCGCCATCTACATATGGATGAACCTCATGTATTCTTGTACCAGACTTAGAGCGCCATCTACAGATGGATGAACCTCATGTATTCTTGTACCAGACTTAGAGCGCCATCTACATATGGATGAACCTCATGTATTCTTGTACCAGACTAAGAGCGCCATCTACAGATGGATGAACCTCGTGTATTCTTGTACCAGACTTAGAGCGCCATCTACAGATGGATGAACCTCATGTATTCTTGTACCAGACTTAGAGCGCCATCTACAGATGGATGAACCTCATGTATTCTTGTACCAGACTTAGAGCGCCATCTACATATGGATGAACCTCATGTATTCTTGTACCAGACTAAGAGCGCCATCTACAGATGGATCAACCTCATGTATTCTTGTACCAGACTTAGAGTGGCATCTACAGATGGATGAACCTCATGTATTCTTGTTCCAGACTTAGAGTGGCATCTACAGATGGATGAACCTCGTGTATTCTTGTACCGGACTTAGAGTGGCATACTCTTAACAGTGCCATAACAACAGCAGTGGTAACAGCAGTGACAGAAGAGGGGGTACGCCATAAACAGATAATAAACTGTGAACGCTACGGTAGATTGATCTTGTAGACTTACCTATAGATAGGTGACAGCTCTGCATGTAAGATATATAAACGTTGTACGTTACCTAGTTTTCTCTCTAATTTACATTATTACTTTTTTTATGAGATTTAGGTTCACAAAAGTTGCTCATTTTTTAAATTATTTTTGATAATCATTTGTATAATTCTCCCAGTACCGTAATAAGCGCACATGTATCCCTTGTTTTTGGCCGACATTTAGACTATGAATAACCAATAATATTGTGGTGGTTCGTAGTTAACTCTAGGTTAAAGAACAACGATCACGGCAGTTTCCAGGTGCGAGAATATATCTGTCTTTATTCACAAGAATAACAACTCTAGTTCCTTTACTAGGGAACGATCAGTGTAGAATTAATACACACAGGTAGATCAGGTTTCTCTATAAATAGAGGAAACGGTCAGTATACAACTCTTAGCATACAACTCTGTCCGCACGGTTGGACATGTGAAGTCTCTCGTCAGTCGGGCCTGCACTGACTGCCGTTCCAGGTAAACACATGGGTCTTATATAACACCGGCTATTAGATCACGTGGCCAGGTGGGTGGGTCGGCCGCCCACCTGAGAGCGGCACACGGTTACCTGAAGAGGACCTGCGCCCTCTCCCGGGAACTGTGTGCACTAGCTCCAGGTGGAGAAGCCGAGTAAACAGACGTTACCCGGAAATACCGTGTATGAGATTAATATGTAATATCATGCCCCTACACTACCCCCCCTAGACAAAACTAGGTGGTAACGAACATATATACGGTTTTCCTAGTTTATAGAAAACACTTTAGACCAACGACTTTACAGTTATTGTCTATACAGTAACTAGGGGCGTCAACATATTATCACGACATACTACACAAGCGAGATCATCAAACTCAATATAAATATGGCATTACACTGTAATAGCAACCATAATGGATGATTTAGGTATGTTTTATGACAAGTGAATATAATATCATACATACAATCGAACGGCTTGACACATTTCGATATGACTTCCTTATGAAGTTTCCTTACTCGGTTATTAAAAAATGCGCGTGGGGTGTGTATATATTTAAGTTGAACAGAAAAGTTATTAAAAACCAGTCCTGATAAGGACTCACGACCACCAGCGTCTTACATTGATTTGTGATTTAATGAAAACATTCACACAATGGATAACAGTAACCACAGCCTTTGTTTTAAGCCGGGTAATCCGATTATATAACCGGAAATATTAATACCTCTCGCAACATACAACAGAGTCAACACACACGACAATACCTTACGGTATATTTAGCATCTACACATAGTCTTAACGACTTCATATAAACATTACGGGTAGCCACGTTTCCTAGCTTATCAGATCATACAATCTTCATATATAGCATATTATGAAACCCGATTCATATGGTAAGTATGAGAACACCATATTGGAACACCTGAGGTGATATGTATCACATAATAATGACTTATTTATATATTAAAAATGTTTTAATGAGTAACCTGGCAGTGTACCCGGAAACCCTTACAATTAAATATAGCTTACTGGTGATCTAGTTGTGGACAAGGTGCTCTCCGCTTCTAATAGACGAATGAGTGAGGTGCTCTTCTCTTCTTAATACTGTTTCTTGGATAAATATCACCCGAAGGTAAGTTCATATGTACACAGCTCGCTAAGTATCCCGTCCTCGCTCCAGTAATGTTCATGACATATATAACTATAATCCGGCTGGAAACCACGATTACTGTCCGTTTAACACGTAATCCTAGCTCCAGGAATGTTCATGATATATATAAGTAGAACTGGAACCACGAGCATTGTCTGTTTGACACGTAATCCTTGGACGGGAACAGTTTATAACACAGCATAATAGTATCAGGAACACATCATGGTAACGTATCCCAAAAGTTAGTTTCAGGGACGTTAGATTAGTAGCTTCCCGGTGGAGTCCTGATTCTCCATCGGGTCGGCTATAGTTGAGAGTTGAGTAGTTAGGTAAGTCCAGAGCTTCCACGGAAGGTTCCCCCCGCGTTGGTCCATATGCATCTAAAAAGATGCCCCTCTTTTTCCTTTGAGAAGGGAAACCCCGTCATAAAAATTTATGACGTCAGATTAACTGAAAGAACAATTAATCTATCCGGAAACTATTATAGTCTCCTCCTCTATTTCTAAAAAAATTTAGAAATAGACTCTGAACCTTCTGTTAGTATTTTAACCTAACGGTTCATCTCTTGCCCTTATTAAAGCAAGCGCGTGCTCAGCCGTGCCATCCCAAGCATCGAGAGTCACGCCAAACACCCCGTAAAATTTTACGTTCATGTCCTGTAACCGATTGGTTAACTTCTCGTTCTCCTGACGAACGAACCCTGCTGCGGCCTCAGCATTCTTCTGGCCTATAGCAGCTTCTCTTGACTTTTTAGCCAAGTAGTCCACATTGCCGACAGCGACCAATGTTTTCTCCTCCCTGTGGGCAATCTTTAGACCATGCGTGAACAGGCCTAACATCTTGGTGTTGTATTCCACCGCTAGCTCGCGTTGGGACTCCTGGAATTCTGTAACAATTCTCTGTCCCACCTCGCAGCTTGCCTTCTCTTCCCGAGAGAAGTAGTTAACTATCGGGACGTATTTTAATTTTACGCCACCGGTAGTTTCCGTGCGGGAGGTACCCGCGACTGGCTGGATGACAACCGGCTCCTGGCTTACAGGAATCACGGGTTTTACATCCGCTCGCGGTGCTTTCGCAGCCGCTGCAGCCTTCGGGACAGATATGCCCCGAGGAGTTACTACTGAGATCAGTGATTTGGGCTCAGTTTTCACGGTCAAGCCCTGCATATCCCGGGTTGGGGTAGTGGGAGACCGGACGTCCCTTGGGGTTGATTTTGCAATTGCCCCCAGATGGTACGTCAAAGGCAGTGAAGCCTTTGTTCTGGTAGCCGAGCTTTCTTTAGGCCGGGCACCTCCACAGTCTGGTTGACTGTTGGCACTGTCTGAACTGCTCAGACGTCTAGTACGGTACTCCATGTTAGTAGCCGCCGCTGCATGTCCACCGGAATCACGTTTCCGATCTTTCCGGTCTGTGAACAGCGGGTCTGGATACTCGCGATAATAGTCGCGACCTTCCGGGGCATGATAAATCCCATAGTAGGAATTATCGAGTTCCTCCAAAGTGGATCCAGCATGTCTCCGTTTTGGTCCGGGGGAGACCGCAGGAGACCGAGAGCGGTCGCGGGCAGACCGACTCTTCCCCCGGGAACTACCCCGGGTTTCAGGCTGACGGAAATTACCGCCGCCTCTCCGAGAAGTACGGGTAGTGCATAACACCGTATATTCCTCGTCATTCATGGCGAACTTGTTGCGTCCGTCCACTCTGGCAATCCTGGCTTTAAACTTCCCATCCGCGACCTTGCAGAAAAAGGGAGTTGCCGGCCGGATCTTAGCCTTCTGATCTTCCGTTAGTGACTTGTACTGGTCACATACGGCATCATGTAGCGCATTCACACGATTGCGAGCTACACTGATTCCCATATTATGGCAATCCTTCATGTGGCGCATGAGCTCACCTCTCCGGGGTTCTAGACACCCGTTACACAGTTGTGATTCCCTACCTACTGTAATATCACAGTGGTACACCACGCAGTGGTGCATGTGATTTTCACAGAGGTGTCGCAGAAACCGTTGCTTTGTTACAAACACGGTTCTGTCAGTGCCTATCGTGTTTACACACGTGGCAAATGGGCACCAGTTTCTTTCCCGTTGATTATACCAACGGTTGCTCGCAAAAAGAAGCTTTTCTTTCTGCTCCTTACTGTAGTAAGTATCCGGCAGGATCCTGAGTTGATCTAGCCACTGCTGGTAAAAAGCAGACGGAGGACGGTCCCGGGGGGTATTCCGGATCCAATCCTCGTCGTCACTCTGACCTTTACAGTTGGTCGCGAGTGGACATCCAAAATTGGTAGGACCAATCGGACACTGTTCCCATGAATTGGGAATAAACACGCGGAACTTATTGTTCGCGTTCTGCCAGATTCGCCTCATCACGTCATTAGGCGGGATGGGGTCTTCTGAAGCGTTTCCTGGTTCTTCAGCGTTAGCCGGAACCTCTCCCTCCTCCGCATCCGAATGAGCCGGACTACGGAGAGGGCTGAGACGAGCTGGGTTGATTACCAGCGCAGCCGCCACAGCGGCCGCTGCACCCGCTGCGGCGGTCATATCTGCCACAAGGGCCGGGGTGGGGATGGTGATGCCTGTGCTGGAGGGCGCCGGAGTATTGGCTTCGTTAATGTCCATAGCCTCATCCGTAGCCTCCTCAGCCCGTGGGATGACGGGCTGTCCCCCGGAAGGTTGTTCCGGTAATCCTTCTGCTAACACAGAATCTGGCAAGTTAGCTAACCTTGCCTTCTCGTTCCGGCGAGCCTGACGTCCTCTCTCCTGGACAAACTCGTCCGACTGGTTACTGTCGGCCGAGCTCGACCGGTTTGAGGCCCCCCTCTCACCTTTACTGCCGCGCCCCCTAGGTGTGGCTTTCAACGCTTTTATACGCGCCTTCTCTTCCGCACTGGAAGATCTGGTTCGTACTGTACGAACCGCCTCATCAACCAAACACGATATGGCAATATCCCGTTTTACGTTGTGAGAATCCATGTAGTCCTCGATAGTGGCTACTTCCAGGATGTACGAAACTACTCCCTGCGTATTAACGGCAGCAATTTCGTACTCCTTCCGAGTTTTCGGTTCACGGAGTTTCCCGATTCGTGCCCGGTACCTGTTGACGCCAGTCAACAACATCCCGGCAACTCCACAATTCGGGTCTAGGGACAGAATTGGGAGTGCTGGCATTAACCGCTTGATGTCTGCGATATGCAAATCGAAGACAGCTCGTCGTAAGCAGTAGCATACGAGTAGTCCTTTCTGGAGTGCCTCCCAGTACACAAACCAGTCCGGGGGCATCTCCTCCTGCTCCTCCACTAATAGGAAGAGCAATATCGCCTGCCGTGTTAGCGGGTCAATCCGGCGGGGAGCTCCCTCCGCCGTGAGTCGTAGCACGTCCGCGTGCAGATCCACTTCACGTCCATCGTAATTGGACATGAAGCCTCCTAGTGTTGGTACTGCCGGGCGGGGTTTTTCAACGTCTTCCGGCGGTTCTCCATGGTACAATGGACCCGGATCCTGATACTCAGCTTCGCTGGTATCAGCCTGACCGTCAGCTGGGCTGATGGCCTCAATGTCTAGCCCTTCCAAGTAATTGGCGGCGACATTAGCAGGGCGTAGCGGTGACTGAGAGTCAGCGTCGACGTCCATTATCCCCTCTTGTCCCAGGAAATCTATAGATTCCTG
Organism: Harmothoe impar; assembly: GCA_947462335.1. Lineage (NCBI taxonomy): Eukaryota > Metazoa > Annelida > Polychaeta > Phyllodocida > Polynoidae > Harmothoe > Harmothoe impar. The sequence continues at coordinate 75,782,468 of OX381711.1, forward strand.
GTCCACGAGGTCAGGTTGATTATCAACCACATTTCCTCCGCTAGCGGAGTCGCCCTCCTGAAGAGGGTCCACCTGTTGGTGGTCTGTCTCGGAAGACATGTTTTTTTGTGTCACACTCAAGAAAAGTGTATTGTTGATGGATTATAGGGGATCCACCTCCCCACTGCGAGAATGGTCGTGTCCGAGCCCTCACGTCTGCTCTGGACCTCCTCTCAACCCCAACTGGCAATTCCCGCCGAGCCGCGTGCCTTATATAAGGCGCGCCACCGCGCATGCGCAACCCCGCGCGTCCCGTGACCCAGTTCCTTGGAACCAGGTCACCGCGCGTTCAATTGTAAACAGGTACCCTCATTCCACGTGTTAATCCTTACGCTCTGTCAACTCGTCGAGAGTATCAATGAAATATATATGAATGGCATAATAAAGCACATTCACCGGATTATCCGTCCATCACCCATGGGATCCTTGACAGGGGGACTATCACGATCATTCCGACCGTACTTACTTCCACACATAACTGATTACAACATTTAAATATTCAACAAGATCACAGGACACCACACTCGTTGTGTACCAGCTTAGGTTATACCGTCCCTAGCTAGTAACCGGGGACTGCGTCTTATGTTTTTAGGCATAACATTAGACCTGGTTCTAGGACACGCTTTTTCCAGAGTGGATTTAGCCTTAACCACACTCTTCCGGGTCCTTTTCCCTTCAGCCAGCGAGACTTTATTAGCCGCCTTCTTCCCGGATCTTTTTGGGATGACGGGCTTATGCACCATTAGTTTCCGGGAAACCTCCTTCCGCGTTTCCGGGGAGGTTCCTTCACTAATTTCCGCTGTTCACTTTCCTCTATCAAAGTATCAACTTCCAACTCATACGAGTCCAGGGACAAATCTCTACCCTTCCACTCTCTTAGTCGAGCTACATTAGATTTATACATCTTCCCCTGTAATGAACGGATCACTACAGTACTGTCACTTACTATACGGGTAACCACAAAGGGGCCGTCCCAATTACTAGCAAGTTTCAGAGTCGATAACGGCTCATGTAATCTTACTACCTGATCACCGACTTTGAATCGTCGCGGCTTAAGGCCTAGATCATAGCCGGTCTTCTGCCAGGTAGCATTCTTCTGCAGTTCAGTTCTCACCAATTCATAAGCATATTTGAATTGATCTCTTAATGACTCCACAAACATAACATGGCAGGGGGTTTCCGGGTTCATTCCTACCACCCCAAATACCAGGTCAGCGGGCATTATCAAATCCTCCCCGAAAACTAACAGATTCGGGGAACAGGAGGTACTAGAATGGACAGTGCTATTATATGCATGACACACATAATCACACTGCTCATCCCAGTCGTCCATTTTATCATTCACCAGGGATTTCAATACCTGAATCAATGTACGATTGAATCTCTCAACCATTCCATCACTTTGTGGCCGGTAGGGATTTGTCCTTGTCTTACAAATCGCCAATCGGTGACACATTTCCTGCCAAAGATCAGATTCAAATTCCCGACCTTGGTCACTATGCATCATTAGGGGAACCCCAAGATGCAATACCCAACCTTTAACAAAAGCTTTTGCACAGGTTGCCGCCTTGTGATCCGCTAATGGAAACACTCTCGTATACTTGGTATAATAATCAGTGACAACCATCATACAAGTATTACCCTCAGGGGTTGTTTTAAACCCACTGATAATATCTATGGCGACTCGCGCAAATCTTACTCCAAACAACTCCTGGGACAAAGGCATTTTGCCCATCCCAGGCCCAGGTTTGTTTTTACAACAATCCGGGCAAGTAGCAATCCATCTTAATAGATCACTACTCATCCCTGGCCAGTAATATCTCCTTTTCAGACGTTCCAGGGAACGCTTTTTCCCGAAATGTCCACTGGTCAGGTGTCCATGGCAATAATACATAACATCCCTCCTCATACCGGAAGGTATTACCACTTGCCGGACTCTCCTACCGGATGAATTAATCTTCCACCGGTAGATGATGCCGCTCTGGACCTCTAGCTCTGCCCATTGAGCTATTAGTCGTCTCATTTCCCGATTCTCCAGGGAAATCTCAGGCCGCGGGGGCCGTATCCTCCTAGGTAACAATACCAACAACCGGCTAAGGTTAGGATCCTTTTCCTGGAACTTCCGGATGGTTCCCATGGACCACTCCAGAACCCCAGTTCCCTTGATCTCAAAGGGAATCCTTGCTCCGGCTATGACAGCCTCATGCTGACCACAGTCATCACAGTTGGTGTTTTCGCACTTCCTGATAGGACGTCGGGAAAGTGCATCAGCATTTACATGCTTTACCCCAGCTCTATGCTGGATCTGACTTTGCTCCAAACCGAACTCGGAAAGGTGTGCTAGCCAACGCCCAATCATTCCTTCCGCATCTTTGAAATTCAATAACCATCTCAAAGAGGAATGATCTGTTCTTAGCGTAAAATCTGACCCCCAAAGGAAATGTTTGAACTTTTTAGTATAAACTATCACAGCCAACAATTCCCTTTTAGTGGTACAATAATTTCGCTGAGTCTTACTCATAGTATTACTAGCAAAGGCAATGGGAACCTCCACTCCGCCTTGGACTTGACTGAGGGCGGCCCCAATACTCTCATTGCTAGCATCTGTATCCAATATAAAATGACCATCCGGGGTGGGATACTTTAACACCGGGGTCTCTACAAACAACTTTTTTATTGCTGAGAAAGCTGTATCCTGTTCCTTCCCCCAGGGGAACTCTTCCTTCCTATTTCCGGGTGTCCAGTGTGACAAACACTGGATCGGATAGGCTACCCGGGAATATCCCGGCAGGAAATCCCTATAATATGAGCAGAATCCTAAAAAGGATCGCACATCTTTAGGACCCCTGGGTACTTCCCATTCAGTCACACTCCTGATCTTTTCCGGATCCGCCTTAACCCCCTCGGTGGAAATAATCCGCCCTAGGTAGTTAATATCCTTCTTAAACAGATTGCATTTCTTTGGTTTCAATTTGAGACCGTTAGACATGATTCGGTTTAAGACTTCCTCTAAATTACTTAAACAGCCCGCAAAGGTCTTTCCAAACACAATTACGTCATCTAAGTAAACTAGACATTTCCGCCATAATAAATCACTTAACAGTGTCTCCATCATGGCTTCAAAGGTGGCCGGCGCATTACATAACCCGAATGGCATCACCTAATATTCAAACAAACCGATATGGCTGGAAAACGCAGTTTTCTCCATATCCTCAGGCTTCATGCCTACTTGCCAATACCCGGACTGTAAATCCAGGGTACAGAACCATTCATTCCCTCCCAGGGAATCAATCGTCTCATCTATCCTAGGAAGAGGATAGGAGTTCTTTTTAGTCAACCCATTCAGTTTCCGGTAATCAATACAGAACCGTATGCTACCATCCTTCTTGGTTACCATACACACAGGGGAGGACCAAGGACTCATGCTGGGAACAATAACATTATCCTTCAGCATTTTCGCTATCTCTTCCTCAGCTACAATCTTCTTCTTGAGGGGTAATCTCCTATAAGGAATCTTAAAAGCGGGGTTATCCCCGGTTTTAATTTCATGCAATACCTTATTGGTTCTCCCCAGGGGTTCCCCTGGGGCCGCAAAAGCTTGCCTGCATCTCTTCAGCATAGCCTTTAGGGCTTCCTGATCATTCTCATCCGTTATGGACGATCCTGTTAACAACTTAGTTAACTCTTCATGCAATTCCTCTTCCCCTCCTTCTTCTAACCTCAGGTCTTGGTGGCTACCGGTGACTGCCTCCGCAAGTATCACTTTCCCAACTTCAGTGCCTTTCTCAAGATATACTGTGGAATTTCCGGGGTTGGAAATGGGTGTCACTGTCCATCTGGAATTCCCTACTAGGGTATCCGCAGATTCCAATCCCTTCCGGGATAATACAGCCATATCCGACTCGATTACCGCTAATCCTCTCTGGATTAGCCTCCCTGAACTGACTAACACGTCACAGGTCATTCCCGGGGGAATCTTCACAGTCTGTGCCACACTAGCGACACTACTTATCACTCTCAACTTACAGAGTATGGTCAGATCATACGGGTATACATTCAATTTTCAACTTCCCACTTTTCGGATTCAAAGTCGCACCGAAAAGCGCCGCAAAATCCAAACCAAGAATACCATCATCTTCAATCTCAGCTATGGTCGGGGCCCAAACAAATTCTTTCCCGGCCACAGAGATTATCAGAAAATGTCCTCATTCTGGTACCATCGGCCGTACATGCGTTTACCCTCATTGTGAGGTTCTCACACATATTCGGCAATAAGCTGATGAATCTCTTAGAGACCATGGAGTGGCTAGCTCCAGTATCCATAAGAAACTCCCCAGTCTTTCCTTGTACAGAACAGGAAACGTACCACCTCTTCCCATCAGTTACTGAGGGATTCCTAGTAAACCGGTGAAGGTCACTATCAGTGCCCAGGTCGAACCCACATCCTTTCAGGTGTTCCAGACAAGGATGACCCGGGGGAAGCCTGGTTCCTCCAACCTTAACCAACTCTTTGGTTATTGACTCCTCTAAACTGGCACTAGGTTTCCCATACGCGCACCCCTGGGCGCCTGTTGTACCAGTCTCCCCAGCCTCATGGTTTCCGGGATGTACGGTCCCATCTCCCTTCTTGCTGGACGCATTCACTGCTAATGAATCTTCACCGCCAACGTCGGTGATAATCTGACATATTTCCTCAGGGGTTACCGTCCTGCCATCCCCGGTAACCCCCTCTAATTTCCCGAAACCTCACTTCTTAAAACAGGTTTCTCTGCTTTGCATTCAGATGCAAAGTGCCCTTTGACTTGACATCTGTAACACTGGACAGTGTTACGATCGACCCTAGGGCGGCGCCTGGTTTGATTATCAAACACCTCGTTCATGCGTTTAATCATGGACTCCATTAAGGTATTTAATGAGTTTCCTGACGCATTTGTTTTATCCGGAGTGGTCGTCTCCGGGGTCTGGGTTTTCTGACTGGGTTCAGTCTGAGGCTCCCGAATGTCGGGTTTCCGGGGGGTTTCCGAATAACCTTTGTTACTAGGAAGCTTCCCGGAAGCTGGGGTTGAGCTAGATTTCTGTCGACCCTTGAATTTCAGGGCGTCTACTCTCTCCTCCCCTTCAGATTCTTCCGCGGAAGAATCGTCTCCATCTAAGGAATGTTCAATTCCAGAGACGCGCTGCCCCCTATTAGCGGGTATCATACCAGCCAACAGTATCTTCTTCTTGTCATGTTGATCAATCGCCATGAACAAATCTGCTAGGGAAGACCCAGCTTCCCAAGCTCTACCACAAACTTTAGCATGTTCAGGATCACTCAATCCACTAATAAATCTTACAAATAGGGATTCTATGTAATATTCAGCATCCCTACTCCATTCTGGCCTAGCCTGCCGCAATAATCGCTGCAATTCTAGCCCAAAAATTTTAGCAGATTCCTTTGGTTTCTGCGTTCTTCTCTGAAACAGAGTCCAGTGATCTACTGTCACCATTTTCCCAAAGGTATAACAAGCTAATACTTCCAGCTGGTCGTATGTAGCTTCCGGCCCGTAAGTGTCCCTCCATTCTTCAACCACTATCTTACCCGGGCCGTCACTCAACCATATCACAAAAGCTCCCAAGGATTCCTCCTTGTTCCAGCAATTGTACTTACAATCATCTAAAAGTGATTGATATTCTTCCTTCCAGGGTCGTAAACCCCTGTAAGGTTTAGTCACGCGTGCAGTTCTCTTAGCGGCATAATTAGAATGCACTAACGACCCGACATGCGTCTACTCCAAGCCAGTAAGTCTGTACCGTCTTGACCTCGGCTGGAGCAATCTAGTCCCAAATTACCTATGGCTGGGTCTCGATTATGTAATCGGTGTTCCGCCGGGGTCATTGTTACCCTTCGGTTCAAAGGAACCTTTATCTTGGGTATATCGTCAGAAGATTTATCTGATTCCGAGTCTGTACCCTCATCAAAGCGTGGGCCTTGATAACCGGACAATCCCTGAGTGTTTTTATGCACTGGATTTGACCTTCCCTTCGTTTTCTGCTGTGACCCCTTATTCAGACCACCCCTCGGCCTATTTTCAGGGTCTTTATTGACTCCCGAATGTGTATCCGTGGTCGGAGGTGGATATGAATAAGTTGTATCCGGGCAATATCTATAATTACCCTTGCTATCATACTCTCCCGGGTTCCCATACTGAGCCGGGTCATCTCCCGAAAAGGGGTTCAGTGAGCCATAACTATGGTTCACGACTTCATCTCGGAATTTATTTTTATAATGTCGAGACACTTCCTCCTCTGGAGACATTTCCCTGTTAACCTGACCAATACTGGCATGATTAACTGGTTCCCGTTCAAGAGAGCGCCCGGTGATATTCACTCTCTTTGAATCCTTCCTTCTGTTTTTATACACAGAGTCTTCCACATTCCTCAATCCATTATCATTAATAAATGGATCGAATTGAGGTAATGCATCCACCTTCCTAGCAGCAAGAGTGCTGTCCAGAACAGTTTCCGGCCTGATAGCTGGAACTTGTTCCTCCCCCTGCTGTTCCATTGCCTTCGACAATTCACCCCGCAGGAGAGTTTTCCTGGCTTCCAGGGAACAGACAGCCTCCACCTCAGCTTTCCGTTTCCTTTCTAACTCTTCCGTTTCTTCCAGGATTTGTATCCTGGTGGATTCGTTATCCTTGACCAACTGGTCTCTGCCCTTCTCGAGCTCTTCTGTCCCCTTCTTCAGGGCATACCATTCTCTAGAGTATTTTTTCAACTCCCTCTCATACCTCTCCTTAGAAGATGAGATGGCGCTGACAGGCTAGACGCACGGTGAGAGAGCTCCCGGAGATTATGGACATTTAAACAAAGACTTCTTGAACCCGAGTTAAAATTTTCGCGACAAAGTTGTAGTTAAAGGGCGTGGACACCCGCAGAACATACAATTAACCTTGCAACATGTCCCAAAAGGACAAAAGGAAGAAAAAGAAGGCCGACATGCTTCAGCCTGGAGCTGAGTTGGACGATGTCATCATGGCCGTCAATGATATGCAAAGACGCCTTGTGACAGTGGAAGAACTAGCGACCACCACCTCAGACGCAGTCGTAAAAATGGAAAAATCCTTGGTTAAATACGACGAGTTTACAACAAAGACCACTAATGCCATTGCCCTCCTGGATGGAATCGTAAAGGGGCATACTACAGAAATAGCTGGTCTGTCAACCGCTATGGACGCCGCTGACACCACCCTTAGAGATATAGGAGTCACATGTCAGGCGCAGACACGCGTGTTGACAACTCATAATCTGAAGTTCGAGCGTATGGAGACCGCCGAGAAGAGGAAAATCATAGTGGTGGAAGGATTAACTGAGCAAGACGACGAAGACCTCAGTATAGTCATCTCAAATTTACTAAAAGATGCGTGTGTCAACTTTGGCATGGAGAAAGTCGTCACAATGGTAAGAGATGGACCACCGCCCCGCAAGCCTCGCCCGAACGCAATTGTAAACAACCAAGATGGCGGCGTAAACAACAGGCCGCGCAAACCAAGACCGGTAAAGGTGACTTTTGCAGATATATTGGTCAAACCAGCTCTTATGAAAGGCTTGAAACACCTTAAGGATGTAGAGGGAGATGCCTGGAAAAACGTCTCGGTTGGGGACGAACTGGATGAAATCGAAAGACGTGAGTTCTTAGACTTACGTTCGATGCACTTTCTTGCCAAGGCTAAAGGGTTCGAGTCATACCTTCGACAAAGAGTGGTTATAATCAACAAGAGACCTTTTCCACATGCCAGGCTGCACAACATGCCGTGGCCAGAACTGACCATGGAGGAGGCAACGACTGCTCTTACCCCTGACGGTACCATGTTTCGATCCATACATAACCGTTTGTCAAATCTCTACGTTGAGGACATAGAGTACAAAGGTGTCACATATTCATCAGTGGAGCAAGCCTTCCAATTCCAGAAATCTGTAGTGTGTGCTAACAAGGCAATTGGAAAGCTTATCATGGAAAACCACGACCCCTACAAGATCATGGATCTGGCAAAAAAGATCAAGGACTCAGTCAAATGGGCGCAACAGGCTGAAAAAATCCTATATGCTATAAACTGTATCAAATTCTCCGATCCTGATATGGCTGAACACCTTATGGCATCTAAAGGTAACCTGTACGAAGCCTCATATCATCCGGTCTGGGGCTGTGGCCTTCACCTTGGTCAAGCCAAGACGTGCACCATCAACAAAATCAGAGGTTCCAACCTCCATGGGCTCAACCTGGAAAAAATTCGCAAAGTCCTACTCAAAGCCATTGAGAAACCTGCCCAAGTAGAGGAAGAGGAAGGTGATGGAGAAGACGATGCTGGTGATGATGATGGTGATGATGATGGTGATGACGAGGACAAAGATGATGATAACGACTCCCAGAGCAACGACGATGAGATCGCAAGACGAACTAGATTGCAAGCTGCACTGACCAGACTCAAGCAAACCAAGCCGGCCTGACAAGACCAACACGCCTTGGTGTAGTCTCTGCTGAAACGACTCTTAAACTGTCCAACATGTCATGGTTATACGAACACTGCCCTCAGCATGTTACAGCCTCCCCGGTATATGAAAACTGATTTTGTACAAGGACAAATGATTGAATCAAAGAGAAAAATGTATTATGGTCTCACCATGTCAGTTCTTTATGCAATGTATAATGTGTATATACCCTATTTTTTATTATTAGTTCTCACTACTTGTACCATATCTCATAGTGCCAATAATTAATGCATACTACCGGTAAACTAAAATTAAATTAAAATATATTAAATTAAATCCAAAATCTGTTAAACATAAATCTATTGTTTGTGTCTGAGAGTACCGGTTAAATATAAAATATAAACATTATGATACTTGTACTAGATGTTTTCTAACCGCCTTAGGCCTTGTTTTAGGTTGTGTATGAGGGTACCGGTACAATATAATTTCTGAAAAATTGTATTATTTTCATACTGATTTATGTAGAAGCTCCCACGCAAGAATAACTTGTAAAACCAACTCAGGGTATAAACACTATACTAGAATATAGTAATGATAGTATAATCTACCGGGTAGTGACTGATCCCTACTCGACGCCTAATTATAGAACTGCATGGCAAGCCACAAGAGCAGAAGTGCCTGCATTGGTTGGGGGATAGGGGGTATTACTTTTTTTCATGATTTTTTCTCACTATCGATTATAATATTGTCCATGTTTAACACATATGTTTCTTTGCAAACCCCAAACCAGTGTATCTATACAGTTGTACAAATACGCTCCCCACGGCCTCACAGGCGCAGGGGTTAATTTCAAAAAGGGTTATTCCATTGTGCACTTGAACGCTCGTAGCATTAGGAACAAAACTTCACGTCTGAAAAAAGAATTGATGAATCTTAGCATCGATATTGTACTTTTCAGTGAAACATGGTTAAACGATGATGATGATGATGATTCCCATGCTCACAATAATTATAATTTACATAGGCTTGATCGTGTTAGTATTTATAGAGGCGGTGGCCTGTGTGCTTTTGTAGATGAAGGGCTTACATGTTCTTCCAGCCAGTTTAAGCATTTAAACAGGTCTAATGATGACATTGAAATCCAGTGGTTATTATCGTTTAAGGGTCATACCAAGAAGTCAATAGTATGTAATGTGTACAGACCTCCAGGAGGAAATTTGATAACTTTTTGTGATACCGTAAAAGCCTTGTTATTGCAAGTTGATGACTTGGACAGTTATGATGTATTCGTCCTAGGGGATTTTAATGTTAATACACTTTTAAATGGAAATGATAAAGACACACTGTATGAAACTTTTGAACAATTTAATATGTCTCAGCTCATTCATGAAATTACTACAACTTCTGGAACTAATACATGTATAGATTTGATTTTTACAAATTGTAATCGTATTGAATCTTCTGGCCCTCTAAATATCCATTTGAGTGATCACCTCCCGGTACACTTAATTAAATCAAACCCCACAGTTAAGAAAAGTCATAGGACTTTTAAAGGTCGTTCGTATAAGAATTTTAATATGGATGCATACTTAGCTAGCGTTGATGATTGTGACTGGGACTATTTCAACAATTGTGATGACCCTAGTGAAGCTTGGGATGTTTTTGAAAACATGCTCAAGCGAATGCTTGATGTCACATGTCCAGTAAAGAGTTTTCGAGTTAAAGAAAAACCGGATCCCTGGTTCTCTAATTATCTCATCGAACGAATCAATGATAAAAATGACTTGCTACGTGTTGCTAGACATTCTACCTCAATTGTGGATTGGCACAGAGCCAGAGAGGCAAAAAATGCTGTCGGTTTAGAAATAGACTCTGCTTGTAATGACTATTATAATAATCTCTGTGAACAAAATATCAACGACTCCAAAAAATTCTGGTCCATTTTAAAAGACATTCTCCCTTCTTCAAAAAAAAGATCTAAGTCAATAAATTTAACAAATCCTGATAGTACACCCATCCCGCAGACTGACACTGCAGACTTTATAAATACTTTTTTCGCAGAGATTGGCCCCAAGCTGGCAGCCACCCATGTTGCCGACTGGTCTTTTGATGGGATAGAGTGTGAATCAGAAATGAACTATTTTGAGTTCACCGATGATGAAATACTAAAATGTATAAAGGACATTGATGTTTCTAAGTCCTCTGCTATTGAATATCTTCCCTCAAATATTTTTAAGTGTGTCATTTTACACAAACCAGAGCGTTTCATAAAAGTTATACGTCTATGTCTCACTACCGGTAAGATTCCAAAATCGTGGAAAATTGCCACTGTGACCCCCCTACCTAAGGGAGGAGACGCGTCTGACGTTTCTAACCTAAGACCTATTAGTTTACTACCAATTCCGGGAAAATTTTTGGAAAGATTAATGCACAATAAACTTAGTGAACACATTTTGGAAAACAATATTTTAACAAAATTCCAAGGCGGTTACCAGAAAGGTAAATCAACCATAGACTCGATCAGTGTTTTTGTAGATGATATCCTAGTCAATAGAAATAAAGGAGCTTTTACCTTAGCAGCTTTCATCGATATAAAAAAAGCTTTTGATTCCGTAAATTACTTCATACTTCTGGCTAAATTAAATAAATATGGAATAAAAAATAGGTCTTTATCGCTTATAGAAAATTATTTGTCAGACAGACATCAATGCACGGTGGCAAATAACACACGTTCTAACCTAGCTAAGCTCTCCTGTGGCGTTCCACAGGGGTCAATATTGGGTCCTTTATTTTTTCTTTTATATATGAATGACTGCATTTCCACTAGAGATACTCACAGAACAATGTTGTATGCGGACGACTCTGTCCTATATGTTACCGGTAAAGTCTTTAACACGGTGTCGAACCTTTTGTCTGATGCGTTAAGTAAATTTCTTGTCTGGGCGACAAAAAATAAGTTAACCATTAATATTTCTAAGACAAAATTAATGACTTTTGCTTCTAATAAGAAGTTGCCTTTATTACCCAAACCAGACATCAAGCTGGGTGACACCAGACTGAAACATGTGAGCTTGTACAAATACCTCGGTGTTATATTAGATGAGGAATTAAATTTTAATCTACATGTAAATAATTTGATAAAGAATATACGCTTCAAAAACATGCTTTTGTACAGGGCAAAGAAAAAGATGACTTCTGACGCTCTTTTGAAAGTTTACATTAGCCATGCACTGTCTGTCATTGACTAAGCGGACATTTTATATACAAATGCAAGTAATGATTGTCTTGAGAAGTTACAACGCCAGCAAAACCGTGCTTTAAAAACCTGCTTAGACAAGCATATTCTAACACCAACCGAGCATGTTCACGCCTTAGCTCGTCTACCTATGTTATCTGAAAGAAGAAAAGCCCATGTTAAGATATACGCTTTTAAGAGATCTAGACATGAATCTTTTATTACTGTGCCTACACGACAGACGAGACATAATGTATCACCTGTGTTAAAGTATATGACTATTCACTGTGCCTCATATGAAAAGAGTCCAGAGGTTACTTGTGCGCAGAGCTGGAATGCCCTCTTACCCCACATACGTGCCACAGAAAACCTTAGTGAATTTAAAAAACTGGTTAAAAAATCCCTCCTTGATACAATCCCTGAAGCCTAGTGTTACTGGTTTAAGTCTGTTGAGTGGTTTTATTAACAATTTTTTTACTTAAATCTGGGATATATAGGGATGTGTAACAAGATGTTAAACACTCACATGAAATGTTCCCCTCAGTGCCTCTTGTCGACAAGAAATGTTATGTCTTAAAACTTATGACACAAGGATCTTAATCATTCATGGTAGGACTCTAATAACAGTATACTGATGGTCCTACCATTTCTTTGTTTACCGTATTATTACTGTAGAAAACCTGCCTGTCTTGATAATTATATACACTTGTAACCGGTTACCGGTACTTGTACCATCTAGACTGTACCCTACTTCATACACACACGAAAGGGCAGAAAGACCGTGTCTATGTAAAATGTCAAACTTAATGGTAAATAAAGAAAATCTCGTTCTTAAAAATCTCGTTCTTAAAAAAGAGATTCGGAATGTTCATTCTCCTTCTGGTTCTCAGCAATCTTTGCTTGAATCTTTTGGTATTCATGCGATTCCTGAGCAACCTTCTTTTTCATATACCGGTTGTCTTCTATCAACCGTTCTCTCTCTTCTGTCAGAGTTCCTTTTACCCTCTGATTCTCAGAGAGGATCTCGTCCCTTTCTTTTACCAGGGATGTCAATTCCTCGGTCAATGCAGCATACTGATCTTCCATTGACTGCTTGTCCAATCGGACATTCTCCCAGTAGAGGTCATCCTCTTCCCGAGCCAAACGCTCGTCATATTCCCTTTGGAATCTCTCATCCCCTACATAGGGTTCCACCCAGGAAAGATCCTGCAATTTCCTCTTCTTCTGTTCTGGCTTCAAGCCCTCCCCAGGGTCCATCCCTGGCACCTCCAGGCGAGTTGATTCCAACTCCCCTTCACTCAGCTCTGGGCCAGAGCCGCCCAGGCTACCACCGGTAGCCATTGTCTGTCCACTAAAGGACTGTCTGTCCACTCAAGGACTTCCTGTTCAGTATAACCCGAACATATTCCCGAACAATTAACTTGTTCTGCTACCTTCACTGCTACTGGTCACGGCACCAGTGTGGTGGTTCGTAGTTAACTCTAGGTTAAAGAACAACGATCACGGCAGTTTCCAGGTGCGAGAATATATCTGTCTTTATTCACAAGAATAACAACTCTAGTTCCTTTACTAGGGAACGATCAGTGTAGAATTAATACACACAGGTAGATCAGGTTTCTCTATAAATAGAGGAAACGGTCAGTATACAACTCTTAGCATACAACTCTGTCCGCACGGTTGGACATGTGAAGTCTCTCGTCAGTCGGGCCTGCACTGACTGCCGTTCCAGGTAAACACATGGGTCTTATATAACACCGGCTATTAGATCACGTGGCCAGGTGGGTGGGTCGGCCGCCCACCTGAGAGCGGCACACGGTTACCTGAAGAGGACCTGCGCCCTCTCCCGGGAACTGTGAGAAGCCGAGTAAACAGACGTTACCCGGAAATACTGTGTATGAGATTAATATGTAATATCATGCCCCTACACTATCTTAATTTTTACAATTAAACTCTTAATTACTAATAGGCGTCCATAATGATTTTTTAAGTGCATTGTGCGCTTATTACGTCGAATACGGTATTTTCATAATCCTGTAAGTTATCACTGGTTATGTAATTCTTCAAATCGTTAGAAACACTTGATTCTAAATGTGTATTCTGTTTCTTCTGTTATCTAACTATATAATGATGTACAAAGTAATTGCCTATTTAAGCGCATCGGTTTCTGAAAAGTGCACGTCTCAAAGGAGTGCAACTGTAGGGCCCCCTTCCTAAAACCCCAGAACTCAAATAAGTGCAGATACCTAAATGAGCGCTGGGGGCTAAAGGGACGTGAAAGTTTTAAGCGCAGGTGTACTTAAATGGGCAATTGGGGTAGATTTTGATATATTTCAACATGTACACTAAGTAGAAGAGTACTAGTAGAAGGCTTTGCAATGACTTAAGGCCTATTTATGTCAGCTATTAATCCCATGGGTATAAACACTACTGGAAATTATGAAATGGTGAATATATTTGTTTGTACACAAACCATCATACTATGCTATTTCTGGAACATTTCAATCTTTATTTGCTTAAAGATGTCTACGGACGAGTGGCTTCTTGGTGTGTGATGTAGATAAATGCTGTGACAATAACAAGTTTCATATGACAATCTTTGTCGGAACTCAGCTGATTCTTGTGCCCCTAATACCATGTATTAGGGGCACAAGAATCAGCCAACAGTCAGATACATACATGTACTATCCACGAGGAGTTTGATAATACATCCACAGAATCGTAGAGAGGTATTTCATTGGTACGAGTACAAGCGCCAACAATGTTATTGAAAGTTGGCATTCAGGAAAATATATATTCATCAACAGTACATATATGATGCATAAATATGTCCCAGAAAAATGGTCGGCCAGTTATTGCTGCTAACCGAAATGTATTTTTGTGTGAGCAATAAAAACACTTGAAATTGAATTGCATTGAATTTATAGATGGATGAAAACATTTTTGGTACATTGTACATTTCTGCTATCTTAATCCTTTGGGCCACACTTATTTTTTATTTGGGTTACGCACAATTCAAAAAATTATTAACTTATGGAGGACGAAATAAAAGAAATTAAAAATAAAATAAAAGTTGGCCCCTGGGTATCTTATTTATTGCATGTACAGAAAACTTGGATATCCTAATGTCAGGGGGGAAAATGAAATAAAAACACCACCTACAATAGAAAGGATGATCCGACAATAGAAATACAATAGTTACATGAAGAGATTTTTTCAAACAATTTTTAAAAATCGAGAAAATGTTGACAGCCCATTTTACCTTAATGAAAGGTAGATATAGCTGTTTTCCTGTTGATTTTAGCTTTCCATTGGTATATTATGCCATATATCTTTAATTTTTTTCTTTATTTTGTTTTCTCTGGAATACACATCGGAGGGAATTAAAAAAAAGTGTGAAATCCAAATTTTATTTTTATTCAGATTTTGGGCTTTCCTAGTGTGGCGGGCCCATAACCCAAATAAAATAAAAAGTGTAGCCTTAAAACAAAAGCGGTTTTACAGTTTCTAGAAAAGGTGATGACAACCTTATTGGATAAGCATCTGCCATGCTGGCTTTTTGGAGGATTATTCTGGGAGACAAGGGTGAATCCTGTAGAGATGCTCAGGACCTTTAGAAACTCACTAACCCCACTTAGTGGGCATTCTCAGAATCTTCAGAAACTTTTTAGGTTTTCTAGTGTTAGATATGCTCCACAAAGGGGGGGGGGCTTAATACGTCTAATAGTGTAATGAAAGTCCAGACATCACATCTTCTAGACCTCAAACCTGACAGCAGTAAATTAACTATGTAACATATGAGCCTGTTACATTTCATAGAGACCATTAAATGACAGATATATTTGTGAGATATATTTGTCTCTTACGTGTTGTGTGCAAATTATAGGTAAGAGTTTAATTCCCGTAGACGACTGAAGGAGTTGTCTTTTCATATATTTATTCAGAAAGTTCTCCTACGGTCCACCTAATTCAGTTTGTGCACCTTCAGGTGATCCTCAAGGTTTTCAACAACAGCAAAACCAAACACACATATCCAGCACCGAGTGTCTCCACTCACTATGGAGTCTTCAGTTCTAAAAGATGCCTTTTCACAAGATGATGCATATTCACTACTGGGATGCAGTGTTTTATCCGTACACGATACAGGTCTTGGAGTACTGGCACTGGCCGCAACATCAACCATATTTTGAGGGTCCTTGGGTTGGTGGCTAACACTAGAAATGTCTGATATTACAACTGTATCTTCAGGATCCTTGTGCTGTGTTTTGTTTGTGACACAAATTTTGAGGTAAGCTGCTAAACTGAGTTCTTTGTTGTAATCTGAACGCGGAGACTTTGGTTCTAATTGGACCTTTTCATGTCCCTCATCGGGAGATGGACTGCCTGGTTTGTTGCCCAGGTCTGGTACATCTCTAGTTAGCCGACACGTCTTCATGTGTCTTTTGAGGAAGAAGAATTCAAAGAATCCAAGTCCACATCCTGGACAGCTGTAGTTTTTCTCTCCTGTGTGTGTCGCTACATGTCTCTTCAGATTGTCCACCCGTGCAAATGATTTAGGACACATGGGACAAGCATAAGACTTTTCTCCTGTGTGGGTTCTCATGTGTACCTTTAGGTTACTTGGGTTACTGAATCCTTTACCACATTGTGAACACACATGGGGTTTTTCTCCTGTGTGGGTCGTCACATGTTTCCTTAGCGAACTGAGTTGGGAGAATTTCTGATCACAATCTGGACACTGATAAGGTTTCTTCCCTGTGTGAGTTCTTATGTGAACCTTGAGCCGATCTTCTTTGCTAAATCCCCTACCACAATCTGAACACAGATGGGGTTTTTCTCCTGTGTGGGCCATCATGTGCACCTTCAGTTTGTGTTTAGTGGTGAACCCTTTACCACAGTCTGAACACACATGGGGTTTTTCACCTGTGTGGACCAGCATGTGTGCCTTTAGGTGACCTAAGTGCCTGAATCCTTTACCACAGTCTGAACACTGTAACTCCCCTGTGTGAATCAGCATGTGGGCTTTTAGATTATGGAGGCGTGAAAATTGCTTACCACAATCTGAACAGAAGTGAGGTTTTTCCCCTGTGTGAGTCATCACATGATTCTGTAAGGCAGTTACGCTGCTGAAGGCTTTACCACAGTCTGAGCACTGGTTAGGTGTCTCTCCTGTGTGAGTCACTTTATGTGTATTAAAGCTTTTTCTACATTTAAATCTTTTCTCGCAAACCGAGCACTCATATGGTTTTTCTCCTGTGTGGGTCAGCATGTGGGCATTGAGAGTGGTTCCCTGCTTGAACGCTTGATCACAAAGGGTACATTTAAAGGGTCTTTCTCCTGTGTGGGTTCTAATATGCACCTTCAGTGTATGTGGATCTTTAAAGCCTCTACCACAGTCTGAACACACATGTGGTTTCTCTCCTGTGTGATTCTGCATGTGAAGCTTGAGGCCTCCTACCTGACTAAATCCCTTACCACAGTGTGAACACAGATGTGGTTTAATGTCTGTGTGAGTTAGCCTATGTCTGGTTAGGGCACAAAGCTGCTTGAATCTTTTACCACAGTCTGTACATGCATGGGGTTTCTCTCCTGTGTGTATCATCATGTGTACATTCAGGCTATGTGTCACACTAAACCCCTTACCACAGACTGAACACACATACGGTTTCTCTCCTGTGTGGGTCCTCATGTGTATTTGCAACATAGAGAGCCGAGTGAACCCTCTACCACAGTCTGCACACAAATGGGGTTTCTCCCCTGTGTGGGTCATCATGTGTTTTTTTAATGTTCCCCGTTCACTGAATGCTTTACCACAGTCTGAACACACATGAGGTTTCTCCCCTGTATGGGTCAGCATGTGTGTCTTCAGCTTTGATTTTATTTTGAATCCTTTTCCGCATTCAGAGCAGTCATGGAGTTCCCTGCCGTCCAGGGACTTTTTTTGCTTCTTTGAACCAGTGATTTTCCGTTTAGCCTTCATCGTGTCCAAGTCTACGTGTGACGTAGTTGAAGATCATCTAATGCCAGCTGAAAGAAAGCAGGAAAGAACTTTCAGTTTTTAATAATCAAAAAATCATCCTCTCACCAAGATCTTATTCATGAGGTTAGATATGAGACACACATCATTTATCAGAAGCAATATGGTCTCAGCATTTTCATTTCATGCATCTTGGAGGCCAAAGATATGCCTCAGGACACTGTGGGAAAAACATTTTGAGTTCGAGTTCGAATTTGTTTTATTTCATAACAGTATCACAGTTACATTTGTTTTGTTATCTCATGACTAATCCAAAAAGACAGGTCGCTTCTTAGCCCTTTCAAGCCAATATATGGAAGTCAGCGACCTTTACTATTGTAATGAACACATTCATATTTCTGTTGGCGATCAGGTTTACAATATTGATTGGACATGTTTTTAATAAAAGAGTAAAGAATTGACAATGAAATAGTCTGTCATGTTATTATTGAATGAAGAATCTTGTTGGTTACAAATAAAATATACAGCAGTCCAACATTATAGCACTCCAATTCACTATATGGGTATATATCTAAAACTGGACATCAACATCCATGTATCAGAGTCTATATTCAGTCTCATCAAAGTAGAAATCCATGGGTTGCTATATTAAGGAGAAGGCCATATTCATGCCTATGTGTATGTCTGTGTGGGTGTACATAAGTGTGTCCATGAGTGTGTGCATTCATGCTGTG
The DNA here is from genome assembly GCA_947462335.1 of Harmothoe impar. Lineage (NCBI taxonomy): Eukaryota > Metazoa > Annelida > Polychaeta > Phyllodocida > Polynoidae > Harmothoe > Harmothoe impar. The sequence continues at coordinate 75,800,922 of OX381711.1, forward strand.
GCCACGATGCATATTCATGCTGCAACTGTGATGTACTCACATGTTGCATCTAAATTGGCGTCTCTTATTGAAATTTCCCCTTTTTGTGTTATAGAACTTAATAGAACAAATAGGGCGTTTTTAGGTAAATTTCACTTTTTGTGTTTCCAAACTTTTTTCTTGCCAAATAGGGTGTTTTAAAGGAAAATTTCACTTTTTTGCAATTTCAAACTTTTTTTCTTGCCAAATAGGGTGTTTTTAGGCAAATTTCACTTTTTTGCGATTTCCAACTTTTTTCTCGCCAAATAGGGTGTTTTTAGGCAAATTTCACTTTTTTGCGATTTCCAACTTTTTTCTCGCCAAATAGGGTGTTTTTAGGCAAATTTCACTTTTTTGCGATTTCCAACTTTTTTCTCGCCAAATAGGGTGTTTTTAGGCAAATTTCACTTTTTTGCGATTTCCAACTTTTTTCTCGCCAAATAGGGTGTTTTTAGGCAAATTTCGCTTTTTTGCGATTTCCAACTTTTTTCTCGCCAAATAGGGTGTTTTTAGGCAAATTTCGCTTTTTTGCGATTTCCAACTTTTTTCTCGCCAAAAGCTGCGGAATCTGCATCCATGTCTGATCCCATTGATGGACTCTGGATGGACCCATGCATAGTGATTGAAGACCTACATAGTGGACATATAAAGGTCAAGTGAAAAAGTGCAAGTCATTTGTTTTGCAACTTGCACTGAAATGAACCTAATAGCCCTTGACTAGATTGTCAACAATCAATTAAACTATGACCAAACTCCCTCTATTTCGGAGAACAAATACACTATCAAAGGTTTTATATTTTTTCAAAATAACACCCTGTGTAGAATGGCTCGATATTCAAGAATCCTACTGCGAATAAAAATATGTCAAATTCTAATTCTAAATACCTGAAAAATGAGAAATGCTGGCGTTCACGGTTTATGTAGGAAACGTACTAAAAACACCAAAAATATGCAACAAAACCCTAATTTTCTCAAAAACTGTTCAGTAGGATTTTTTCTAACTGAGGTTCCAGTGTTTTCTACCCTTATATTACACATTGGCATAGAGAATATATTGGTACCTAGTCAGGATTTTGCACTAGAAGCAATCTGTGAGGCAAAAAACAGCCAAACTGAGCCACTGGTCTGAAGTATAAAACTGGGCATCGATCACTATAGAGCTACAAAGAGAGAGAATCGATGTCCAGTAATGACATTTGTACATTATTCAATAATCTGTAGGGGTTGTGAAAGCATGAAACAAACACAGGTTTCAAAATTCGGTTTGAATGCAATGGTTTTTTTTCAGTTCACAATCCCTTTGGTTCTCATATGAACAGGGCCTTGAAGATAGGACTCAACAATGTAAAAGTTAATTATAGACAAGGTTCGAAGTGTACAAGTAGCGTTACCGCTGGTTCTAAATCAGCAAAGATGGTCGGACTGGTCTTGTCCCAGCGAGGGCTGGTGCAAGGGCCAGAGGCAGGAGGGGTGTAGGTGCCCCGTTGTCAAAAGTATCGAAGGGTGTGGGTTTGAGCTTGTCCGGGGACAAACTCCCTGATGTGACCAACCGAGTGCCCCGCTTGACCTCGCAACTGGATAATCTTTCAGGGAACATGGCATAAGACGCCAGGTGTTGCCACCTAGCGTGAAGCTATGCCATTCCCGCCTCGAAACCACGAACCTGTGTTACACATAGATTATTGCCCCTACAAATCTAATGTTTAATACCGGTAGTTCTGCATTACTGGAAATGTAAATATTTCTGCACTGTACATATTTTCGCGATTAATGTGGATTCTAAAAAATCCGCGAAAATATGTACAGAGCGAATATTAATACTGCATCGAATTAAAGAGCCAAATCTCGGAAATCTGTGAATTTTAATACCAGCAAAAATGTCCTTTTTGGCAAATTCCCAAAAATGTATACCCCTGAAAATATCTACATTTACAGTATTCACACCACTTGGAACAGTAACACCTTAAATCATTATTTACTCATATTTTCACTGAAAACATCTAAATATACCAGACATAGTTGCAGTGTAAGACTTTGTCATGATGTTTATAAGTATACAGGTCTAAAGGACATGATGGAGCATTAAATAAAAGGACGTGCTCATTATAATGATGTATCTTTCTGTATTGTTGTATTGCCATGTCATTAGAATATCTGCCTATATGTATATAATCACAATATTGTACATGTACATGTATTCTAGTATTGCCGCCAAGCTCTGGGTTCAATGTTGGTGACGGTTTGACCAATCAGGAGTTATCCAACATAGGAATTTCTGCCCACTTGTCTGAGGTAGCAGAGCGTCTGGACTAAGCATTTTTTCTTCCCAACCACCACAGACAAATATGCCTTGGGCCAAACAAAACAAAAAGTTGTGTTGCAGTAACATGGCTCAGAGTAGGTTGTTAGATTTTCTTTCTTACTTTCTTGTAACATGATATGAGTTTAAATCTCATGTTCTGGTGTGGTTATTTTACAGTGCCGAAACCAATATGTCTATTTAAGCCTTTATCGGTTCTGTTTCTGTCATACAACTTTTAGACTGTCCTCCCTCCCAGGTAGAAAAATATCATGATAAATATCATAATTTATCATGTTGAACCATGATCTATCATGATTTATCATGATAAATCATAATTAAGGATGTTTTCATCTACCATGATTAATCGTGATAAACCATACTTTATTATGATATTACCTCTTGAGAAGGGAAATCATGATTAATCATGTTTTTTCCTACCATGTTTTAATATGATTAATCATACTTTATCATGATCTTACCTCCTGAGCGGCGAAATCATGATAAATCATGTTTTCTTCTATCATGATAGATCCTACTTTATTGTGATATTGCCTCATGGGAGGGAAAATCATGATTAATCATGTTTTCTCTTACCATGATTAATCATGATTAATCATGATTAATCATACTATATTATGATCTTATCTCCTGGGAAACGAAATCATGATAAAATTACAGTTTCTTTTTACATGATATGTCATTATAAACCATACTTTATTATGATCCAACCTCTTGAGAGAGGAAATATGATTTATCATGATTTTACTTAATTATATCTAATCATAATTTATCATTATGTATCATGATCTTATCCATTGGGAGAGAAAACTTGATTTATCATGATTCTACCTGACCATGATTAATCATAATGTACTATGAGTAGTCATAATCTCACCCATTGAGAGGGAAAACATGATTTATCATGATTTTATCTTACCATAATTAATCATAATGTTTCAGGATTCATCATGATTTGACACATTGAGTTAGAAAACATTATGCATCATAATTTTATTTGACCATGACTAATCATGATATATCATGATTTACTATGATCTTTCCCATTGATAGGAAAAACATGATTTATCACGATTGTACCAGATCATGATTTATCATAATCTCAACCAATGAGATAGAAACTTGTTTTATCATGATTTTACCTTACCATAATTATACTATGATTATATATAATATGATTAATCATGATTTTATACATTGAGTGAGCAAGCATGATTTATCACAATTTTATTTCACCATAACTAATCATAATGTATTGTGATTTATTATGATCTTTCCCATTGATAGGAAAAACATATTTTATAACGATTTTACCTGACTAATTAACCATGGTGTATCATGATTTATCACCATCTCTCCCAATGATAGGAAAATATGATTTATCATGATTTTACCTTCCCATAATTGATCCTAATATTATCATCATTTATCATGATTTTATGCGGTGAGGGGAAGCATAATTTATCATGATTTTATTTGACCATGATGAATCACAATATAGTATTATCATGATTCATTATAATATCTCCCATTGATGGGGAAAACATGCATGTATCTTACCATGATTAATCATGATATCATGATATTTCATAGTATGTCATGGATACAACCAGGGGAATTAGGGAGCCCGTTATTATACAATGTTTCAAAGATGGGAGAAACCTGTGATACTAACCAGGGGAGCTAGTGGACTCTGATCCAGTTATTATACATTGTTTTAAAGGCTTCTGGAGGGGTACAACCCGTGATACTAACCATGGGAGCTAGTGGACTCTGATCCCATTATTATACACTGTTTTAAAGGCTTCTGGAAGGGTACAACCCGTGATACTAATTAGGGGAGCTAATGAACTCTGATCCCGTTATTATACATTGTTTTAGAGGCTTCTGGAGGGGTACAACCCGTGATACTAATTAGGGGAGCTAGCGGACTCTGGTCCCGTTATTATACATTGTTTTAAAGGCTTCTGGAAGCGTACAACCCCTGATACTAATTAGGGGAGCTAATGAACTCTGATCCCGTTATTATACATTATTTTAAAGGCTTCTGGAGGGGTACAACCCGTGATACTAACCAGGGGAGCTAATGAACTCTGATCCCGTCATTATACATTGTTTAAAAGGCTTCTGGAAGCGTACAACCCGTGATACTAATTAGGGGAGCTAATGAACTCTGATCCCGTTATTATACATTATTTTAAAGGCTTCTGGAGGGGTACAACCCGTGATACTAACCAGGGGAGCTAATGAACTCTGATCCCGTCATTATACATTGTTTTAAAGGCTTCTGGAAGCGTACAACCCGTGATACTAATAAGGGGAGCTAATGAACTCTGATCCCGTTATTATACATTGTGAGCCATGGAACATGGCTGGATAATCGAATGGCGGCAAAGGCTACTAACCCCCTTCAGTACCCCTCCCCACCTGGGGACAGGTTTCATAACTAGTATGCAAATCATTATTCATGAGTACACAACACCTGCACGAGATTTAGCATTCTCCCGCTCACTTTCAAATTCCACCTCGCCATGAGCGCACGTTCATTTTGGTCTCTCACTAACTGGTCTTTTTAAAAGCACCTCCTGATAGAATAGGGAGGTCTTTATTTAGTACCACACACAGAGAGGCTGTGACTAAATCCAGCTGGATTTTTACGCTGCATTCATGGAGACACGACGAGGAGGAAAGACGGCGCGGGGACGTGGCCGAGGTCAGCAAGTACCGGCTGACACACCAACCCCCCCCGGCCCTGGAGCAGGGGGAGAGCCGCCCGCCAAGAAGTCACGCAAGGGCATGACCGTCAGGGAGAAGGAGGAAGACCGCCTGTGGAAGGAGCAGTCTACACGCACCATGAACGAGATTATGGGCAAGTTAGATAAACTAGTTCCTGTACCTAACCCTGTGCCTGCCCCTGCCCCTGGTCCCGGACCCAACCTTCACCTTGTGACTGGCGGCCCGGGAGGACAGCCAGGCCCCCCCCCCGGCCCTGGAGGCGGAGGACGACCTTCAGACCCCCCGCTCATGGAGGAGTGGGAGGACTGCCACCCGTTCACCCTCCTGTGCCTGGAGGCGCGGGCGGATTGCTGCATCCTGTCCACCCCCCCGCACCTGGAGGAGCGGGGGGACTGCTACCGATCCCCCCTGCCCCGGGAGGGGTGGGCGGGCAACCGCCGTCTCTCCCCGGCCTCTTCCCTCAACCGCTACCGGGCTTCCCACCAGTGCAGCCCGTGCCCGGATACCCACCCCCAGGCTACCCTCACCACTACACCCCCTTCATGCCTTACCAGCACCACACACAGCACGACGAAGTGACCGCTGGCCTTGCCTCACTTGTCAACAACGCTGTGCAGCAGGCAAAGAAAGGTAATAATGATGTTCATTTCCCGCACCATTATGTAAAGAGGGGCCCTAAAAGGGAGAAAACTAGCCTGGGGGAGTTGTCAAAGGAAGAATATCTGTGGGGGCTGCTTCAGGTACATGACGCAGCTGTCACGGATGAGGACACAAAGAAGCCTCTCCGCCGCCACATGTCCCAGATTATCCTCGATACCGCCACATATGCATGGGACGGTATAAGAAACTGGAGTGAGCAGGTTATCGCTGATATCGTCACGGTAGATCTTACTTGGGAAAACCAACACAAGATCGACCTGATGAGAGTTGAGATGGTGATCAACCAGCCAAAAGGCAGTGACCCCAAGGTCAAGGTCGCGGGTGAAAAAGATAAAAGCTCCTCATCTATTCTTGACCTTAGTGAGGACATGTTGCGCGCAGCTGCAGCGCCCCCATGTGCCCGCTTCAATACCGGCCACTGTAAAATACGAGGTGACCACATTGATGGCGGCCCCCCAGGTGTTAGGCGTCTACATGTGTGCTCGTGGTGCCTCCCAAACCTGTGTAAGGTTTGCACGCACCCAGAAACCCGGTGCTATGCAAAGCCTAAGGCACAGAGCACCCACAACAAGCCTGACCCCGACACGTCAAAAAACGCCTAAAGGCCGCCACCTTGGGCGGCCCACTGTTAAATGTACAGCCCACCCTGAATAACAATGCTTACATTGCACCAGGTAGTAACACCCAGGAAAAGCATCATGTCGACCCGCCCCAGATGTGGCCGGTAAGCGTGAACTCATGTCTATCTAGTGATGAATGTACATTATTCAGTTGTGTTTATGCAGGTTGCCAGCCCGTCCTACCTGTCTATGATGTCAATGTATGGTGTAATGATAGACTCACACCTATTATAAACACCGCCAAGTTACCACATCGTGTTGACATAGACCCCCACACTGGCCCTGTGAGCAGTCATAACAGTGCAGGCACTACTCAACCCCAACAACCTGACATTGTACTTTCAGCGGACACCCATGTACCAGGCACTACATCCGGGTACCAAGCATGTGTTACACCTGTCCCCTTACACATTCCAGATGACTGCAGGGAGGCCCTACCTATAGGACCCATGGAGTTTCAGCCTATATTAGATAATATATGGCCCCACCTGTCCCCGCAAAGCCGCCTGGAGGCTCACCCCGACCTCATGCTGTATGATAAGGTCAGGTCACATGCATTACCCAATTACCTGGGGGCACGTATCCCGCTTGATACCAAATTTAATTTACAGATGTGGAAAGATGAATTACAGGACTATGACGACCCAGACGTCCATGTATTTCTCAAATACGGCTGGCCAACATCCTATACCAGACCCGTCTTCCCATCCCCCTCACTTCAGAACCACCCCGAACCCGACGAGTATGATATACACGTCCAGAAGTTCATAGACAAAGAGGTAAAACTAGGTACTCTGATGGGCCCCTTTGATGACGACCCCTTTGTCCCTCACCTCAAAACAAGCCCTCTGATGACGCGACCTAAAAAAGCAGCCGACAGCAGGAGGATCATTGTTGACCTTTCTCACCCCCCGGGTGAGAGTGTCAACGCTGGTATAAAAAAGAACTGGTTTCAGGGTGCCCCCATGAACTACACCCTCCCCTCTGTTACCTCACTAATATCTCAGGTACAGGAAGCCGGAAGGAACGCCATGCTGTGGACCGCCGATTTATCCAGAGCTTATCGCCAGCTGCACTCCTGTCCCCTAGACTACTGCATTTCCGGTATAAAATATGGGGAAAAACTATATATTGACAAAAGCCCCAGTTTCGGAAATAGGTCCTCATCAACCCACATGCAACGCGTATCACAAGCCCTCTGTTACATGATGGCCCAGCGCGGCCACAACATCCTCGGGTATATAGATGATTACGCCTGTGTATCCCCCACTGAGCATGAGGCCCACTTTTCCCTCACTGCCCTGGAGGAGCTCACATCAAACCTAGGCATTGAGCTAGCACCCGAAAAAACAGTCCGCCCCAGTACCAAGGTTGTGTGGCTAGGCTACCAAATTGACACAGAAAAAATGGTAGTAAGCATTCCCCATGATAAAATGGCCGAAGTATTACAAGAGTGTAAATCATGGGAAACCAAGTCAGCAGCCTCCAAAAAGGACATTCAAAAATTGGCGGGCAAACTCTTCTTCATCGCAAACTGCATCGCCCCTGCTCGCCGTTTTTTGGCCCGTATTCTTGCGACTCTAAGAGCTGCCCCACATCACGGGGTCATTAGGTTAGGAAAAGAGTTCAAAAAGGATATACGGTGGTTCTCGCTGTATGGCCACAACTCTAATGGCAAAACAATCATTCCAGAGGGCCCCCGACCTACATGGACAATAGAAGCCGACAGTTGTATGGAAGGGGGGGGGAGGCTACTCAGAGTCAGAATGCTACAGTGTCACTTACCCAAAAGACCTCTGTGGCGGCCTGCATATTGCTCAGCTAGAAGCCATAAATCTAGTAATAGCCATCAAGAATTTATCCCCACCCCGTTGCCATGGTTACAGGTTCAACATCAGATGCGACAACTCGGCGACTGTCGCCGCCTTCTCCACGGGGAGAGCAAAGGATGTGTGGTTGGCACGCTGCGCCAGAGAGGCGTGGCTGTTCAGCGCCACTCATAACGTTCAGATTTCAGTCACTCATGTACCTGGGAAAAAGATGATAATATCTGATGCCCTGTCACGTGCATGCCTAGGTGAGGCCGAAGCTGCATACGCCCTACGCCTCGCCAATGAAAATGGATTGACCTTTGTCCACCCAAACCTCAAGGAATCTGTCTTTGATAATAAACTATGAACTTATGATTACAGGTTACGCCCCGCTCCCCATTGAGCTGCAGATGCAAGAGACTCTAGGAGCCGCCGTGAGTGATTCCACACAAGCCAACAGAGACCGATATAAAATGACTTATATTAGTTTTTGCAACGCATATCAGGTGGCGCCACTGGCCCCCTCCTCCTACCAATTGTGCGTGTACCTACAGTATCTATTTAACACTATGAAAGCCCCAGGTAGTATGTTCAACTACTTCTCTGGCGCGCATGTATATGTTGATTTGAACTTTGGAGACTCATCCCCTTTTGCAACACGCGCTGTATCTGAAATGAAGAAAGGGATGAGCAGGTTATCTACTCATGTAACCCTACAAGCCCCGCCACTCCACCCAGACCAGCTTAAGGCGATCTGTGCTTTTCTAGACACCCGAGGCTTGGATGGCCTGATATATAAGTCGGCACTCTTAATCATGTTCTACACTTTCCTCAGACAATCAAATGTGGCCACAACTGCTACCAATGAACTCTCTCCACACGTCCTAATGCGTGGGGACATCACTCCAACACAAGACGGACTCCAGGTTCTCATCCGGTCATCAAAAACAATCAAACACCAAAAAGATCATGTTATAATTCCGGTGTATAGACTTCCCCGTTGTAAACCTCACTGTGCTGTAATGTCATATAACACAATGTTATGTCTATGCCCCGCTGGGCCCTGCACTCCTGCCTTCCAATTGCCGGGTGGCAAACCCGTCAGCTCGAGGTCATTAACCACTGTATTACGTAACGCCCTCAAGTCAATCGGGGTCAATAACTCTAAAGAGTATAGCCTACATAGTCTCAGGCGCGGGGCCTCTCAGCTCGCCGCTGTGTCTGGGGCTGATGTATGTGAAGTCCAGCTACATGGCACTTGGACATCGTCAGCTGTTTACAGCTACACTCCCAAAACACTCTATACATCTATACCTGCAGTTCTTAGACAGGTTTTGGTATAAGGTCTAATAACCACATTATTCATGTTATCGTGTGTTCACGTTATCACATAAGGCTCAAGCCTATTTCAATTGTTGGTTGCCTAGCAACCCCATTTAACATGTATGTTGGGTCTGTTGATCTATTGTTAGCATGAGTTCATGCTTAAACAAACTTGAACTATTAGCACATAAGGTGCCTTGTATTGAGTTATGTCATAGTTATGTCATTGCTGCTCAATATATAAATTGACATGTTTTCATTCGATAATGATAATGCTTACAGCAATAAACATGTCTTTTTCTCCAACACAAATATAGCATTGTTGTCCGTTCAATTGTGAGCCATGGAACATGGCTGGATAATCGAATGGCGGCAAAGGCTACTAACCCCCTTCAGTACCCCTCCCCACCTGGGGACAGGTTTCATAACTAGTATGCAAATCATTATTCATGAGTACACAACACCTGCGCGAGATTTAGCATTCTCCCGCTCACTTTCAAATTCCACCTCGCCATGAGCGCACGTTCATTTTGGTCCCCACCCACCCACTCCTGTTCTGCATATGTTTGAACTATATGGTATAAGGTCTAATAACCACATTATTCATGTTATCGTGTGTTCACGTTATCACATAAGGCTCAAGCCTATTTCAATTGTTGGTTGCCTAGCAACCCCATTTAACATGTATGTTGGGTCTGTTGATCTATTGTTAGCATGAGTTCATGCTTAAACAAACTTGAACTATTAGCACATAAGGTGCCTTGTATTGAGTTATGTCATAGTTATGTCATTGCTGCTCAATATATAAATTGACATGTTTTCATTCGATAATGATAATGCTTACAGCAATAAACATGTCTTTTTCTCCAACACAAATATAGCATTGTTGTCCGTTCAATCATTTTAAAGGCTTCTGGAGGGGTACAACCCGTGATACAACACAACCTGTACTATAAGTATGACATGGTCATGGTAAAATTGCTTCTTGTCACAGAGAAAAAAATGAAAATATGTCCACAATGCTAACAATAATATTATATAGGACTAGATGATAGTATACTTGCCAATTTTAATAATTCATGATAATAAGGAACTGCATTATTTTAATTGGTTATCAACCCCCCCCCCCCCCCCCCCCACACACACACACACACACCAACTACCCCTTGTGGTGACGGGACTCTCTGGAGCTAGCTGTGAATAGGCCACCATAACACCTATTGTGATAGGGGTAGAGGTGCGACCATACAACAATGCTGGGAGCCGATGTGTGTGTGTGAGGGGGGGGGGGGGGGACCATTGTGATAGGGGTAGAGGTGCGACCATACAACAATGCTCTCCTAAGACAATAGCCCTGCCCCTTTGGAGCCGGCCTCAGTCTGGGTGTGAGTGGGTTTTTTTTAAACAGGGTGACCAGTACTCTAATTGAGAGCAGACTGACAACATGCACATGTATGTCGACACACATACATGTATGTGCAGGTACATTACATGATCTAGGTAGGTGTATTGACATAGTCTGTTTAATAACTATATTATAAAAGTAACCCTGTAAACAAAACACGTTATACAACATTTTATAACGTTATATAACGTTTTTCTAAGGCTCCTTACTATGGCATAACGTTATGTAAAGTTTTAAAACATTGTTTGAACGTAAAATAACGGTTTTTTGTTAGCTGAGTATGATAAAACATGGCTAAGCTGTGTTTAGTAAATGTAACTATAATTATAATCTGTTACGTTTTATTTCAAAGGCAATTTTCTCACAAGAATAATTAACATCACCTTTTTTCTCTTTTTTTCCAGGTTAAACAAGAATATATGGATGCCACTGCAAACCAGGGGGTGGGGGCGGGTGCCCTTCCCCCAGACCCGGACCCTGCCTTCCAGGGTTGAAATTGATGAATGAATGCATTGGGCCCTCACCCCACCCCTACAATAAACATATTGTCTATCCACATTAAAAAAAGAAATTGTGATACATGTATAAAAACGATTTGTGATAAAATTATGTGTATCATGGTGCAGTAAGATTAATCATGATACATATATCATGATATTTAGACCATGATATCATGATAATTATCATACTATATACCAAAAAGTATCACAATATAGTAAAAAGAAATCATAGTTATTTCACAGAAATCATGATTTTTATACAGTGACATATCATGATAAATATCATATTAAATAAATCATGAAAATTATGATGTTTAAACCATGATATATCATGATAAATAACATAATTATATTATGATAAGCCAGAAATCATGTTAAAATAATCATGTTGTTTTCACGGAAACCATATTTTCCAAAACATGAAATAATGTGATATTTAATGTGATTACATCATGATACTTATCATGATGAAACGATTATATTCAATCATGATTAATATTATGATAAAGTATAATGAATCATGATAAATTACAATTCATCATGGGAAATTTCATGTGGTAAACCATATAATATTATGGTTTATTATGGTCATAATCATGATAGATCATAATATTACCATGATCTATCATGTTTTACAAATCATGATATCCGTGAAAAACGCATGTTTTTTTCAACGCGATACAATCACGATATCAATTATGATATTTTTCTACCTGGGCTTCTAATCTCGCAAAGGATGACTTTTCTGAAAGCTGAAAGCCATTGGGTACATCCTGGTTATACCCTAAGCCAGGGAATTCTAAGATTGAACCTACAAAATATTGGAGTCTAACAGTCAGGCCCAAATGATAGGGTCAGTCCCCGGTCAGTGGGGTTAACAGAACACATGTTGTTTTTTGTTCATCATTAAACTGTTTATTTCAGGAACGGCCTATTTCTCATGGAACATTCGAGAATTACAAAACAAGTGCACAATGCAATATTTATTGAATCATTGAATATCAAAACATATAGGTATGAGCAAATTCATATACACTACAACATTTTCACTATCAGAGACCTATTCTGTATAGTGGTAGGTAAACACTGTCTATATGATGATGAGAATACAAAAGGATTCTTGTAAAATTGTATATACACAATCACAGCTTCTATACCTATAATTAGGTCGCATCTCAATCCCTTTCCTCAAAGATCCTATCTATGCCTCCATAATATTACTTCTAAGAATACTCCAAACATAATATTATACACTACAATATGTGCTCCTGGTCTTTCCATAATATCAAGCCATAAAACTAAATTCTAACAGTCATGAAGTCGGGCTGTTCCCATTTAAATTGCTGTCCAATTGTCTGTGAATGTATATGTATTGAACCCATACGTCATTGACAACACTGTCTAGCCTTCAGGTGTCATCAGGGTCCACCTAATTTAGTTTGTGCACCTTTAAGTGATCCTCAAGGTTTTCAACAACAGCAAAACCAAACACACATATCCAGCACCCAGTATATCCACTCAATATGGAGTCTTCAGTTCTAAAAGATGCCTTTTCACAAGATGATGCATATTCACTACTGGGGTGCAGTGTTGTGTCTATACACGATACAGATCTTGAAGTACTGGCACTGGCTGCAACATCAACCATATATTGAGGTTCCTTGGGTTGGTGGCTAACACTAGAAATGTCTGAAACTGCAACTGTATCTTCAGGATCCTCATGCTGTGCTTTGTTTGTGACACAAATTTTGAGGTAAGCTGCTAAACTGAGTTCTTTGTTGTAATCTGAACGGGTAGACTTTAGTTCTACTTGGACCTTTTCATGTCCCTCATCGGGAGATGGACTCCCTGGTTTGTGGTCCAAGTCTGGTGCATCTCTGGTTAGCCGACATGTCTTCATGTGTCTTTTGAGGAAGAAGAATTCAAAGAATCCAAGTCCACATCCAGGACAGCTGTAGTTTTTCTCTCCTGTGTGTGTCGCTACATGTCTCTTCAGATTGTCCACCCGTGCAAATGATTTAGGACACATGGGACAAGCATAAGACTTCTCTCCTGTGTGGATTCTTATGTGTACCTTTAGGTTACTTGGGTTACTGAATCCTTTACCACATTGTGAACACACATGGGGTTTCTCTCCTGTGTGGGTCATCACATGTTTCCTTAGAGAACTTAGTTGGGAGAATTTCTGATCGCAATCTGGACACTGATAAGGTTTCTCCCCTGTGTGAGTTCTTATGTGAACCTTGAGATGATCTATTTGGCTGAATCCTCGACCACATTCTGAACACAGATGGGGTTTCTCTCCTGTGTGGGTCATCTGGTGGATACTGAGCTCCTGTTTTGAGATAAATCCTTTACTACAGTCTGAACACACATGGGGTTTCTCTCCAGTGTGGGTCATTATGTGGGCTTTCAGGTTATCAATGCGTGCGAATCGCTTACCGCAATCAGGACACAGATGAGGTTTTTCTCCCGTGTGAGTCATCACGTGTCTCTTTAACATTACCAGTGAACTGAACTTTTTACCACAAACTGCACACAAGTGAGGTTTCTCTCCTGTGTGGGTTACCACATGATCCTGTAAGGCAGTTACACTACTCAACTCCTCAACACAGTCTGTACCCTCCTTAATTGTCCCTGCTTTGTGAGTTGCTTTATGTGCATTAAAGCTTTGTCTCGCTTTAAAACGTTCACCACATTCTGGGCACTTATATGGCTTTTCTCCTGTGTGTATCAGCACGTGTATATTAAGGGTGTTACGCTGACTGAAGGCTTTATCACAAATAGTACATTTAAAGGGTCTCTCTCCTGTGTGGGTTCTACTATGTCTCTTCAGCGTATGTGGATCTTTAAAGCCTTTACCACAGTGTGAACAAACATGAGGTGTCTCCCCTGTGTGGTTTAGCATGTGAAGTTTGAGGCTACCCAACTGATTGAATCCTTTACCACATTCCAAACACAGATGTGATTTTGTTTGTGTGTGAGTCAGTGTATGTCTTTTTAGGTCACATAACTGCTTGAATCCTTTACCACAATCTGAACACACATGAGGTTTCTCTCCGGTGTGAATCACCATGTGAACGTTCAGGCTACCTAACTGACCAAACCCTTTGCCACAGACTGAACACACATGAGGTTTCTCCCCTGTGTGTGTCCTCATGTGTATTTGCAGCATAGAGAGCCGACTGAATCCTTTACCACAGTCTACACACACATTGGGTTTCTCTCCTGTGTGGACCATCATGTGTCTCTTTAGACTATGCTTGGTTTTGAATCCGTTTCCACATGCAGAGCACTCATGGAGTTGCCCTCTACTTTGAGATTTCTTTTCATTGTTTGAAGTGATTTTATCTCTAGTCTCCATCCGTTTCCCAGCAGAGCCGTTGCTAGAAGAAAATAGGGGAACACTTTTAGGTAAAGCTTTTAAGAAAAAAGAATATGACAATTTTGTAATTTGAAATAATCTTTGGAACCTGAGCCATCATCATATTCCACCCGTCCGAGAACATAAAATATGTTAGTTTCTTGGTGCACCCTGATGTTCTTATGGCGATATAATTGTACATCTATTAAGGCCATATAGCAGTGCTTAGCAAATCAGAGATTGAATAGATGAAATGGGTGTGGACCGTAAAGCCTCACGTAGAAGCTGCAGCTAGTACGAGAGTCAGATCGGCGGTGCGGCTTATAGGATCAGCCCATGGTCAGGGTGTCTTAAAATACAGGGAGTTTTTGCCACTATGGTACAGTATTCAAGTCACCATAATCAGGCCCCTCGTGTGCCTAATCTGCCCAAAGTCAGGCTGCGACTTAAACGCGAAACAGGCTTGTACGCAAGCTTTTAAGGTACATGCCAATAGTTTAGAATGACTTTTTATCTTTTAACCTGTTGTTCACATGAACCATCACATACAAGCACACTGGTGCTTATAGATCTATAGTATACCACCGGCGCTCACATAAGACAGGTACTTCAAGATCCTATTTTAGCACTTGATGAGAATTTCAGGACCAGTCTACCGGTACCTGTTTTTACAGGACAGGTGCTTATTAAAACCCTGTGCTATGTCAGAGATTCAGTCACCTATTCTGCACGCACGTCAGGACGAACCTGCCGAGTCACTAGACGCCACCCATTTTACCTTAAAAAGCCCACTTTTCCAGTTATCTTAATCAGTTTCCAGGCCTATGCTCTAGATGGCACTATTGTAAGTTGCTAACATTGCTGTATATATTGGGGGCTCTGCACCCCCCTTTTTTTCTCTTTTTTTTTCAATACTTGAAACTCTAACAGAGCTATATTAGGTTTAGTCTTACCAGTCTGGTATAGTTACGTTTCTGCTCGTCACGTTTCTGCTCGGTTTCTGCTCGGCATGAATACTGCCTATAATGACCCAAATCCTTTTCAGGCAGGTTCTATAGGTATATAGTAACACTACCCACTGTTTAGCTTGGTTAGGAAATTCTGTCCTGCCCCCCTAGAAGACCCTAAGTCTAGGGATGGGGTAGGGATGTCATTGGCATTCGCTATATTGAAATATCGCTATTATGTCAATATTTCAATATCTTATATTGACAATTTTGATATGTCAATATAATTATATCAATATCTTTTAATGAGAAAAGGGGAGGAGATCATGAGAGATGTTGTGTTCATAGTCTAACATTTGAGCTTACAGATGGAGTACCTATCCTTATGTCAGATTCCTACCTCACAGTATTTAAGGCTGGAATTTTGTGTTTCATATCAATCATTATTATAAAAACATGCTCAGTGAAAATAAAGGAAATGGTTTTCAGTTACTATCAATATTTGCTTTTGTTATTTTTCTCAGCTTATTATTAATAAGGCAATAAACAGTGTTTCAGATGTACTTAATAGTCTTAATATTTAATATATTGCAATACATTGATATATTGACAGCTGTATGTCAATAATCGTCATTGACATAAATTGGATGTCAATGACATCCCTAGGATGGGGTACTGATAGGATATCTTCAGCCCGACCTGTCGGGACGGATCCACAGATATGGAAACGAATCGACCTTTGACAATTAATTCTGAGAAAACTACCAACGCCATAAGCTAAAGGGTTTTGTTCAAGTTTCGACTGGGATCAAAAACTGGGGGCCGGCCCCCGCATCCCCCACACTGGTTACACCCCACTGTTCTTCATTTTAAATGGTGTCTCTATTAAAGTACCTACCCAGTACCCCATGTTTTTATATATATATACCGGTAGTGTATGAAAAGGATTCCTATTATTTCCTTTTTTCCCTCAATACCTGGCTGGGAATTGTTGACTCAGGGAGCTAATGCTCCCAGAGTCTTATGCGACGGCCCTGTGAGACGATTTTGATTTGAAAAAAAAACCAGACATATTAGACATCACATGGGTAGACATATTAAGCCTATCCAAGAATATTTCTCATTAGCACAAAATTCAAGTGTTTTCTGTCCTAATGATGTAAATACCATTCATTTCCATCTACTGCTTCCCCCCTAAAACAATGGGCGAAGTATACCTTCCCAAAAACCTCTCATTTTCCGATCTGTGGACGAACATGAACAGTACTAGTGTGGACATTTCGTCAGTTTCGGCATTTAGTGTTAGACCTATGGGAGATCTCAATTCTGGGTGTGTGAAACGCTTTTTGTTAGGGATGTCATTGGTAGGCCTATCGAATTTTATGAGTTTAATCAGTTATTCACTATTTTGGTGTCGACACTGTAAAGAATCACAGCACAGACGATAGAATTAAAGAAAATTTCAATATTTGGGTTTTTTACATCATTTACAGACATTTTCCACCCAGCCAACTCCGTATAATTATTCCATAGCTCTGGGGAATCGGTCGCCACAAGCGGAAGCTTTTCTGACCCCGATCCCCCGAGAAATATAGTGAAAATTAATTTCCCTGTCTGAGGCCTGCAAAGCCTTCAGTATTCCTACACTACAGTGTACATGCAGAGTTGCTCTATTATCGCTCATGTCAGTGCCGAGTTTACGCCCTGCCGTGTTGGCCTACACGCCGCATGCAGCACTGACAGTGGCCGTAGTTAGTCCGCTACAATGGCATTCACGACCACAAGGTTCACCTACCTGGAATTGCTGAGGTTGTCTTTGAGTTACAGTGGAAATTCTGCGGAGAATGTCGCTCTGCTGAGTGTAAACGTTCATACCCAAATGCTGCGTGGCTGGCCCTCCGTCGCGCGCTCCACTCAGCGCTACCTGCATGCAACGATCTATGTGTCCCAGGCCCAGCTCATTTGTTCATCGTGATAGGGGCCTATTTGCTAAAGCTTCGAGAAAAATATTATTCTCTGGCAGTGAGAAATCCACAGTATTTCGCTATGTCTTTAGAAAAAAAACGTTGGGATGAGAGCGAGAGGTGTCTAGATGCGTATCCGGTAGGGTGAGATATGCAAACATTGGGTAGGCACTTACATATTTTTTAAGACTTAGTCCTATGCATTCAATCTGTTTAGATATGGAAAGAGCTTGCAAAAATAAGCGACTTTGCACTTAAAATGAACTCTCTATGTCAATTCAAAGTGGACTTATTATTGGTTTTATCGAGGTCTCATGCAAATAAAAGACAAAGGACTGACTCCTGCTTCCATCGTGACAAGGAAGGCGCCAACTAGTGACGTCACTTTATTAACCGGAAGTGACATGAACGCTGGTCACCGGGTAACATATTTTCCCGCGTCGTACAATTTTCAACACTCCTCCTCGACAAGTGAAAATATACTGTTTTAGAACATACAGTAAAACCTTTAGAATACACAATGAATAAGAACTTAGGGGTGATCCATTTAGTATGTCACACTTTTTTTGGCCATTTTGAAGACCCCCCCACCCCCATGTCACACTTTGTCACACTTTCTCAAACACCCCCTAGAAAAGTATGTCACAAATCTGCTGACACCCCCCCCCCCTCCCCAGTTGAAATCTCTGAAAAGTGACCCTTGGTGAGGGAGGTTTTGGTGAAAATTGACCCTTGGTGAGGGGGGTTCTGGTGAAAAGTGATACTTGGTGAAGGGATTCTGGTGAAAAGCAGACCCTTGGTGATGGGAATTCTTGTAAAAAGCGGACCCTTGGAGGGATCTTGCTTAAAATGTAACCTTCCCAGCCGCAAGCCCATCTATATAAAATATACAACCCCGGGGCACTGCTATCTTTTCCTCTGATGTGGTACCCATACACTGTTTCAGGTAGCACACATGAGATAATGATGCTGCTTAGGGCCCCAGACGGGGGTTACCTGTGTCACTTGTCCATTTTAAGAAATGCCAATGTCCCTTGTCGACTTTAAGAAAAGGGTCTTGTCCCTTGTCACTGACACTGTAAAAATGTCACTAGCCCTTATGTCACTTGTCGATTTTAAGGAATGCCCATGTCATTTGTCTATTCTAAGGAATAGCTCTTGTCCCTTGTCACTAGGGTCATGTTGATTTGTCGATTTTACCTGTCAGAGGCCCTCTGCTTAGTGGCAATGCATATACAGCTGTGCAGCATTTATTTGATATAGGGTTTTAAAAAAATCTGAAAGTGTGACGTCACACAATCCTATACACCCCCCCACCCCCTTGTCACACTTTGTCACAGAAAAAAAAGACCCCCCCACCCCTTCGGGCGTGACATACTTAATGGATCGCCCCTTATGAATATGAATATGTGAGTGTAAAGGCGGAAACATACAGGGCGCGTAAACGTCCGTGCGTAGCCGCGTAGACGACGCCTCAAAGGGCATTTCTTACGCTCTACGCGCCCGTTACCATGCCAACTACCGTCCGCGCGTAGAAAACGCGTCCTGTTTGTTTTCGCCTTAAACACTCCTCCTCAAAACATAGTTTTAGTGTCTGTTATTGAAACACTCCTCCTGAATATAAAATGTTCACTTTTAGATGTCCTCAGTGTCTCTGAGATGTAAGTCCTTGACTTGGTCAAATGTTCAATAGTTCTTTCAAAATATGAACGATGAGATATACATGTACTTTGATTAACAGATATAATACTTCATAGTTATTAGCTCACAGTACAGAGTTCTCCTTTTTAGTTTTATGAAGTTAAACAACAATAGTTTCTTATGTTCAATGTTACATAATACACTAAATAGCATATGTAGGGGAACAGATCGAGCCCACATCTGTCCCTGTGCCCTTGCTTAGCCACCTAGGGTAATCACTGTTCCCCCTCATACCTACCAATCCAGATGTATGTGTAAGGCGAGAATGGCAGGCAAGGTTTCGTGGTCAAGTGGTTATGACACTCACTCCGGATGCGGGAGGTCCCAGGTTCAAACCCTGGTGAAACCAAAAATCCATTTTCGCTGGACCACTACACATATATACCTTAGCTATTAAAAGGTGATCATATACAATAGGTCTTTTATATGTTTAACATTAAACCATACCAAATAGCACTCACATGCTATTACTATTTAATTAAAACATAATACCTAAAACTTGGAAAGAGAGGTCACCAGTACTTCATTTCCATGTGAGGCCTCAGCCCTCACCTCCCTAACACTGGCAAAATAACACATTGCCCTCAGTCTTTGTAGCTCACAGTGATCAGCTCCAGCTCACGGTGATCAGCTCCAGCTCACGGTGATCAGCTCCAGCTCACAAGTGATCAGCTACAGCTCATGGTGATCAGCCCCAGCTCACAAGTGATCAGCTCCAGCTCACAAGTGATCAGCTCCAGCTCACAAGTGATCAGCTCCAGCTCACAAGTGATCAGCTCCAGCTCACAAGTGATCAGCTCTAGCTCACTAGTGATTAGCTACAGCTCACAAAACAAATGTGATCAGCTACAGCTCACAAGTGATCAGCTAAAGCTCACAGGTGATCAGCTAAAGCTCACAGGTGATCAGCTACAGCTCACAGGTGATCAGCTACAGCTCACAGGTGATCAGCTACAGCTCGCAGGTGATCAGCTAAAGCTCACTGTGATCAGCTAAAGCTCACAGTGATCAGCTACAGTACCCAGTGTCTCTGACACGTCTCCAGTGCCTCTGACACGTCCCCAGTGCCTCTGACACGTCTCCACTGCCTCTGACACATCTCCAGTGCCTCTGACACGTCACCAGTGCCTCTGACACGTCTCCACTGCCTCTGACACATCTCCAGTGCCTCTGACACATCACCAGTGCCTCTGACACATCTCCATTGTCTCTGACACATCTCCATTGTCTCTGACACGTCACCAGTTCCCCCAATACAACACAGACCCTCCTGGCTATTTACACGACCTCTGTAACTACCAGCCACTGTCTGTAACTCCATGTAACTGTCTGACACAGCTGATACACACGTACCTGTCGAATTCCCTGTTGAAATCAGCCTACAACAGTCAATACACACACACCCCATGTCGATATCCTGACGTCACCTGAAGTCTCCTGACGTCAGTAGTAGTAATGCGAGGGATTATATCCACCATTTTGCTGTCATACGTGTCAATCATGTTTATCATGTATTACATTTTCATGTATTGTTATCATATTATGTTTCAAGATATCTTATCAGAAATCCCATTCATTATGAAAAAAGATGTTTCGATTATGTGATTATTAATATGGTTTTTGATGCTGTCAACACTTTCGTTTTTGTTAATTCTTCCAATGTCAAAATTTTATATTTAAAGTTGGTGTAAAATGTGCACAATATTCATATGATGCTTATCATCTAGAAATCATTATAATCAAATAATATTTTCATATGTATATAGAGCCCGCAAATAGATGTTTTATTAATGCTTGATTTCAATGAGTGTCACCGGTGGAGAACTGGCTGAATAACTAACTGTTTGCTTGGATATTCAGGCTCACCAGCTCCCACAGGTACACCTGTATTTAAAGGTAAACCAGTAATATCCGGAAAACCTCTTCATACAGGTAATCCAGTAGTAACAGGTTCACCGGGATTCATTGGTTGACCTGGTTGACATGATTCATTGGTTGTCCTGGTTGACCTTAACAACTGGTGATCCAGGGACAGCTGGTTCACCAGTATATGATGGTTATCCAGCAGAAACAGGTACACCATTGAAAGGTGTTCCATCTTATACAGGTTCTCAGGCTTTTACAGGTTAACCTGCATATAAAGGTATACCACTGAGTATGTCTATTGCTGTGGAATTTTCCATACCAATACTATCACATTCTCTCAACCAAACCTTGCCCTTCCGGTCAGGTGTACTAGTCTCTGTCCCACAGTAAATGTTTTCACCACTCCCATTATTTTTTGTTCTGTTTTATACACCCATCAGTTCATTATTTAAATCAATGCAGTCAATGACACACACACCATTCTATCTTTCACGGTCAGTGTAGTAACATCTTTATTTCATCGCTCTTCATCTACATAGAAAAGTACTACAATATTTTCTCATAATGAGCTCTGAGCAATTGACACCAAATCAGACAGGCAATCACGGAGATGTACCAAGGATTTCAATGGAGGAGACAAATTCCGATCCGTATTCATCCAAATCAGAGAGCACCATGGATGAAAATATAGTCCGTATCAGCAAAACCTGACCTCCTGGGAAGACTTGTTGTGGTGGACTGAAGAAAGTAGGGCACGGACAGGTGAGTGGCGGAGTGTAGGTGGGACTTACATAAGTTGTGTCAGTAGAACAGGTGTGGGCGTTACAGTAGGTAGGATAGTGTGGTGGGGGAGTTATGTAGTAGGTAGGATAATGTAATCTGCCCAGTGAGGGCCATGAATGACAAACCATGCGCGCATGGTCACCCCATATGTTAACAAACTGTTAAATACATCCCATAGTATATACTTATGAAACTTTGCTAAATATTAGGATAACTGAAATCTAAACAATGGTACTGCAAGGTTTATGTTCTAGGACCTCCCTTGTGGGATTTAAAAAAAAGTTTTATTAGGTTGAATAAATACAGATACATCGAAATAAATAAATGTAAATGTATCTAAACCCAGCACGGGCGCATTGCCCTACTCCCGTTAGAACCTCTCATATTCCTTCCATTAGCAATCGTACATGTATAGGATTATGTATTCATATCAAAATATCCTGACTTGGTCAGTAGTTGGGCTTGGCATGATCAATCTCCTGTTTATGTTTTTACCGTATTGGCCTGTATAAAATGCTAGGGCTTCAAAAAGAGTGCTGGTCTTGAATAAGTACTGGAGTACAGGGGTATCAAAATATTTATATATTCATACATTATATGATAAGTGTCTGCATACTTATACGGACCAATACAGTACCAACTGAGGGGACACACAAACCAGTTAGAATGTTATAGTGGTTACAGGATGATGTCAAATGTAGCTATTGTTTATAGATGGGTTTAAAGATGGGTTAGGAGCCAATTTGGGGATCAATTTTTCAGTTACCCAATGTTTTTGTATTCACAATACTTATATAAATGTGTGGGTATGTGCAAACTGTTTAATTCTTTCTGCTACTCATAAATGCATCAAACATGCAGGTAAACACGGTGAGAACAGGCTAGAGGATCCAACCCTTTCACATTTTGGGGGTCTATTTATATTTTTCAGTTACACATTTTTTTTGTATTCATAATACTTATGTAAATGTGTGTGTGTGTGTGTGTGTGCAAACTGTTTAATTATTTCTGACATTCATTAATACATCAATCATGCAGGTAAACATGGTGAGTTTAGAGTCAAACTCAAACTCAATACATCAAACATGCAGGTAAACATGGTGAGAACACGCTAGAGGACCCAACCCTATTATATTTGTGTTGGGACTCAATTATATTAAGTGGTGTATTAATGATACCATTCATGTAGACACTATGATCACAAACCCACTGTGTGAACTGCAAAATAAATAATCTAGCTGAGTTGGCTCCTATCCCATCTTTAACCCTTTAGGGCCAAGCATCAACTATAGTTGAGGCCATTGCTGGTCCAGCATCGACAATAGTTGATACCATGGGTGGCTGAGCATTGACTATAGTCATCATAACTCAATGGGATTTAGCATAGGCCCAGCCTTTAGGGAATTTTTTTTTTGCAAAACATCTTGCCACCACCACCAGCAAATATTAAAACTTATAGTAGGATATTATGTGGCAGTGATTACAGTGGTGGTTATAAGTCTATTTGAATAAGCTAAAAGAACACCTACCTTCATTCACTACATAATTATATGATGATGAAGATAGAAGACTATCATTTTTTATTAATAGAACACTACTGTCCCTTTGAATCTTACTTTTACTAACACAGGATTAAAGTAGTGGTTAGTATTGGAGTAACTTTAATGAGTTATTTTACTACCTCAAGCCCACCAGTGATAAAGGTGTTGGAGGGGACTGGGGGAAATTGGAGATTCATACACTAGAATCACTCCTAAACTAGATGGAGTATAGCTAAAATAGAACTGATATTCTTACAATAACAAATTAAAGGGTTGTATATGTTTAGGAAAGGGGCTGAACTGCTTTATTATTATCATTATTATTATTACTAGAATCCGAGAAAAGCGATGTGATATTGAAGTGAGGAACATCTACATTGCACTATGATCATTCTTTTAATGTATATAATTGTGTTTACACATAATGTACATTCATGAATAACAGCTTCTACAGATAGAAAGTGTCATGAAAAAGCTGGTAAGGTATCCTTTTCATCTATGATAATACTCTCCTGTTTTTTGCATCACTTATGTCTCTACTATGAAGACATCTCTAAATATTTGTCTTGTGTCATAGTTTTTAATTTGGTGCTGCTTGTTCTGTTTGTAATAAGTTACACCACACACTATGGAATCCTCCCTGGAAGTTGATATTTTTGTACTATTATATCCAAGCAGTACGCAATTTAAAGGATGTTAACCAGACTAAAGGCATCCTCCTGAAATGAGGTGTAGCTTAAGTGTGGCACTCACAGCTGCAATGGAGTCTACATCAGGGGCGTGGCAAGCAGTTTCAAAGTAGGAGGGGCTGAGGGGTATTTTGACCGTTTTCTGCCCCTTTTTACCTGACCTTTTTGGTTTGACCTTTTTTGGGGTTGGTCAAAAGTGGGGGGGACATGTCCCCCCCGTCCCCCCCGGTTGCCACGCCCCTGTACATGCAGTGGTTTTAGTTAATTTACTAATTGCATGTTTTTGGTGTTATTTTGGAATTGGAAAAGGTTTTTGTCACTTTAGATATCTCTACTCTTGTCAAAGTATTAACATCAGAAGGTGATTGGTGACATTTTAGACACTGTTGATAACATACATAAAAGACATATATTCTGAAATAGCGGATGATCATTATGTAGCCACAGTACAATTCAATGAGGCAGATATTAAACCCAAACCTTTTGCCCTGTGTTTTCGTAAACACAGTCTTATACTACCTGCTGTACACTTTTGCATGTATAATGCACTGATGTCAAAGCTTCAAAAAACAAAGTTGCATGCCATGGTCTCCGATCTCTCTAGGAACATATATGCAGTCCATATAAATGGCATAAATATGACAGAAATCCATGCATTAGCATGTATAGGGGTCTCCCTATAAATATAGGATTAAATAGAGCTACAGCGTGGTGCATTTTGTTTTACCTTAAGCAGAGTTTATGTTAAACCATTGAATTCAATCGATTTGTCATCATTATTTGTATAATGTTATCATCATGTATAATGACCAAGGGTCATGGATCATCCGGATTTGAGCTGCCAGGGGGCTCCAAATTAAATTTTCGAGTAAGGATTCAATTTCTTTTGTATAAATAGTATAGGTGTTAGGGATTAGAGACCATATATTTGGGTAGGTTAAATACCATTATTAGGTCTACAGTACAGGATCATATGTGAGAGCACCAGTTTGCATGTAGACACGACAGATCCCTCTTTCATAAGTGTATAGCTTTTAGTAGGTATAAGGCATACATTTCTATTAAAAATGGCACATATCATAGAATTATTGTACAAGAAGGGCTGCAATAAGGTGGGAATTCAAAAGACATAGTATGAATCATGTTATAATGATTGAAAGGTTTATAAGGAGGGCTCAGTCGTGTCTACTGTGATAACTGATGTATGACAAAGCATTCTGATCTATTAGGCCACAATTACCAGCAAATTCCTTTTTAAATATGAATAATACATTCTAAATTATTATAGAAATAACTTTAGATGACCATAATGTCTTCTCTTATTACCTTTTCACCCAAGGGCTCAGTCGTGTCTACTAGGGCTCAGTCGTGTCTACTAATACATATTGGGCTATAAATGTTATTATGGCAGCTGTAGAATATTGTTGCTAACAGGCATTATTCCTTTGATATTAGCGTATATGTATATGTTATAACAATTAATAAAGTATATAATACATGGAGGCTATGAGTGGAAGCATGGGCTCAGTCGTGTCTACTGTCAAACTACCCCTAACACACAGTTAAAAGTCAATGGGCTCTACAAGGTAGGCTATTGGAGCTAGACTTACAATTTCTTTTACTTTATATAGGCACATAATATTCGCTTATTATGCCATATTTCAGTCATCTTTATACTTTATTAAAATATAAGTAGGGCCATGTTTTCTTTGGGCTCAGTCGTGTCTACTTAAAACTACCCAAGTACTGAGGACCACACAACATATTTACCATATAGCTCATATAGGCATAGATGGTGTTAAAATGTTACCCATCATATAGGGGACCTGCAGCAAAAACGATATATGCAAATAGTTCTATAAATAGAGCAGTACACACAGCAGAATGTCTATTCTTTAGATTTTATTTACTAAAAAGGCTCATTCTAGGTGCATTTGACCCTCTGGCACCATAAATTAGGGTCTGGCATAGGTGAAACCATGGTTTCCCTCATAGATCTAGCCAAGCCGGATCATACTAGTCCAAAGATACAACTTTATATGACATATGGAAAATTTTATTAAGGGGAGAAGAAAAAAAGTTCAAATCAGGACGATCTGTGACATTTGGTCGTATAATGACACACCATATTATTACCTGTAGTGGGTAGGTAGTGGAGATGTTAGTGGAGATGCAGATCAATGATATAATTATCTCATAACAAAACCTGCCTAAAATCATAGGTCTTATATGTTGATTCCCCAACTCCTCTCTCACCTCTACTACCTACAGTATTACATGACCATGATTTGTTAACCCTTTAAAGCCAGACAAATATATTATAGGCTTGCTGTGGGTTGCTAGACCTTTCTGACAGGAATTTTCCCTGGGCTGTGCCTTTGCTAAATCCCATAGAGTTATCCTGAGTATAGTCAATTCTAGGCCAGCCCTCAGCTATAATTGATGCTTGGTGAGTCATGGCATCAACTATAGTTGATGCTCAGCCATTCTAAGGAATAATATATCCTGAACTACTACTATCTCAAATATTAGAAGCATTTCAGTAAGGATAGAAAGGAAAATCATCATTCATTGGTAAACAATAGTGGTAGAAGAACCTAGATTCTGCATAAATCTTGCCAGCACCGTTAACATTAGGATCTTTAGGCATTATTTTAGGGTGTTGTTCCATGTGTTTGTGAGGCTTTGACCTGTTAAACTGAAAATTACATAGGGTTGTAGACAGGATTTTATCTGGCCACTCTACTTTTCTTGCACAGTAAACATGTCTTAGGGAACATACTCGGGAATGACCTTAATTTTTACAAAGCGGCATTACATTAAGAAATTTAGATATGATTCATGGTGAAGATAGACACTTGTTGCTAACTAATTATATGATGAGACTAGGGACTCATTAAATGAGTTGATGGCATCAGAACTACATCAGGTTAGATGATAACTACTAATGATGAGTATGACCTGTTTTGACATGTCAATTGGTACCCTGTGTAAACACCGAATCTTAGGGAAAAATGTATCTGCTAGCTGAGTTATGTAGTTTTCATAGGGATATGTATTTAAGGTGAAGTATTTTCTGTGAGGGAAATGGGTGTTAACTAGCTGATCAAAGCAAAGTCAGATGTATGTGCATCATGGGATAGCACACACAAAATAATTATTATAAAATTATTTTCTTCTTATATCACTTGTGTTTTTTTTAAATGAGTGAGTCTTTACATACACAGCACAAGTTCTTTTCTGCATATTTCCTTGCTTTTCATCACCATAGAAACGCAGTAAGTGAAATACACCACAGTGCAGTGAGAGAAAATGCTGGTAAATTCCCAACTGTTAACTTGTGCAAGTGTTGGATACAGAAAGGTTGCACAATGAACTTTAATCTTTGCATATGTTCTATCAATATCAAGTCAAGATGGCACCACAGATGGAGCTGCCTTGGCATATGGCCAATTGGATAACACAATTCTGGCTGCCTCAAGTCACTACTTGACATACAGTGTACAGTCGCTGAGAATGTCTATAGGCGTGTTTATATATATATATATATATATATATATATATATATATATATATATATATATATATATATATATATATATATATATGATGTATCTTCCTCATTCACAGTGTGTGTGCATATAGAATCAGTTAGAGTAGTGAGCTTTGGTTAAGTTTGTCAAGATGATGAAGCCTGCAGAAACAAATTGTATGAACAGTATAGATAAGTATCAGAGTTGCGCATAGTGCATTATACATGATACTCAGCCGTGATTGTCCAACACAATGCATATATATATGTCAAGAGAGAATTTGGGAGCTCTTGATGAATGTCTGAGAAATGGAGCCTATGTGAGCTTGCCTTTATGCTCATTGGAAAATTGAATGGAAGGGAGGTCGTTGATGTGCCAATGCTTATAGCCTGATTTACAATTCCATAATCTAGATGTTAGTCGACTCCCTGTTTCAGCCAGTCAGTAGCCACATGCTGAGGAAGTGATCTGTAGTGCCAACCAAAAATGAATACCTGATATGGACAGTGTTGACATCAACCTCAAGAACGCATCCATCATTCATATTTAAGTGCTTGTATACATCCATGTAATGTCTTGTCTAGCAGTTAAGTTACAATAACTTTAACTCAACTTTTTTTCATAAATTGGCACTTAGCTTAGATTAGTTAGTATTTGACAAGAAGGGAACTTTTATTTAATGCTGGCACAAATATAAAGGGTGCATGCTTGTTGCATGAAGCCTAGTAGGGATAGCATCAAAACTGACACATCGAACATGCATGTTCTTGGCATGTTCTTGACCTAAAACAACATGTTCTTGACCTAGAACCTCCTCCCATGCATGTAGTCATCACCTTTCTACTACTTAGCATGCAATATTTTGGATAGTCATTTATTTGAAAGCATTTAGTTTCTTGAATATTGTGCGAGGTCAGAGAAGACTCTTTGTATTGAAATGTATTTGGCATAGCATTATTACTCAGGAATCTTTTCTCCTCGATCCTGTGCTCCATAATGCACTCCACTGTAAACCAATATTGCTTACTGTTTTATTCAGGGTTTTGTTCTGGATCTTTTTTCTTTGAGCTGGGCACAATATTTTCATCAGTGCTCTTGCTGGGTGTAGTCTCATGTAGTCCCCTGAGCTGCAAGGGGGATACTGCAGCCACAGTTTCAGTGTTGATTTTTGACTCCCCTACTAATTCAGGATTGTTCTCTTTGGTTGGACCCTGCTTCACATGTGTTAATTCAATGACTGTTACCCAAGTGTTATACTTGTCTGGCCAACCTAGCCAGCTGACATTAACCTCCTGCCTCACCTTGTTACCATAACCTACAGTCCTGTGACTCAGGATTGCTTCTACTTCATATATACTTTTTCCTTGGATGCTATATATTCTGAGGTAGCTGTCTGTTTGTGTGGATACTTCTTCTGTATTGCAGCTCTGCTGGTGAATAGTCTGGTTCAGTTGATGCAGTGGGTGCTTGGGCTTCTTTTTCTTTTATGATTCTCGTCTCTTTCACTACTCTGGGAGAGCTTTCTCTCATGGGGCTCTGCTGCATTAGATTTGTTCTGAAAGCTGCTATCTGTTTAGTAAATGCTACATCCCTCCCCTGATAAATCTTGTTGATCCCTACAGGGGATATGTTTATCACATCCGTTGATGCATTGAAATGCATGGGTGATTGCTGGGTGATCTTTGGCCCTTCACGCTCGGGTAAAACATCTCTGATTAAAAAATCTTACTAACTTGCCACATCTTTATTCTCATATAGACATTCCTCAGACCATTTCATATTGCTACTCTATAGAACATCCAATGTACTTAGAAATGAAGCAGTTACTTCCTAATATAACATTTCATAGGGGTCTACCCTCTTAAGAGTTGATACACAGTCTTAAGCATGGGGCCCACCATGTTGTTATTCTAGATGATCTTATAACACAGCTGCAAAAGTCAGTCGACATGTTAGAAATGTTTATTCTGGGGTCTCATCATCTTAACATTAGTGTCTTTTACTTAACACAGAACATTTTTCACCAGGGTAAATACAGTAAAACAATATCTCTAAATACACAATATCTAGTGTTGTTCAAAAGTCCCCGTGACAGCAGTCAAATAAATTACTTAGCACGTCAGGTTTTCCCTTCTACTCCTCAGGCTTTAGCAGAAGCCTACCAGGACGCCACAGAGAGTGAACCATATGGTTATCTTTTTTTACCTTACTCAGGAATGTAAACAGATTTTTTGCGGACGAACACATATCACACCTGAACATTACACCATATTGTACACACCTCTAAGGTAAACGTTCTCTCTCACCAGGTACAAATCATACATGTCTTTCCATATAATGAAATATCATACCCCAACAAGGAAAACACAAACATCATAACAAATTAACTTAATATGAGCTCTGACTGGTTTAATAGAAACATTCAGTTTCTACAGTTTATAGCTAAACCACCCAGTCATAAGCAACGTCAGTCTATGATAAAATCAGCAGCACAAGATCAAGTGCTCGCTATATGTGAGATCATACTACACGCATTGGAAGGCAACATCGAGCTTACTCCTACTGACATCAAATCAATTGCTGTGTACAAAAAGGACCTCTGTAGAGCAGGCACCAGGAACCGTACTCCCTGGACATCACGCCGTGCTATACTGCTCAAAATAGGGAAGGCTGTATCATATATTGTAGAAACAACATTAAAGTAACATGAAAAATATACAAAAGCTTGTCCTTGTATCATTTACAGATTATAAGCTTCTCATAAATTCCAGTCAAACACTGACAGAAAACACAAATAAAACAGCAGAAAAAAAACAATATTACTGCACCACATCATAATACTGACAAGGAATCTAAAGAGGATTTTAATGTTGACGATTTTGTATCATACCTTAAAAGGTGTGAAGAAACACCATGTGACACATTACATAGTGGGGCTCATAGTAAACCCAGCGCTATTAACACTGAGGTTATTGAACCTCAGACCAAAAAGATCAAGAGGGAGTGGTTGATGCTATAAATGGCTCAACGTAAAAGGGGCCGAAAGAACAAAGGATGGGAACTTGAGGGTGTTAAAAGAAATTACTATAATATCTCTATACCAGGTAGCTTCAGTGGTGTCAACAAGACTGTCATACCTAGTAACACAAAATCTAAAAAACATTTAACAGAACAGTTCAAAACATGGTTAAATGATCAGTCTACACATCTACGTTTCTCTCAGCCAGGTAAACTCAAGGTGCATTCCAGAATTATTTCACCAGCAATAAATGACATGTGGGATGCTGATTTAATGGACATGCACATATTGAAACGTTACAATCAATGTATCACATTTGTTCTGCTTTGTATTGATATATTCTCACGTCAAGTTCACACAGAACCACTTCAAACTAAAAATGCAGACGATGTGACAGCAGCTTTTGAGAAGGTGTTTCTCACATCATCCCCATGTGTTCTACGTAAAAAATACTCTATACCGAGTACAAACTACTCTTTTAGTGCCGACAGCATCTACCTGGGTAACGTGCCATCCAGAATAATTTGCGGCTTAGTTTCTCAAAAAGCTACAGTATGGTGATATACTAAAAATCCGTATAACTTTCAACCATTGAAGATCAAACACTTTAGTGTTACAGTACATGGTGAAAATGTACCTCAAAAATCACTACTGATGAAGTTTGACCCTACACACAGTAGGAAATCATCTTTCATCGAGACCTACATTGCTCTGTATGGTAGGGAACGGTACACAGATGGGAGGGACGAGGGGTTATACATTACAAGATCGGGATTCAATAGTGGACACACACTGTTTGCATTTGACCTTGAACCGGATGTCAGAGAGGAGGTGTATGGTTCTATATGGTCTACTATGAATAAAACAATTTTTCAATTCAGATGGATTTTGAACAGGCGCTGCCCGAAAGTGTTTCCTTAATACTGTATGTCTCTTTCCCAGCTCTTTTTAAAATTGACAGTAACAGAGCTGTAATGATCATGTCATAAATAAGTATATGTAGGATAACATGTGATATTGTAATGCCATAAATAAACTTAACTCTATGTACAGTCACATCATGTGAATCAGGACCGGGTTATGACATATGATATGCCTCACATTCAGATATCAGAAACTGAGTTTCTAGGGTACAGAACGTCTATTTCTTTTCACTAAGGAACGTGTGCTGTGTGCAGGTGAAGAGTTGAAGCTCAGTATGGATGAAGTATCCAGCTCTAGGTCACTCCTCCTCCTCCTTCTCTTAATACTGGTGGAAGATGTGACAGAAGAAGCTGCACAAGTGGAGGCAGAATCTGTCACATGTGGGGGGTCAAGTTTAAATCTGCGGAATAAAATTGACTTGTCCGGCTTGGCGGATATGATGTCCGCGCTGTCCCCCTCCAGCAACACCTGTGACCCAAATTTCAGCACTTCAGGTAATATGACAGGATCACTTTCTGGCTGCTGTACCTGGGGTACATTGTCAGTCTGACTAGACAACGGGGTAACATCAGGCAGAATGTAAACTTGACATGCCATATGACATACTTCTGGTTTTATCTCTGCCTGGCACCCGAACTGAGACACATCTGGCTTTATCTCAGTCTGGCATCCAAACTGATTTACTTCAGGTTTTATCTCAGTCTGACATCCTATCTGATTTACCTCGGGAGTTGTTTCAGTCTGACATCCAAACTGATTTACCTCAGGCTTTATCTCAGTTTGACATCCAAACTGATTTACATTAGGTATTGCTTGACAACAAAACTCAGTTGTGTCAGGCTCAGCTTGACACCCGAACTGCTCTGTCTCCTGTACTATGTTAACCTGACAGGCAAAATCTCCTTCATCGTGTCGCAACTCTGCTTGACAGGAAAATTCATCTGTGCTAGGTAGTATGCGAACTTGACATGAAAACTCGTCAGTGTCCTGTACTATGTCAGTCTGAGTAGCAAACTGTGTGACATCCGGCTCCACCTGTGTCTCGCACTGTGCCACAGCCACAACAGCTTGGGATGCACTGTCTTTTACACTTTTCACACTCTCCTCGGAACCCTGCACAGCAACGTCTGTTGTGTCTGGCTGCACTTGTACACTCGTTGGTCGGGTGGACACAACCGCCTGCACCCCAGCCTCCGTGACATTAGGTCTAAAAAATATAAAGAAAAAAAGACATTTGTGTTACACTGTAACAGGTGTATAAGAGAGGTAATGCATGTACAATAGACGTATGACATGAACTGTTTACACATACAGCTGTACCAAATTTACTTTGTATCACCATTCTATATATATATAACGTAAATCAGGTATAGCATGACATATTTTTACATGAATGTGTATTTTTCATGATGTAGTTAGATCAGTCGATATTTTCAATGGACATGGAAATGCAGACCAAAAATACCGATGACAGCACGCAGTTATGTGGTGACGCGGCTATTTTTACCTCATTTTATCGCTCATGTAAAATCAGAGGAAAGTGATTAACTGACCTGTACAGTATTCCGGAGAAAGTACGGAACAGTGCTCTGACCTGTGACTTGATTACAGTAATACTATAATCCATGATGATACTGGTAGAAATGTACTCTTTTTTTCCCCACCCTTTCGGAATACTGAGCTGCGTAAAAGCTGTCCAACGCCTGAATGCTTGTGAACGGTTCCACAGCGACAATACAGGTGGCGCTGCTTTACTATATAAGTCGACCGTGACACACTAGGAGTCACTAATGGCGGATAGGAAGCCCGCAGCACCTCCGACCTAGCTTCTCTCTGTTTTTCCCGCCTGAAATATGGCGCCTGTCTCACCTGCGATATACATTTTTTGTGCTAGTAAGAAAATTATATAGATAAGCAGCTGTAACGTTGCTCTGTGTCCATCCTAGAGTGACTTCTTCTCATGGACTGGCATTGCAAACTGTCATGAAGCATTTTATAAAACTCTCATAGACTAATTCCTAATGATTAGGCCTGAAGTTTTGACACTATGATGATATTGCTGATTGGACATGGTACCAAATTTGGCATGGAACCATATTGAGCATAGAGTTAGGTATAGGTGGATAAATGGACAGAAAATACTGGGATAAATGAGTTAAATTACACAAAAAATCTTATAACCATTGTTTAGGCACTGTATTGAAATGACAGTGATGTGCTGTATTCTGTTCCACTGGGTGCCAGACTTTCACTGTTTAAATCACAGTGAACTTAAAACAACAGTGACCGTTATTTTTACGATGAAAGTCCAGCACCCAGTGGTACCAGTGAATCCCCGTTATTTTTTATGGAATTGTAATAAATAATTACATCACACAAAACCCAACACAAGGAATTTATTTTTCAGTTTTTATTTGAAGTGTTAGTTTTCGTAGACATTTTTTGGATTTTTTTTGTTGGTTTGATCTTAAGTTGCTATGTTTCGGTTCCTTTATGAACCTTCATCAGGCAAAGATGCTTATAATAAATGTACAGTTGACTGAGGTACTATAAATGATCACATTTTGAGTTGGTTTCCATGGTGAGCAAATATCACCAAATAGTAAAATTCTGGTGATATGTACAATTGATAGTATTACCTCATAGGTTTAGACATATACTAAGTACCAGTAACAATTAATATTACAATATAGGTAACACAATGTAAGGAACAGCATGAGCATCAACACTTTACATGTCAGTAAACTTGTGACTAATGTAATTTAAGACATTTTAAAGACATTAATAAGACAATTCGGAGCTTGGGTAGCCTTTACTGGGGTGCTTGGGTAGCCCATGAAAGAAATAAAAAACATGCAAGCATGAAATTTAATTTAGTTTTTTTTTTGGCGATTGTCAGTGTTTGCTTGGTGAGTCGGTTAGTACCCTTTGTCCTGCATTCCCTGCAGCATGGATCTTGCCACATGGTGGTCATTACGTTGGCTGGAAGACAGCACAACAGTGACACCATCTACAGTGAAGCGGTAATTTACCCCAACAGCAGAATTTACGACTGAACAACAAAGTAGACTTGAAGGGATGACGCAGCGATAATGAGATTGTGTAGATGCATCACCATGATGACATCAGTTAGTAATGCACCAACTGTGAGTGTATGCTGATGAGATGACTGCCATGTGAAAATGATTGGATGAATGAATGTAAATACTTCACTCTGATTGGGTGAGATTTTAGTGGTTATACTGCTCCACATGGTTAAACATCCATGCATGAGTTCAAGTGTGATCAGTAGCTGTGTGCTAGACGCAGGATGCAAAGCAAATATATTAAAGTGATACGACTCATTAACCACCATGCATGAGATGACTTATACATTACTGGATCAGGAGAGGAAATTGGATATATTGAACAGGACAGGTCATGATCTCATGAAACGATTAAGTAAGTTTCATTCTTGCATTTAAAACTGTGTTTAATTTTACAGAAATGTCCTTTAATGCAGTATAAAAGTATGAAATGTTTTTCGTATTTTTATAATGGTTTCTAAATTGGAAAATTGTTTTGTTGTATGAGATTTCATGTGTAATACAACTTTTGCAGCTATCAATCCCTACTTCATGACACATCTAGTGGCGAAGAATGTTGTCTCTCGATACCAGTCCTCTGACATCAATGTAAGTAGAAAGTGTTGTCATATTGCATAATTCTTTTGTAGACGAGTGATTTCACAAAGTTAAAATATAGTATGATTTAGTAGGCCTATCATCTATAATATGATATTGAATCTTTCATTGCATGATTGCTTTGATGTTTGGATGGAGATTTCTATAACATTATTCATTCCAGGCACTTCAACTGCCAAGTCAGAAGAGGTCTATGCTGCTAGACCACTTGCACTCATTAAACATCAAAAAGTTCATTGAGTTTTGTATCTTTCTACATGATGTTCAAAGACGTAGCGATATCATACAAGAGCTGATGGGACTTAACATCAATGACCTAAGAGATCAGAAAAGTAAATTCTTGCTCTAGCATTGAAAGAAAACATTCAATGGATAAAGTCACTGAAGTAAAGACTTGGCATTACATAGATCCCTGCAAAGAAGATTCTCGTTTTGGCTGAGGCTGTACAAATGCACTCAGAATTACAATTGATTTTAAACAATAACAATGACAGAAAGACTAATATTAATGGAAATGATGAGATGATGATCAGATTCTACAGTGGTGTCTATTGGAATTGTAAGTAAACTCATGAAAACATGCTTTGATTCATTGTCAGACAACATTTATAAAGAGGAGTGGATAGGCTTAGATTAAAGATTGGATAAAAAGAACTGTTTGGAGGTGAATTGATGACTGTCCCCTTCATCACATATTATCAAATGGAGTTGTTCCTGTTTTTCTTCTATCTGGATATAAATTTGCCTGAATTTAAGACATTGCATCATGTCTATTAAGGAATAAGACCTCATCTTTAAAGATAATACATTATGTTAGACTACATTCCTCATTAAATGCTAGCATTACCACAGGAAACATCATAATTTGATATGTATTGAAAACAGGATAAATATGTCCATGACATCATGATGACTAGTTAACTAGAATATGACTTGTACAGTGCAGAGAGGGGCATGCCTCAACAATTAAATACATTTAAAAATCAAGAGTTGAAAAAATAATGACACAGTCCAGATTTGGGCAGGATTTCTCACTTCTTAACAGCTAAAACAGGTTGTGAACTCTGTTATCTGGAAAAAACATATGTTCTGTTAGGGCATTAGATTTACCTAAAAGAATGGTCATTGAAAGTTTGAATGGATATGTTACTCCACCAGACTCTCTAAGTGTCTACACAAAAAGATGGTTCTGGAAATGTGTAACTGGATGTGTGGGGACTTCAATATGAAAGTGTTCAATTGTGTAGAATACCCTTTGTATTGAGATCATGGCACTTTCTACCATCATGCTTGGGTAGTAATCTAATCTGGTTATTGTGCCCTAAAAATACATTTGTCCTGTTCAATTTGCATGGTGTATTATAATTGATATTGTAATGTGGTTGTTATATAGCTAGATGTATAGGGTGAGCAATTGTAATAAAATCCTATATAAATAGGAATGATGTCTTGTTATTATTTATATAGCAATGTGTAACATAAACTTAATCTTAAACTCTTGTCCATACCTTATGGAAATCACAGCACAGCACACAAATGTCAGAAATAGGGTGGTCCCTCAGAAATGTAGAGGGAGGCATTTCTCTGCAATGCCGAGAAGCACAAAACATGAGTCCCACTTTACTCTACCACTTTACTCTACCCCATCGCACCTCACCTCTCAGATAGCTCTACTTCCTCCATAGCCTCAACCATGTGAGTGTAGGCTCAACTACTATCTCGGCCTCTCCTTCTAAACTATCGCATACACAAAAAGTGGGAGAACAATTTGAAATGTTTGTTCTTAAGGTCATGTTCAAAGTGTGAATAAAAGGGTGTTTTGATGTGTCTCATCAGTGCTGCTAAAACATATACCATACATGATTAGATCACATACCTGAATTAGTAAATAGTATCAATGATAGTGATATACCTAAACCATGAAGCAAGCTGTATGCATTGAATAAACCCCGATTGAATTTGATAAAAGTTCAAAGTATGCGCCACGTACACATCGCGTCCCTATCCTTATCTCAACTCTTATCTGTTAATATTATCTTGTTTGTTATAAAAGTTGATTGTGGAACATGTGTATGCTGGAAAATATTTTTTATTTATTGTCGGATCCCTAAAAAGAAATCCTTTTTCTCTCCCTCTTATAGGTCACAACATAGAGTCATGTAATGACATCAATTGTTGAGACCCGGCTTACTTTGTATCATGCCCCATTCTGAAGAAGATATTTCAGAAGTAGCTGAGCCAAAGTAAACTCACCATGGGAAACCCCTTAAAGGATGGTTTATGCCATGTGTGCGAGGGAGTGATGCTTACGGGTTGGGCCCAAACAATACATGTGTATATACATTACTACAAACCAAGTTTGTGGTGTCTATCGAACTAGCCCCCCACCACCTTCCATCTACTAGTGTTATATCAATACAATCCATTATTTAAATAGAGAATGTGCATACATACATTATGACACACATTATGATATATATAATTACATGATTAATTGATGTTTTACTAGGTAAAGATGTATTACTATCCTCCGGGTCTCCTCATAATGCCTTGTGGCGCCATCTGGCGGTTTCAATCGTTAAGAGTATTATGTAGACGCTATCACACAGCAACCGTACTATTTTTGTATTATTTGCCGGGTCCCTAAAGAGGGACCCTTTCTTTCCGAATCCCAACAATATGAGTCATTATATTATAATGACTAAATTGTTGAGATGTCGGCTCCCATTCTGGCCATGGGAGGCCCCCTTAATTGGGGGCCTATGCCATGATAGCGAGAGTTACTGTCGACCACACAATCATAAACTATATGATATTGTCAAAACCAAAGTTATGGTGTTTTTATTTCAATCCGCGAGGGTTTGCACTGCACAGCTTTGGTGATCATACACAAATACTATTATATAGCACTGATGTTTATAGTATATCATGCTATGTCAAATAACAGTACAAAAAAATTAAAACATTAATAACCTATGAAGAAAAGCGGTAACAATATATACACACTCCGCATAATGTATAGTGGCGCCATCTGTCGGCGTATAAGTAAACTACTCAACGCGCGTCAAAGCAAACGTGCGCTATGCATATTACGTCTTGTGTGCTGGTATATAGTCCAGTTTGTTTATGCACATTAGCTAGCATAAACCATCAGTGTTTTATTGTCTAAATGTATTGATGCCTAATAAAGTCCTCCTTTCTTATTACATCTGCCGTTCCAAGTGAGACAAAGAGGAAATGAAACTGTGCCTCGGTGAATGAAAACTGCTCATGTGTGCTTTTTGAAAGAAAGTTAATCTTGGAGGTGGTCATTTTACACACG
Source organism: Harmothoe impar (assembly GCA_947462335.1). Taxonomy (NCBI): domain Eukaryota; kingdom Metazoa; phylum Annelida; class Polychaeta; order Phyllodocida; family Polynoidae; genus Harmothoe; species Harmothoe impar. Next base: position 75,839,651 of record OX381711.1, read on the forward strand.
AAAAAACCATGAGAGGCAATATCATTGATATAAGCCTCACCAAGATAGACCCTAGTTAACAGGCTCAATCACATTTGGCTGTGTGGTCCTGCTGCTAGGGTATATTGGACTTCTAGTTGGGATCAGATCAAATGGTGTTCAAACCCGCAAAATTTTTAAATAGCGTAAATGATTTGGCTAAAAAGGCAGAAACAGTACATATTCTATTGGGTGATTAGTATTATTGCATAAGTCCCCGTGGAGCAGTTGGCTAGCTGTGGGGCTCAATGTTCTGAGTACAAATCCTGCTCGATACCCAGGCTGGCAAAGGAAAAAAGAACCCTTAAATGTAAATATCTCCTAGGGGTCTATTTCGATGTATAAAATAAACAATGTTTCCACCTGATGATGGACAATGTTATAAACTGTTCCCATTTTTAGGTATTTCAGCTCCTTTTACCTCCCTTATATGTTTCCTCTGCACATGTATAAGAAAGTTATACATTTGCAAAGGACACATATAAGCATTATATGAAACACTATCTATACATTTTTAGCAGGCACAATTTTGTATCAACGGATACCTACCAAGGGGCATGGCAACACTTTCTTATATAGAAAGCACATGTCATACTTGTTCCCTAACGGACACCACTAATTAACAGGCGCAGTCATATACAGCCTTGAAACACTGAACTGGATTTATGCTATTTTTCGTACTCATCCATTGCTTATGTAACAGACCCCAGGCCATAAAACTTTTACTGACTTGGACAATAACCCTTTAAGGATGGCCTTGTGTATTAACACATTATTTACTTGGTCATCACGTTGCATGAATGCATCACAGGTGAGTTACTTGCTGTGGCTGCATTGGTGCATGATGACGACATATGCGATATTTTAGCGTCATACTTGTTCCCTAATGGACACCACTAATTAACAGGCGCAGCCATATACAACATTGAAACACTGAACTGGATTTATCCTTTATTTCGTACTAATTCATTGCTTATGTAACAGACCCCAGGCCATAAAACTTTTACTGACCTGGGCATTAACCCTTTAAGGATGGCATTGTGTATTAACACATTATTTACTTGGACATCACGTTGCATGAATGCATCACAGGTGAGTTACTTGCTGTGGCTGCATTGGTGCATCATGACGACAGATGCAATTTTTTAGCAACATGATATCCTTGAATGGTTAATAACTATTGGTACACCTGCACTGTAAGGTAGTGTCAATGGTATTGGTTGCTTCAAATAGAAACTATACAGATGTAGGAAAGACTCTAATAAAGGCCTAGGTCTATTTTACCATCAACGGTAGGCCTAGGTTTACAGTTTGCCGTGATCAAGGGGTCACTTTTTTCCGGGGAGGCTTCCAATTTTAATTATATGTGTTCTGAGTTAAATAGGAGAGAAGAATGAAAGGTTTAGAACAGAGAATAGTTACTGGAAATGAAAAGTGGTGTCCAGAGAGTTTAATAGCTGTAACATGACAGGTATGATAAATGAGTATCACTAACCGGCATACCATCATTTAACGGTACACCTGTATCCACCGGTGAAGAGGAAGAGGGAAACGTATCTCCATGTGGAATATCATCCGTTGACATATCTTGTTTTGTGTTCATGATAGAAAGTAAGATATATATCCGATGACAACTATTTTATGCAACCGTTGTATTGATGAAACAGTAATATTTTAAGAGAATAAAAAAAGATGTTACCATCCAAGCTGTTCTTCATCAAATGATGAATTTAGCTCTGCGTCTAGATTTATATAGGGGTTTGGCTCTGCGTCTAGATTTATATAGAAAGTTGTCATCGTGCAAGTAAGATATGATAAAATAAAATACGCCAATACTCATTATATCTGATGCCAATACATAATATATCTGGAAAAAAACACAATTAATAATAGTGTGTTCAGTATTTAAAGTATAGAATGAGATATACCATCATATACTGGTGAATCAGCTGACCCTGGATCACCAGATATTAAGGACAACCAGGTCAACCAATGAATCACGGTGGTTTTCAATGGTGTGCCTGTTTCTGCTGGGTAACCAACATATACTGGTGAACCAGCTGTCCCTGGATCACCAGTTGTTAAGGTCAACCAGGTCAACCAATGAATCCCGGTGAACCTGTTACTACTGGATTACCTGTATGAAAAGGTTTTCCAGATATTACTGGTTTACCTTTAAATACAGGTGTACCTGTGGGAGCTGGTGAGCCTGAACATCCAAGCAAACAGATAGATATTCAACCAGTTCTCCACCGGTGACACTCATTGAAATCAAGCATTAATAAAACATCTATTTGCGGGCTCTATATACATATGAAAATATTATTTGATTATAATGATTTCTAGATGATAAGCATCATATGAATATTGTGCACATTTTACACCAACTTTAAATATAAAATTTTGACATTGGAAGAATTAACAAAAACGAGAGTGTTGACAGCATCAAAAACCATATTAATAATAACATAATCGAAACATCTTTTTTCATAATGAATGGAGTTTCTGATAAGATATCTTGAAACATAATATGATAACAATACATGAAAATGTAATACATGATAAACATGATTGACACGTATGACAGCAAAATGGTGGATATAATCCCTCGCATTACTACTACTGACGTCACCTGCAGTCTCCTGACGTCACCTACAGTCACACACAACCCAAGTCGATATCCTGGCTACTTACACGCCTCCTGTAAGTCCTGTGCCTGTCTGTAACTCCCTGTAACACCCCACGAGTCACGACGTCCTCAGTGTACATACAAATCACACAGACCTTCCTGGCATCTTACAAACGTCCTCTGTAAACACCAACCACTGTCTGTAACACTCCATCGACGATGTCCACAAACGTGTCCAGCAAATCGTACAAGGCGTCCTCGCCACTGCTGCTTCCCACGGCGATCAGCTGTTCTCTAAAACCTGCTGACACAGCGCTTTCCACGTCGTCCTCACGTGGATATCCGGGTTGCGGACAAAACTCACGTCGGACCTCCAGTCGGGCACGCCGCCCCACGCCGCCTAGGCGTCCCTCGTGCGTCTCTGGTGCGTCCCGACTTTCGTTCACCGATCAATCTCTGATCAATCCTCCTTAATCAACCAATAATCCAACCTCGATTTCTTCCCAGCAGAAGCACCATACAGCTTTAGTTAGCCTCTCCACTGTTCGTGATCTGAGCCCATAGCCTATTGGTTTTATCGAGGTCTCATGCAAATAAAAGACAAAGGACTGACTCCTGCTTCCATCGTGACAAGGAAGGCGCCAACTAGTGATGTCACTTTATTAACCGGAAGTGACATGAACGCTGGTTACCGGGTAACATATTCTCCTGCGTCGTACAATTTTCAACACTTATGACCCATCAAAGATCCAGAATATGCCCCATTTTTCTGCGACAATTAATAGTAGTTAAGAGTTAAATTGGGATCTAATTTTTGTGATCAGCCAAGCTCTGCTCAATATATTGTCTGCATCACTTAAACTACTCTATCTCCTAAGATATTGAAGTTAGAATCTTAAAATAAAAGTAGTTTCAATTATTTTCGACAAATATTGATCAAATAAACCCTTTTTCAAAACATTGACCTTTGACCTTGTAATGACCTTGCCCTTGGCCAAGGTCATCACTTCAGTCATAACATAGGTTATCCAATAACCTTCACCCCACCTTCTGTGGAATATGCTTAATAGGGGATTGGATATGGATTTTAAACCAAATTTAGTACCAAGGTCATGTATTTAAGGTCAAGGTCATAAGATGTTGACCTATATTCAAGCAAGATGTTGACCTATATTCAAGAAACAGGTTTTCCATTTCCAATCACTATGTATAGTCATGTTTAGGCTGTGTTCTTGTTGATAAGAATATAAAGGAAAAAAGAAAAGCCAAGGTCAAGGGTCAATTGGCCAAAGTCAAGGTCATTTCAAGGTCATATTTTTGAAAATGGGTATAGTTGTGAAGTTTTAACAACATTTATAACCAAGGTCATGTATTTAAGGTCAAGGTCATGAGATATCAGCAAGAATTTGACCTATATTCAAGAAACAGATTTCCCAGTTCCAATCAATATGATCCATCATGTTTAGATTGTGTTATCCCCGAAAAGGTTCTAGAATAAACCGAATAATGAAAATAAGGTCAAGGTCAAAGGTCAGATATTGACCCTTTATTTGCTGGGATAAATGGCTAATTACAGTGAAACCCAGCATATAAGCTGTCCAACCTTTCAGCATATTAACAGGTGCTTTTTACAATATGTTCACATGCCCAGGTACATAGATGGTGTTAACTGGGTCATATATTGATGGTCAAGGTCATTAAAGATAATAGATAGAGAACACACAGCAATGTTGTAGTTCCCCTGTTCCCCGAGAGATGGAGCCCTAGCAGTTGGAACCCCCCCCCCCCCCCCTATTCTTGCAAAGATTTTGCTGCAGGTTCCACCTCATGGATGCGGCATCAGTTGCAGCAGACAGATTACTGCGGCCACTGTAGTGCTGGGGACTATGCCTCGCCGCCCGCAGATTTTACGCATCGCCATTCTGCGCTCTACAGGATCTTGACTGTCTGTAGTCCCCAGTGCTTCATTTGTAGTCCCCAGGACTATAACTTAGTATAGAGCTAAAATGGGCCCCATATCTCTGCGTCATTTATGATTCTAAAAGTACTGAATGATAAGGGCCTACTGTGTTTTTAACTTGACGTTTTGATTTCCTCTATCACGTTTCATTAATTTCAGTTGTGCACGGTATACAGTATCACTATGGCTCATTCATTGGACACATCTTTGCAGCTGTTAATACAATGTAGGGCCAAGTCCTCGGCATAAACCACTTGAGACAGAAGCAATGGTGGCCTGTCCTGTGATGTCACAACCCCCGGTTAGCTGCTCCGCCTACTGGCCAAGGGCCTGAAGGTTCTCAACTTAGCACAAGCGGTGCTGCAATCGACGTCCAGTTTTAGAACACACTTTTAGTCTGGAGACTGTGAGCAAGGACCTCACAGGGAATGACGTAAAATTGGGTTTTGGTGATTCTTTTTTGCGAGACCCCACTGAACACAATCCCACATGGCACCAAGCTGGCACCACTGGGGAAATTCTGTAAAAGACGTCCCCCCCCCTCAAAAAAAGAGAATTGCTTCCAGGAAAATGATGGCATTCAGAAATCTTTATATCTCTGCTGTTTGTAGGTTTAGAATTTGCAGCCCTAGTGAGTTACCCACTGGGACTACAATCATGCACCATAACAACAAAGTGCATGGCATATCAAAGTTCTGCATCTCTCAAAGGGTTAAGAGGACTAGATGCACAGGTGCAGGCCTGATATGAACAATGGACGAATCAATTCTGAATATTCATGCATCTGAAGCGAATAGATTCACAAATAAAATACCTCTCCTCTCTCTGTAAATTATTTCAGTCCAACATATTGCACTGTTGTACATCGGATTTAGTGATATGTGTACATGTATCCACCAGTCCAAGGTGCTGTTTCTCCACAAATTGGTGTACCTCCATAAATGTGCAGACATTCGCAAATGTGCACAATACACATTCCATAAATTTGTGGAGCTCTGCAAATATATACAGAGGTCCATATTTGTGTGTATAAGTACCAAAATACGATTTTATTCATTATTTGTATTTTCTCCGCAAATTTATGGAATGTGTAGTGCGGACATCTGCAAATTTGCGGAGGTCCGTAACTTTGTGGAGAAACAGCACCCAGAGGGAGTCCAGCTCCACCACACGGTGGTGTCAGAGTGAGTGATGTACTCATTATGCAGCTCCTGTACAACACTGTGATAACATCCTCATGTTAAACTGTCTGTCTGTATTGATTATTCCGCTTCCATGCAGTGCTGGATTCCCGTCTGATTTAATGCTATATGGTATACTGACTGGTACCACAGACATATACTGTACATATTGAAGCCAGGTGTAGACACTATCCCAGCTAGCATGGCTCATCTTAATCATGTAAATATTACCTAAAGATAATGACGTAATTCAGAGTGGTGCTAACAGGTTAACCTTCTCAGTTGTGGGCCACCCAGGCCCATAGCGCAGACTTTCAGCTGTAGTACAGGGAACACATTTTACCTTTCACAAAGAGAAAATATATTCCTGATTTATTTATATTAAGATGACACCGGATTACCTCATTTGGTCTCATTTTTCTCTTTCCAATGACATATTAACTATATTCCCCTCAAATATCTTGCAAAATTTCTTGTGAACCACCCAGGCCCATGAGAATGTAATTCTGAGGAAAGTTATGGGCCTGGACAAAGATTACGGCCTTTAGGGTAGATTCACCACTTTCAACCGGTCTGATCCATGTTTTTTTATGAGCTACCTTTAAGGTCTAATTGCTCCTACCCAGTGGGCACAGAACATTGAATCAACATTGATAACTACTTGTCAATGTTGATTCAATGTTGATTCAACATTGATCCAATGTTGAACTGAATTTTGTGCCCACTGGGTAGAGTATATTGTGCATAGAGTTCAGAATTGAACCAAATTTTAGGTATTGCTCTGGAGAATAACATTCATAATATCTTATCATGGAATATTTCAGTTTATAATATTTTATTCCATGATTTATCAGAGCCTTCAGAATTGCCCCTTTTCACCCTAAGTCAGCCAAAATGTACCTTGAGTCAGCCATATAACAGCCATCAGAAATATGTGGAGTACACCAGTCATGTTGAGATTTTCCTCAATGGCTTGACTGACATAAATCCATGTATCATATATCAATATGTTACAACTAATAATAGAGAAGAAAACGATTCAGAAAGTCAATGCAGTACCTTAGGTGAATACACCTGTATTATGAGCTATCAATACAAGTAAATATTATTATATGAGCAGTGAGGACTAAATATGATATTATAGACATGCAGTATTGAGTTCTATTGAATATATCAGGGGCTCTGCCCCCTCGCCCCCTTCCCTCCTCTTTTTGCATTTCACCCTTGCCCTCTATACACTACACGACTCAAGGTGAAATGGGTATACCTTACGAAATCAGTCCTAAATATAATTAAGGAAATTGATTTTGATGAATAAAGTGATGATTTGAGTGATTGAGATACATATCCAGCTCACAAAACTGATCGACATTGTGTATGAAAGGGACAAATACTTCAAATCAACTACCAAAGAGAATGAACAGTGGAGAGATTTTCATTCTCTGTTTGTCAAAACAGGTCAAACAGGGGTACTTCTGACTGATTTTACATTATGAAAAAGAGTGATAATATGAATGCAATGTGCAGTGTATATTTGTAAAACACTTCAATTTTAAAATCAGTGGGAGTTTATTGTTATCAGATTCATAGTAAACTGGTAATTCGATGTCAAAAGTGGTTGACTCAAGGTATGAGTTTAAACCTACCCTGGGGGGGGGGGGAACTTATTCAGCCAAATTGGCCACACAATACCCGCAACCAACTTAATCCTTTGTGGGCGAGCATCAACTATAGTTGATGCCATGGCTGGGTGAGCATCGACTATAGTTGATGCCATGGCTGGGCGAGTAACGACTATAGTCATCATAACTCTATGGGATTCAGCAAAGCCTCGTCCTTAGGGAATATTCCTGCAAAATATCTCGCCCTCCCAGCTAACTGTATCAATTTTTGGCCGTCCTCAAAGGGTTAAGAGGTGCTATTCATCATTAGGAACAATAATCTGGCATTCGTTTTAAAATTGGAGATACCTAACCCCCTGTGCTCTGAAGTCAAAAAGTTGGAAAATATTTAATTGATTCAATTTTAATTAGTTTTTCAATCCTATAGGTACTTTCTTAATGCAAAATCTGCTTCAGGAGGAATATAAAAATACACCATATAAAATTGAGCCATTTTCACGTTTTTGTAAAATCCAAGAAGGCTGCCAGGGGCCGAAAACAAGACTTTTCAACCTTTTAAAAACACCGAAAATCATAATTGATCTAAAATTCTTCTCTAGGGTTCAACATCTCCTTCCTAAGCTCGTACTGAACCTGAACCAACAATAGACACTGATAGATACAATGTGCAAAGTCTGTGAACCATATGGTGAAATGTTGAAGAATAATTGATAATGCATTTTAGTCAATAATTTCTGTTATTTCATAAGCACCAAAATATTTGAACTTTGATGAGATGCATTGTTCCAAAAATTTGTATTGGAACACATGCACCGGGTGCACATTCGTATTGGAACATCATGCACAGGGTGCACATTGATATTGGAACCTGCTGTGCTGTGCACACGTTATAATTGAACTTTTCATTGTCTACACTTTATTGCCTCTCTTGGCCAGATATAGATTCTAAGGCCAACATGGTCCTGAAAATTAGGGTAAGTAGATCTAAGTACCAGGGACTTGAGCTCTGTAACGATGGCACTCCACTATACCCAAACTCCTGTTTGTGTAAGGGTGAAGCACATGCCTTTCTTTCTTGTCACATAATTATAAAGTCACAAATTGCTGCATCAACTCAAGAGTCATCAGGATGATTCACTTATTACTTCAGCAACTATAGGAACATCCCAAAATTGTTCGATATACTTGTTAAAAAGTCGGACAATTATTTAGGTCACTGAAAAAAATAGGGGCTTGTGCTTGCTGACCAAGAAATGGTACTACATCTATCTAGAAAAATATGACAATTTTTATAAATCCTATTTGAATCCCCAAAAAATGGGGGAATAAAACGAAGGTGTGTTTTCATTCTGCCACTACTCAATCAGAACTGAATCAGGTAAGTTCTACTTGCCTTCACCAGGCTTCTTTTGGTCACATGACCTCAACTGGACACAGGGGCCTTTGTGAGTGGTCAATGCTAGGATTCAGGTCACTTCCTGGCTTTTCCGCACGCATGGGTTAGCTCTCGCCAGTGAGAGGACAGACGTTTAGAGCGTTATCTTAATAAGACTATTAAGACTGTCTTAATTGTCTTAAAGTTGGTTCCTAGAGTGACCACCTTACCTTCCACTAGATCCTCTAGATGGCACCACTATAAGTTTGTATCATTGCTGTATATATCGGGGGCTCTGCCCCCGCACCCCCTTCTTCTTTCTCTTTTTTTCTTCTTTTTCTGGAATAAGATTACGCCAGAAGTGCCCCCCCCTACTGTCCGTACCACAGTCCCACCCCTCCCTCCAAGTGTGTAGTCTGCACCTAACCCAAACCCTAACCCTACACCGCTGCCCCAACGTAAGATACTGGATTAAGACTTTAAGACTTAAGATTAAGATAACGCTCTAAACGTCTGTGCTCTCACCTTGGAGAGCTATCCAGTATTTGTGGCTTTTCCCCCCAAACTTTTAGAAATATAACTATAACATTTTGCAGATTTCTAGCTATGGATTTCTTCGATAAGCCCTTTCTTTAAAATCTAGTATTGTATCATTTTGCCTGAACATTAAGTATATTCCAGTTTGAATTGTGTTTTAGTATGTAAGTCAGTTTGAATTATGTTCACTGTATGCGCCATATGTAGCATCCCATGATGTGAAGGACACCTGTATATATTAACTTTATCAGTTCCAGACACATATTGACTGCATGTAACCTTGACATGCCATGTTATGCGCTGACAAAAATTGATATCCAGCATTTCACCCTGCGTCCACTGTTATCACTTATTGATTTTGTATGTTGATTTTTTCATATGCACCAGTTGGTTAGTTGTACGTTGCAACCAGTTGGCATACTACCGTAAAACCACACGTGTAAGCCTAATTCGCGTATAAGCCGCACCCTGGCTCTTGGCCTATCCTATAAGCCGCACCAGAGTTCTGATTATGGTGACTATTGTTACTGTACTATAGTACCAAAAACTCGCATATAAGCCACACCGTGACCCTGGGCCCATACTATAAGCCACACTGCCAATATGACTCAGGTACTAACCATGGCCTATTCCGCATTAGCAAGATGTCCTGTGTACAGCGCCATGTTGATTGGTACCAGTCTAACCAGTCTAACCTCCAGCAACCAGCTCAGTCAAATCTCAGGTCCGAAATTAGGGTACAAACAGGGTGTGAGTATTGTGAGTGGGTTGTACCTGGGCATTACTTATGTCACCTGTCCCTCATAGTGTAGTGGTTAGCATGGTGGATTCATTATACAAAGGACCTAAGCTCAAATCCCTCCCAGGCCACATCTTGTCACCATACCATTAACAACCAATACCTTTTCTTATTTAGATACATGTATATAGTTCCTTTGAAGAAATAGGAATAAAAAAATTGCTCAAAGACTACTGATATTTCATTTCAATGTTGTTACTCACTTCTACCTATCAATGCAAAATATATTTGATATATAAGAATGTAAATTCATGGTATGGTCACCAAGATATGACTTGACAGGGATTTGAGCTTAGGTTCTCTGCATCATGAATCCACCATGCTAACCATTACTCTATGAGGGACAGGTGACATAAGGAATGCCCAGGTACAACCCACTCACAATACTCACACCCTGTTTGTACCCTAATCTCAGACCTGAGATTTGGCTGAGCTGGTTGCTGGTGACAAGGGGGATACAATTGGTACCAGAGCAACACCTGGCGGCAGCACCAGTATCTCGCTAGTGCCTAATACTCGAGGTTTTCCGGTACTGTCAGAGAGATGCAGGTATAAATTCCTGGTGATTACAGCCATAGAGCACAGTGGAATCATCCGCTTCAGACGAGCGACAGGCGACGCATCAAGCAGCCACTGCTTCAGACAAACGACAGACGACGCATCAAGTAGCCACTGTTCTGACAGCACAAGAAGCAGTGACTGTTGAGGCATACAGATAGAGGTGGGTGTCTCACTGCAAGTTCTAACTCACTGCTAGACGTCTGGTTGTAAGGCCACTGCAAATAATATACCTGTTTCTCATAACCGTGCGCATCTCCAAAGTCATCTTTAGGGGATTTTAAAAAATTATTTTCTTTGCAATTTTCAGTGAAAAAGATTATTTTAAATGGAAATATGTTGGCATATTTGGTATCAAATTAAAGCTTACAGTGTTGCGGATGCAATGAGCTAGAAGACACGTGCTTATCTACACTGTTTGTTAATCCATAATTGATTGAGGATCCACATCTACCCATCCATTTGGTCACCAAAAAGAAAAAAGAAGGAAAAAAAGCACCCTTGTGATATTTGTCGTAACTTAGTGATGAGAAACAAAGTATATCATTTGAAGTGGCCTAATGATTAATCGTTCTTACTTTGAAAATTGTTGAGGGCAGCAAGATATTGTGCACTATGCATGTGGAACTTGTGATAGACCTAGGCCCATTCACTATACCAACAGTGAACACACTGATATTCTTCAGGCTCCGCAGCTTAGTCAGTAGCTGCTAATAAGTTAGTCACAAGTGATTACCCTAGTTAGTCATATTTTCTGGTGTCCCATACAGCCAACCAATCTTAGTCAATACTGGCAGGTTAGTCAATACTGACTAATCCACCTTAGTCTTTTTACTTTTCAGGAATATTTCTAGGAATATTAGGGTTAGTCATTTTGGCTAAGGCATTAGTCATAGTTTCCCTGTGAGCTAGTCATTTTTGAATACAAGTTCATAACTTTGACTAATGCACGAGGAATACCCTCGTGACTGACCTGGGACAGCCCTTATTGACTAGCCTCTTAGACCTAGATTAGATTATCAGTGCAGTGTAGCCTCCCACTGTTTTCCCACACAACGTGTGACTAAGTAGTGTCAGGATGAGCTCACTCTAGGAAATAGATTTTGGGCCAACAGTGGGGCCTTAGGCAAGTTATTGTTGGTTGGTAAGTGGTTGGCAACATATTTTCCCGCGTCGTACAATCTCATTTTTCAACACATACCCTAGATCTTTTCAAGAGACTGACGGTGATAGAATCTATAAGGTGAGAGAAGGTAGAAAGTATGCCCCATCTCTAGATCTTTTACTAAAGCAATGGTTCTTTTACATCTCACACTACGTAGGAGACATAGGACAGGCTTTTATTAATTGTATGATATGATCACCACAGTATAGGGAGAGTCATCAGGTCAAATAGCAGCATATGCATGTGTAGAGAACTTGCTTTTCGTCCAAATAGTTATCGTTAGATCCAAGAACAAGGTCGACACAGTTCGGGCATTGATGTGAATCCGGACCCAATAGCAGGTAAGTTGGCTCTTGGTCTAGCCGTTCAGGTGAGTAGTGGAGTTGGTCACACACACTAACTAACCTGGTTCTCCGGACAAATCCCGCACAAAACTGAGAGTCATATACGATTCTGGTCAGAAGTGAATACTGCAGGGGCACTGAATGGTCCATAATTAAGTTGGAAATGATGCCAATATTATGAAAACTTGTACACATGCTGCTGAATGTCTGCCAATTTCAATCAAATAATAGGAAAGGGATTCTCAGTGAGTTTACATTTTTTTCAAAGGCTAGATTGGGGATCAGTTAAAATTCAAATTATTCAGTGCAAATTCAGGTGGTTTTACGCTACAGACCAGTGCTCAAATTTTCCGTGGTCAGTAGCTAATGGGAATGTTTTGTAGGAAAGATGTATCTTTTAGGTCAAGGGTGATTTTCAGAAATTGTAAATGTCCTGGTAGCTGTTATTGCGTTTTCCACTATATTAAAATATATAGTAAAAGGATTTCCTTCGCTGAGACCAGGCAGCCAGCCTGCATGCACACATGCAGACCGAAAGCCTATAGCGACCCCTACCCATACCCCAAGGCAGAGACAGGTGCTTCCACCTGACGTCCGACTAAAGGGTTCAAACAGGGCTCACAACACGACGTCCAACAGAACCCGCAACGATATATACAAGTAACACCGGCCCCTACACATGCTACTGAGCCTTGAACCAGCAATCTTACCCACGCTCATAGACGCCTTAGTAGGAGGCTCATTTTTTTTTTAACAATTAAAACTGAAAAAGACGACTTCATGTTGAAAAAAAAGCTTCACTTCAAAAAAAAAAAAAGATCCACTTTGAAAAGAAAAGAACTTTGAAAAAAAAAGCAAAATCACTTTTAAATTCTATTTCAATGTGTGCCTCCTAACCAACCATACCCATTAGGCAGTAAATCTACCCGCATTCTGATTCTGCGACAATCCTATAACCGGCACTTAAGGTCTGAGTGCACCTAGGGAAAAATTCCTGTATAACCTGCACCTAGGCTTTTGGAAAAATGCCTGTCCCCCATCCCTCTGGTCCCGAATGCTGTTTACCTGCCGTGGTTGGGGGGGGGGGGGGGGGGGGGGGGGTAGATGGGGGGTCCCCATGTCGCATGTCGATTTTAAGAAATGGCCATGTCACATTTCACTAAGGAAAAAGCCATGTCACTAGTGCCACTAAAGGGAAAATGTAGGGGCACCGTAATTTATACAATTGGGCTCTTGGAATTTGAAGAAAGAGTTGGGTAGCATACTTTACACTGAATGAGGATTTTTTTATTCATGTCACTAAGCCCCATGTCACATGTCGATTTTAAGAAATGGCCATGTCACATGTCACTTAATAAATATTAATATAAATGGCCATGTCCCATGTCGATTGTAAGAAATAGCCATGTCGCCATGTCAATTTTAGGGGTCGATACCCATGTGGTTAGGGAGTGATCATTTATTATCAACAGGGGGGGGGGGGGGGTGGTGGGTTTGGGGGGGGGGCAAAAAAATTTGGCCCCCTTGACCGGGGGGGGGCAAAAAAAATTGGACCCCTCTTGGGGGGGGGCAAAAAAATTTAACCTGTTTTGAGCCAAAAAGCCCGCGTGTTACTATGCTTCAAAGGGCCCGCGCGCGAGCCGATTTTCGACCCTAAGGGGGGGGGGTAAAAAATGTTGACCCCTTGACCGGGGGGGGTGTAAAAAATTGCGCGCGCTCCGCGCGGAAACCCACCACCCCCCCCTGTTGTTAAAGAATGATCACTCCCTTAGAAGGGGGAAGTGTGACTGCATGCGCGGTTTTTATCTTCATAGGGACAGTGCCTGGGATTTGTCCAGATCCAATAAGAAATTGATTTCGCTTTACGTAGGGGGGGGGGGGGAGGGGTGTGAAATGAAAAAAATGGTTTCCTCTGAAGATGCTGCTTGAAGTGACGATGGGACGATGGGAACCCTTGCAAATTATAGGCCCTATACTTTAACATTACTACGGGGTTCGGGGGCATGCCCCCTAAGAAAATTTTGAAAATGTAGAAGCAGAATGGTGAAATTTCATGTATTTTGGTGTTCTGGTTTGACAATACTTCTGCGGTGGGGCGGGGAGAGGGGGTCGGAGAAAGCTGTGACCGCGAAAAATGCCGCTGCGTTTAGTCCAGCCAATGAGTCTCCATAGGGGAGAGAGAAATCTGGGGGCCTACCCCAGGTCCAGCTTATTTTCGATTAGACTTGGTCAGTAAATGTCCCAGCTGGTGGTATCTGGTCCTTCTATGTAATGGAGCTGCTCATACCCCCTGGTGTGAGGGGGGCATCTTAGGATGTGGTGGGGTGTAGATGGCAATTTAATGAGGGAGTGGTATTGGTTTACAAAGGGACAGTGTAAGTACACATATATATGTGGGAGGGAACTTGTCTATTCTGATGGCATTGTGGGATGGACCCATTTGGTCTAGAAAAAAATTTGAACAAAAAATGAATTAAATATGATCCTAGAATTTGTTCTCTATCAAAGTAGATGCAATATGAAGATAAGATTAAACACTTTATGAACATCTATGTGTATATGAGGACAAATCCAAACTTCTATCAAGAATATCATATTAAGGACTGACAAACATTTTATTTCATTAAACTTGGCAGGTTTATCTTACCTTTTACATTAATCCCATTCAATGGATCTGAACCAACTGCATATGAGTTGAAAGCTATGTTTATATCCTCTATGTACAGTGAGATTTAATAAGTTTCAGCTTCATATATTTGACTCTAGCTTACATTGGAATTATATTCTGGCTTTCTCAACTATCTGAAGTACCCAGTGGGGTCTGATGGGGGTTCCAAGATATTGAGTGTATATATGGTCAATTTCTGGTTATAACATAGAGACCAAAGGGAAAACAGCCCATTGGGGGGCAGGGCAATAAAATAGGCGGCCCTGGTGTACAGCCCTCAGATATAGAGAGGTGTGAAGGTCATTAAGGGCCAGCGGAATTGTCAGTAGTGCCGCCGGACTGGGAGAAAGAATTCTGCTCATGTATGTCTCTGGTCCAGCCTAGTGTTGGGAGGGGGGAGGGAGGAAGCTGTGACTGCCAAGAGAAGCTACCCGTAGATGGGGGTAGTTGAGGCCCACAAAGGGCTACCTGGGCCGTGGGAGGGAAGGGCTTTTTCTAAAGTAATATCTGATATTCCAATATTTAGAAACCCTCATACTACCTGCACGTAGACTTTGGGAGAATCCTACTACCTCAATAGAAACACCCCCTCCACTGTCTGTTTATGGAGCTGCTCCCACCACCACCCTACCCCTAATGACTCCAAACAGCCCAAACTTCAAACGGGACCCCATGTAGAGCAAAAAGAATTAGCACCC
This sequence comes from Harmothoe impar, assembly GCA_947462335.1. Taxonomy (NCBI): domain Eukaryota; kingdom Metazoa; phylum Annelida; class Polychaeta; order Phyllodocida; family Polynoidae; genus Harmothoe; species Harmothoe impar. Next base: position 75,855,205 of record OX381711.1, read on the forward strand.
CTCCGTGGGTGCAGTGTAATACCTGCTGGGGGCACCCAGCAGGACACCAACTCGTTGGACACTAACGAAATCCTCCCTTTTAAAAGTTTAAGGGAGTGTTCATTTATTATTTACAGGGCGGGGTGGTGAGATTTCGCGCGGAGGGGCGAAATGTTTTTACCCTCCCCCCCCCCCCACCTCGAGAGTGCGTGTAACGTTTTGCGCCCCCCCCTCGCCGAAGGCAGCGAAATTTTTTCGCCCCCCCCCCCTCTGAACTATAGTAACGCGCAGACTTTTTTGCTAAAAAGGGGCTTCATTTTTTACGCCCCCCCCCTTGGGAGGGGTTGGAAATTTTTACGTCACCCCCCCCCTGTAACTAATAAATGAACACTCCCTAACAGGTTGGTAAGCTATAGAGTCCAAGATGCAGCTCCCTGTGGGACTGCTGCTGCTGCTGACCTTCACCTTACTGCACCACGCATGCTGTGAGACAACTGGGCGGCCAAACCCAGCCACCGTCCCACCTGAAATGGTAAGTCTTTGGGGTTTTTCATGTGTCGTTTTTTTTAAATATATCTGTCACTGGCTGTGTCTCACGACCATAATCTTAGTACACCTGGTGTGTCCAGTGGACCATGACCCCTGCTCATACAGGTATATTGCCAAACCACAGCCCATGATCACTGGACTGTGACCTTTATCTGTGCATGTAATTCATGGGGTTACTGGGGGTCATAGGTGGGAGTAGGGAAACTGCTCCACTACTTCATACTTATATTTGCATTTTATGGTATCTTTACTACATTATCCAACATCATTTTGTGGGCCTTAATCTATGATTTCATGATTTAACAAGAAAATAATTTACTCAACATTTCCTGAGGGAAAATGTGTAGATAACTTTAGCCATTTCTTAGATAGTATTCCGATTTTAGTTATGAAAAAGGGTGCATACATTAATTATAGACCTCTGCTTACTCTAGCCATCAGAATTATGCATTTTGGCATGAAAGTATGAGAAAATTGATAATAAAGCAGTGTACCAATTTCTTCGTACACCCTGTGTTCTGGGGACTATCATTCAATATTAGGGTGTGCTAAGAAACTGGTCAGTTTCCAACCTGATCTGGGCTACCTGGTTATGGATGTTCACCAGTCATAGAGATGACAGAGATGCACCGCTCAACTTGCATCGATTTGGTGAGCCTAAAATGCCTGATCTTTGTAAGTGCATTGTCTTGTGTGCCGACAAATGCCCTTTAACAACCCCTGTACTGTGTAACTACCTGATCCAGTTTAATTAGACCCTGTTTTATATGGCTTAGGCATGTTGTACCTTGGGCTGCCATATTGCTCAAAAGACCCCAACAGCCATATTGGATTTGTCATGGGACTATGGGTGATTGTTTTATTTGCCACCTCCCAGGCCCAAAACAATTGTATCTGATAGGACTGATAAGGGTGATACCCTGCACCACACACCTTTCTTAATCTCCTCCCTATTGCGAGAAGAGAGGGGAGTAGTCTCATTAGGTACATCCAGATAAGGAATTACCCAGAATGCCAGGTGGATGTCGGGGGTCTTTTGACCAATAATTTTGTAACATGTCTCACCCGTATAAGCCATGCTAGTCTTCCATAGGTAAGATTTACTTTTTCTGTTGAGGCTGCTGCTCAGGTTGCGAGTGACGAGGTGTCCCCTGACGGTGACGTGGTGGTGCAGGACGGGGAGGAGACGGAGCCCTATGTGGTAGGTTCCTCACTTTATTTCATGGTGAATACGGCACTCCCATTGACTTAACCAAGGAAGGCCGTATTTAACACCCCCGTGAAATAACCCTTGTCCGTATTTAACGGCCTGTCAAATCATCAAAATTGTTGATTTAACCACTATAAAACAGCTTTTTGAGAGCAATTAAGTGGACTTTTGACAAATATTGTTAATAAGGACATGAAATAAACACAAAGGAACACTCGTAGAGTTCCCCACTGAGGGTTATTTCACTCGGCTTCGCCTCGTGAAATAACCCTCAGTGAGGAACTCTACTCGTGCACCTTTGTCTATTTATTTTTTATGAAATACGGCAGTGCTATTGATTTAACCAAAGATCGCCGTATTGCACACACCCCGTGAAATAACCCATCGCCGTATTTCACGGCCCTGTGACGTCATCAAAATGGCGGTTTGTTTACATTTGAACTGCGTAGAAAGAAGCCTTTTTAGGCTCCCCATACCATAATTTTGGTATTTTGAATCGAAAAAGATAAAAAATAAACACAAAGGCACACGCGTTTTAGTCTGTTGAAGGGTTATTTCACGAGTTGGAGGTGGGGCAGTATTTCACGAGGCCGTAGTGCACCTTTGTCTATATGTGTACAGACAGCATGGGTCTACCGTAATAACCTAATAAAAAGTACTAATAAAGATTTCCAAATGCAAGTTTTAATGTAATTTCAATGCATGGTTTATTTAACTCTAGATACCGTAAAACCTCGCGTATAAGCCGCGGCTTGTACGCGAATCAGATCACTGGTGCGACTTATAGGATCGGCACAGAGTCAGGGTGCGGCTTATACGCGAGTTTTTGCTCCTATAGTACAGGATAAAAGTCACCAGAATCAGATCACTGGTGCGGCTTATAGGATCGGCCCAAAGTCGGGATGCGGCTTATACGCGAGTTAGGCTTATACGCGAGGTTTTACGGTATACATGATACCAGAACAGATAGCTAGGTTGCACTGTTGTTCATTATGCTTGTCATGACGCATGAAGGCAGGGCGCCCTGAAAAGTCTACATTGATAATTTAGATGCTCTGGGCCATAGTCTGCCGTGGCTATCCCAGGTTAATCATACAAACTATAATTATATAATAGACACAACTAGAACGATCATACAAACATTGATCAGTACTGAACAACTGATTTTGAAAAATGACTGAGGCAAAACAGAATATGGCAACCCCTTACTCAAAAAGGCTCAGCCTAATACTCATAGAAATGGAAAGACTAAGGTGAGCTGGTCAGTACTGACCAACCTGACAGTATAAACTAACCTAGGTTGGGGGCCAAAAAATTGTTGAGTATTTGACGACGCGCGAAAATAGTCTATCGGGTACCAGCGTACCAGCGTTCATCTCACTTCCGTTATTAAAATATGACGTCACTTCTGAGGCGTCCTTTCTACAGACAAGATGGAATCTGATATTTTCTCTGTGTGAATCCGTGAATATCCAGCAAATATCTAAGAGACGTGAACAGGTTATGGAAGCCCAGATTACGCTAAGATCACGGTTGAAGGATTAAGGTGGATCCAGAGAAGGTTTGGAAGGTCGGATGGCTGGTTGGAATTGAGATTGAGGGACATTGAAAGTCGGCGAATTGGGGACGCACGGGGAACGCCATACCAGCGTGGGCCGACAGGCCTGAAGCCGGGCAAGTCGTCGGCAAATGTGGTACGTGTTTATAGACACTAATCCACGTGAGGAGATACGACATGGGGTGTGGTACCGTAGCTGTAATAAAGTCGACTTTGAGGGACATTAAAAGTCGGCGATTTGGCGGCGTGGCTGCTGGCAGAGTGCCGTGAGGAGGTGGCAGCAGGCCGGGGGAGGTGGAGCGCCCACCCCGGGAGAGGGGCGGCAATGGCGATGCCGTGTCGATGTGGATGTACGTTTTGGAGATGCTGCAATGGCGTGGCAATTTCTGTAATGTCGGCGTGGGTGAATCTCCGAGATTGTCGTCATGGAAGAGAGATCGTCGAGGGATCGACATTGATAGACATAGACAACACCGTGGATATTGTCATGTCATGTACAGAGTTGTCAGACAACAGGTGTGTGTTGTAGTGACAACTCCCGGGGGAAACGAAAGTGAAAGTCTGCACTGGGAGAGTGGCACCTCAGCATGGGGTGTGTATTGTACTGTGGACATCATCATGGAGTCGCCGTGAGGTCGGCATAGACAGTGGCTGGACTTATAGAGTCAGAGGACTGTGGTAGCTGTAAAGTCGACAGGGAGACTTACATGAGTATTCAGCAGTTTGGTACATGTGTGAGGGGAGGAGGCAGAAGTCGGCATGGCCTCCAGAGTACATGGATGAGGCTGATATCGAAGTACTGTAGTGTGTGTAGTAACCAGAGGAAAGTTATAGTGGAATCTACAAGTGGATTTGTAATAGTGTTGTCAATACACATGGGAGTACGTTGTGTGTGTGTTACAGACAGTGGCAGGACTTACAGTGGACTTGTAAAACACCAAGAAGGTCTGTAGTATTTGTGCTGATTGAGCTGTATGACAGCAATATGTTACAGTTATGGTACTGTATTTACAGTGAATTGTATAATATGTGAACAGCAGGATGACATGGGGGGTGAGTAGTACCATCGAGAGACACCTGGAGATGATGTTGAGTTAGTTGAGGCTGGACAGGAGTACGATGTGACAGTGTGTATTATTTGTGTATTATTATTTTTGTGTGTGTGTGTATTGTTGTGTGTACCGGAGACACCTGCGTAGTAGCTCGTGAAACAAAGTCAAGAAGAGAACGTGTTCTGCCTTTTCTTGAAGTTTGTGTTACACATGGAGATGACAACGTGGTGTGTGTGCAGTGACGACGTGAGTGACATTAGAAAGTGAAACAAAGTCAAGAAGAGAACGTGTTCTGCCTTTTCTTGAAGTTTGTGTTACACATGGAGATGACGACATGGTGTGTGTGCAGTGACGACGTGAGTGACATTAGAAAGTGAAACAAAGTCAAGAGGAGAAGTGTTCTGCCTTTTCTTGAAGTTTGTGGAACTGGGGCTCGTGAAGCAAGTCAAGAAGAGAAGTGTTCTGCCTTTTCTTGAAGTATGTGAAACGTAGCTTGTGAAGAAAATCAAGAAGAGAAGTGTTCTGCCTTTTCTTGGATTTTGTGAAATGTGGAGGAGACTGCCCTGCAGCTATATATATAGTGAACTGTAGGGAGTGTCAATGCATGGATGATGAAGCCCACTGCGTGTGGATGCATGGATGATGAACCCACTGCGTGTGGATGAAGGATGAAGCCCACATTATGTGGATGCCCATAGGGCTGAGTGCTTTATGGGGTTATTTTTCAGTGTTAGGGAAGTGAGGGGTAAAGCCTCACGTGAGGGATAAAAACCTCACAAGGGAATGATGTGCTGGAAACCTCTCTTCCCAAGGTTAGTTTAATTTATGGTATATAATACTGAAATAGCTGATGTGTATGCTATTAACTAAGTGTAAATTTATATTTTGAAATAACTGAAGAAATGGAAACAAAGAAACTGTGGACAGTTTATTTACTAGTTTGACTATGAAGTCAAGTCAAGGACTTTATCTCTAAAGTTTTGAGACAAATTGTGTCTTTTTAGTTTTCAACAAATACGGATATATTTATCCTTTATCCAACTTAACCAGTTTACTGGAGAACATTTGAAAAAGTCAAGTTGAGAGACACTAAACATTATTTCTCAAAAGGAACATTAATCGAAGAAAGCAAAGACACTGATTCAATATCCAGGAGGAGTTTATTTACAGTGACATATATTCATATACATATTCTAAGTTTATTGTGTAGTGTTAACACAGTTTATTTTCACTGTCGAGGAGGAGTGTTGAGTATTTGACGACGCGCGAAAATAGTCTATCGGGTACCAGCGTACCAGCGTTCATCTCACTTCCGTTATTAAAATATGACGTCACTTCTGAGGCGTCCTTTCTACAGACAAGATGGAATCTGATATTTTCTCTGTGTGAATCCGTGAATATCCAGCAAATATCTAAGAGACGTGAACAAAAATGACTAACTAGGTTAATCACTAAAGTGATTAAGAATATCAGTGCACTGCACTGATAAAGTAGTAGTAGTATTCTCACCCTGAGGGGGTGTATCCACCCCATAGGGTCAGCATGATGCTAGAATCCAGTACTGGCAAGTTACCTGATAGGAATGCATCCTCCTATGTAATGTTTACTACATTTCCTTATTTGGCATTTGGTCTAGCCTCATTTTTGCCATTGTGTATGGGTTTATACTACATTATCATGTCATCCGAGGGTAAAACATACTATATCAAGCCATCCGGGATGAAATTAGTTTGGGTTCTTCCCCCCTGGTGTTAGTATGTGCGGTATCCTGGAGAGGGTGACTATCATCTCTCGTGTACTGCGCAGCACACTTTGGCGGGAAAGTCCACAATATATGACCATGTAGCATTTTACATGCTGAGGGGTATATACGGCTCTGCTTCTCCTGTCATCAGTAGTCAGTACATACAGTACAGTCAGTACAGGTTCCGACATAATAAAACTGATCTTTTGCTTTGCACGTGAAAACTGCCATTCAGTGTCTTACTTAATGTAACACTAACCACCACAATATCATGGTTATTTTAGGTTTTGGTCATAAAAGAATTATTATGTTGGCCCCAAAATCATCATACCCACTATAAAGACAATCAATAATGGGCTGACTCTCATGCATGGAAATTGAAACATGTTTATGTTGTGTCCATATTTACGCTGACAATGGTCAGGGGCATGGCAACTGGGGGGAAGGGGGGGGGGACATCCCCCCCCCCCACTTTTGACCAACCCCAAACAAGGTCAAACCAAAAAGGTCAAGTAAAAGGGGGCCAAAAAGGGTCAAAATACCCTTTAGTCCCTCTTACTTTGAAACTGCTTGCCACGCCCCTGATGGTGTTTCTATCTGAGTCCCTTCAATTTGGTGCTGCAAAATATGTAGGTTGCCCGACCCTACCTAGCAAAACATTATTAGGGCTGACCCTAGACATTTTTTTTATCGAGTTGTGAAAACAACACACACTATTTTGGCCATTTTTGGTCATTCTTTTAGTAGATTTGAGTTGGCACTCGAGTTATCAAGTCAATTTCTCTCTACTTATCAAGGGAAAATAAAAAGAAAAGAGTTAAAAAAAAGAAATGACCCACCTACACTAGATTTTTAGACTATGTAGGGTAGATTCACCACTTTCGGAGGCTCGTTGGCAGTGGCAATGTGACTCCTTTTCTCTGGGCTAGAGTAATGTTAATATTTCACTTAGAGCTATCATTAAGATACCAATGGAGAGAGGGGTAGTGGGACATTATGGCTAACAACAAGTCATTGCATCATATGTACATTGGACTGAACTATTTCTCATCAAAAGGCATTTTAAACCCCAATTTCACTTGAAGTCGGACACTTTGGGTTTCTATCATTTTCCTTGAGTAATATTGAGTGATTTATCTTACTAGTATAGCAGACATACTGTAATTCAACAACCCTTTATATAATAAAGATATTTAACACATTCACCTTTGGAATATGTTTTTACTAGTATTAAACATACCAAATGTAGAAATTCTATATCTACTTCTCTTATTCTGATATTCATTGTTATTAATTTGCCCCTTCAATCTGAGAATATATTTTGAGTGACATAGATTTGATGATATACACAGGGACACCAATAGTTTTGCATGTTTTAGAGGAAGCCAAAACGGCAAGGTTCAGTTGTGTCTGACTCAGGGTCTAATAACATCATATCTTTTGAAGATGTCAAGATAATTGTTTCTGCTATTATGGAAGACAGAATGCACAAATATTTTTCATGATATATTGATTAAGTGCAGATTAAACAGTCACATTTAGTGTGACAATGCTCCTGTCCGACTTAAGGTACCATGCAATTTTACAAATCATTATCTCCTCACCCTAAAACAGGCCAACTTGAGGGCTTGATTACATACATATATGATTAGTTTAAAGACATGCCATTTGTTTTGTTGGTAAGAAGAACACCTTAAATCTATTGTGATGTACATATAAAGGTCAAATAATTTAGGATGAATTATGCTTTTTAATGTTAAAAGCGTCCGACATGAGGTGTGTGTCCGTCTTTGGGGGAATCTACCCTAATTAAAACATACCTTTTTTTTTTTTTTTTTTTGGAAAAATACACCTTCTACTCTCCCTTTCTCATTTTCTATTCCTACTAGGAAACGTATGACATTCACAACAGCAGCATGGAGGTCATTATGCAGGAGATCGAGAAGGAGCTTCATGAAGATAGAGTTAATCCAACCGGGGACTACGGGGCCGTCATAGAGGAGCTGGCTGAGGGGTACATGAACGGGACTCTGCAGGTAAGACCAAACACTGCCTATTCCGCATTAGCAAGATGATCACTGTACAGCACCATCTTGTCTGGTACCAGTGCTCTTCCCTCTGCTAACTATAGAAGCCAGATGATTAGCTGAAGCTGGTTCCTGTCATGACCGGAATTTGGTGTTTTAGGGGCCATACATCTTTCAAATATAGGCTTCTATTGTGGGTCCTCAGGTCATCTGTTCAGATTGGGGGAGTTGTTAGGACTCTTGCCTACCAATCAATGGGTCAAGGGTTCAAATCCATGTCAATGCTATTTTGTTCACACACAATTTTAACATGTATTTTTGGTAGGTCAAAAATTGTGATAGTATACAACTCCGTCGTAAAGATCCTTTACACCAGATAGATCTTTATGGTGTAATCTAAAATGGTTTTGTATTATTACATTGGGGTTTCTTGGTAAATAATATTACTATTTCTATTAAACAACTAGAAAAAAATATGTTGGCTTGGCATGGATTTGAACTTATTATCCCTGGACTGATTGACCAGTGTCCTAACCACTCTCCCAATCCGAACAGGTGACATGAGAAATTTTCAAATACAACTGATTCAAAACCATTTTAGATTACACTATAAATATTTATCTTGTCTAAAGGATCTTTAAAACCGAATTGTATACTATCAACGTTTTTGACCTACCAAAAATACATGTTAAAATTATGGGTGAACAAAAAGGCCTAGACATGGATTTGAACTCATGACCCATTGATTGATAGGCCAGAGTCCTATCCACTCCCCCAATCTGAACAGATGACCTAAGATCCAGATTAGAGGGCTATGACTGAAAGGTTTATGACCCCTAAAACTCCGATTTTGGACATGTCAGGAACCAGCTTCAGCTAAAGGTCTCACAAGGTAGAATTACTGCAACCTGCTAGTGCCCTATAGAACAATGGGTTTGCTAAAGGTCCCTATTAACTACCGGTAGGTGAGGACATAGAGCACATGACTATGGATCAGGGGGTAGCCAGTTCAATTCCCGGTCAGGACATTTTCTTATCTACATATCAGGTGCTGTATTTTTAACTATCTTAATTCTGAAAATAATTATGATAACATACACAACCTTAGACAGGTTTACCCCCACTCTCTTAAGCTTCCATCCTTCCCTTCTTAAGTCAAGATGCAAGTAGTCACTAGATGCCGCACATTCAGTGCGTAATCTTAAAAAACACACTTTTCGCGTAATCTCATTTTTTTCCTCTGGGTGGCTCCCACTTTTCCCTCCATTTCTCAAGATGGCCCCATTGTATCGTCCCATCCTGTAGGGATAGATGGGTTCGGTTTTAGTTCTGTTACAGTTTCATAAAGAAAAAGAGGAGAGAAAGAAAGGGGGGGGGGGGCAGAGCCCCCAATATATACAACAATTTTACTAACTTACAGTGCTGCCATTTAGAGGATAGGCCTGGAAACTGAAGAAGATTACATTCAACCCGTAATCTTAAGAGGCGCGGTGTATCAGACTTTTTGGGGGGCAACATTAAGATTACGCGAAAAGTGGGGATTTAAGGTGCAAACAAAAAGTATAGCAGTGCATCTGTATAATGTTTTATAATACATTGTATTCTAATGTATATAATTTATTTACATAAAGTGAACCCTTTGATACGTCAGTTGTCTCACTTGTCATTCATAATTGATGGCATTACTAGCTTTGGTCACAACCATACAGTTCACACATAATATTGCTTCATATAAGGGTCACCCGACCGGCCCTATCAAAACAGGGCCGACCCTATATTTTTTTATGCAATATTGAAGAATTTTTTGAATTTATACCCCTTTTTGGTCAATTTTGGGGTTTTAAAAAATGTTGGCCAATACATTCATGCTAAAAAATAATAATGATAAAAAATAAAATCCGACCGACCAACCCTACATTTTTCTCCCATGTTACCTGAAACAAACCTCCTTTTTTTTTGGCCTGACCAGCCACTTACAGACCTATGGGCCTCCTTTATAATCTCAGGATATATATTTTAGGGAAAAGGTGCAGATTCGTGGACAGCTTGAGCAGTAGCTCACCTGTCTGGAGGTTAGATCTAACTATGTAGTTGTACCCACACTGTAAAAAATATCCCGTAAAAATTACGGTGAATCACTGGCATCACTGAATGCCGACTGTTTCCCGTTTGTTTTACGGTCACCGTAATTTGCTTTCCCCCGTAAATTTTACAGGCCTTTCCTGTTGTTATTTTACGGTGATTCATCATTATTTTACGATGATTCTCTGCTATTCAATGATAATTATAATTGTTTCTGGATTCATTAATGTATATTTCATGATATTATCTTAATTCCAGGCCTATATATAAATACATTAGGCCTGAGAAGCATAAATTTGAATGCCTCATAGCAATATACAATTACAATCCATGAGCAAAAGGTACTCTAGGATTGTTACAAAGAAACTCTGACAACAGTCTCAATATGTAATATTCTAATTATCACAACATGGGTGTTTATACCATTCATACTAGGGCCCAGAGACTCGTAAAAGGAAATTATATATTTCTTATCCTTAATATGCCAAAGGCTTCAATTTTGATTGTGTAATTAATGAGATAGTTGGATATCTTTATAAATCTAACACAATTATGTACATTTTTAGTTGATAGCTTCCACTAAAGTCTCTCTATCAAACCAAGCTGCCACCTGGTGGGCAAACTTGTAACGTGAGATTCACCGTAAATGAAAAAACATTGTTTCACTGTTCTGGTTTACGGATGTTCAATGTAAAAGTAATGAGTTTTACAGTGTCTCACCGTAAATGACAATTATGGTGATACACCGTCAAATTTAGCATTGATTCTCCGTAATTTCAACGGAAAACTTTTACAGTGCAGCTAACAAAAAAACGTTATTTTACGTCAAAATAACGTTATAAAATTTCAAATAACGTTATGCCATAGTAAGCAGCCTTACAGAAACGTTATTTAACGTTATATAACGTTATAAAATGTTGTATAACGTTTTTTGTTTACTGGGTAGTTTGAGTATTTTATTTGACCATAAAAATCACAGACGTGGGGCGCTTTTCATAATGGCCAAGGAAAATACATATATCGAGCGATTGATGCAATAGAATCTTATACTAATTTACTGGTTATACTAGTGATGTGATCATTGTTAATTAGACACCTATCGTCTTTACGAGTTCTAGATTGCATTTAGGAAGTCCTCCCTGATTGTCAGGTTTTGCACCTTGTCGTCTAGGGCAGTCCAGAGGGCATCCCCTCGGTGTAGTGGGCTCTCGGCGAAGATGGCTTTCTTCAGCCTGGGTACCTTCAGTCTCTTCTTCGAGTTGCCGTGCAACAATCTAGCAGGTACCACCACCATTTCAGGTGTTAGGGCTAGGTTGTGCATATGGGCAAGTAGTTGCTTCTGGCGAGTGGCTTCCAGATAAGACACCTTGTGATGGTGGCGTAGGTCGTGAACAATGATAGCATTGTATAAGAAGTACTACACCATGCTGAGAAATAGGTGAAAATAGGTCTTTACTAGGCCTAGGTAGGTGGGATAAGAAACATAATGATTGCATTGTGTCCCTAGACCCTGGAAATAATGTCTGGATAGGGATATTTCAATAAAATGTCTATCACCTTTATTTGCAATGCTATGGCAGGAATGGTGAATTTTGCTAATGGCTACCTCCATTAGACATATAGTGGCTAAAGTATGCATGGGAGTACATCTGTGATGTCTTCATTATGTTGTTAGACCCTGAAAATGTGAGTGCAGACACTTCAAATGAATATCTATCTGCCATATTTGCAAAGGGATAGCAAAAAAATGTTGAATCTCCGGTAATATGCCTATGATAGGTAAAGTATGCATTGAAGAGAATCTGTGATGTTGCTAAACCCTGGAAATGTGGGTGTAGAGACTTTGAATGGATTTCTTTCTCTCATATTTGCAAAGCAATAGTAAAAATGGTGAATTTCGACAATGGCTACCTGTACTAGGCCTCTAAAAGGTAAAATATGCATTGGAGACAGGCAAAGCTATTGCTGAAATAGTGAATTTTGGTAATGGCTATTTTTATCGGACCCTATTTTTGAGCGTATAATCAGTATAGGTCAAACTTTAAACCTCTAACAGCGCCAGTACGCAGCTTACAGAGTGTAAAAGCCCTGGTCCCCGCATTGCCAAATCTGTGTGACACCATCCACGTTATAGTTGGTGGTGGTGGTGGACACTCACACACAGGGTGGGTGAACGGGCCGCAGCAGGCCGCATGTAGGTCTAGACTTACTCTCGTTCCCAAATCCTTCCGCAGGAAGGCTCTGGTAACTGCCAAATGTTGGGATTTTGCTGGGTCTCGGCAACCCCTGCTGGTAGCTTGCAACCAGCGAACAGGAACAGGAAATGGAACCAGAAAGGCTGATGGTAAAACTACCTAAAACTACCATCATACATTCTGGTTCCATTTCCAGTTCCTGTTCGCTGGTTCCAGCCTACCAGCAGGGGTTGCCCAGACCCAGCAAAATCCAAAGTTCAAGGTCATTTGGCTGTTACCAGAGCCTTCCTTCGGAAGGATTTGGGAACGAGAGTAGTCTAGACTCGGCCCCGTCTGTACGTAGCAGTCTACACAGAGGTCGGCATGGCCCGTTGGTATGGTGATGCACTAATGGGTTGATATTTAGGGGTGCGTTTGGGAACAAGTGCCCAAATAACAAACCCTTAATGCCTTTATCCCACTATTTCCTCAGAAAATATGAATTAAAAAAATTATTAGGCCTAACTTACAATCCATTTTGTTGACGCTACGAGTTGTGTATGGGAACGACCCCTCGTCCCTCCCAGCCCAAGTCCCAGTACATGCAAATACAGGATAGCTCTCCCAGGTGCGCTGACAAACAGCGCAATATTAATCTTACATCTTAAAATGTCTTAATCTAGTGCAGCCCTGTTTTGTATTGAGACAGAGTATTCTGTGGGCAGGCCACCTTGCCTGCATATTACCACACTATCCACTATGCTTCCTGAGGTTTGCCTTAGCATAGTTTATTATACGATTGGGGCTCTGATCGTGCTTTTTAGCGGATATCACCGTGCTGTTATCTGGTGATAACAGCACGATTGAGATGAATAACAGGCACTCCTAAGTCTAATTTTCGACTAAGTTAAAATCCTACGTTTTCCCGGAGGATCAAACCCGGGGCCGCAAGACTACGAGTCCAACGCCCTATCCACTAGACCGTGCTGGCCATACAGTAAAAGGGGATAAAACAAGAAGTCTAAAGGCACATTCTCAGCCCTCTAGCTCTTAGGGAGTGGTCATTTTTTAACAACAGGGGGGGGGGGGTTGGTGGATTTGGGGGGGGACCAAAAAAATTTGGACCCCTTGAAGGGGGGGGACCAAAAAAATTTGGACCCCTTCTGAGGGGGGGACCAAAAAAAGTAGACCCCTTTTTAGCGGAAAAGCCCGCACGTTACTATAGCTCAAAGGGGTCGACCGCGCTCAATTTCAACCTGCCTGGAGGAGGGGACTGAAAAAATTTCGACCCCTCTAGCGGGGGGGACCAAAAAAATTCTGACCCGCTCGCGCGACAAATCCACCGACCCCCCCCTGTTGTTAAAAAATGACCACTCCCTTATATTAACAGAGATACAGCAACTTTTACACTTTTTGTTATAACTTCTCCTAAAATCAATTTTTTTTAATAATTTCTTTTTTTATTATAAAGGTAGAAGTTAGACTTTACTTACCTATTCGCTAAAATAATTATAGGGCCATTTCTTTACTTATATATAGGCACTTTAAAAATTGTAGGTTTCCACCCAGATTCGATCCGGGGACCTCTGGTGTGTGAGGCAAACACGCTAGCGCCCATTCATTTCTGGCCATGGTACAGTGGTAGGGAAACGCTGGTTATAACTTAAGCTGGCAGCGATGCACCGCGCCTCAAGCTGGCCCCCTTACAAATTCTATGTTGGACTCAGTGTTGGAGATTGAAAACATGACGTGGGCAATGAGGGACCAGCAGAGGAGGGGAACAGCGCGAGGATATGGGGTGAGAAACATGTGAGCTAAAGTTGGTCTTGTGGACCAAAATATTTCTGTGTCAATATACATATATTTCACTGCACTGCAATGATACCACATCTGATAATCAACTGGTCTATAGAGAGACATTGAGTTAATGATCCTCTATGTGTCTGCTACACTTTTAACAGATATACATGCAGGGATATACAAGAATCTCATTTGGAAATTGGTCTTCTGAAAGCCCACAATTAGCTATCTTTGAGAAGGTCCTACACACTATTCAGTAACCCTCTATCAAATCTAATATTAGCAATGGACAGACTGATATATGATGTTATATAAAAGTGAGGGAGACCCAAGGGAGACAGGAGGTTTATAGGCGAGATTTATGATACTATAACTACTAGTGTGATGTGTAATTTCCAGTACATTTATATAACAAACTAGTTTCTATCATCTCCACAGGGTGGCATTGCAGTGCTTTAAGCAAAGCTCCTTGCTCACCTGTGCCATGCCACAGAAGGCACGGGGTACCATTAGTTCAGCTGACTTCCAATAGGCCAAAAGGGTGCTGTTTACCTCCTCTGAGGGACCAGGGTTGGTGGGATGTCAAAATCAACATGGCGCTGCCCGTGTACGATATAGTGTTTGTAAATATCCTTCAAAATGGCGAAATTAGGACGATTTTAAGGTAAGTTTTTACATTTGAATCGAATAATCGTATAATAAACCTAATAATGAATGGCTAACAGGCTCACTCAATCGCGAGATAACACCCTCGTCGCTACGCGACTCGGGCGTTATCTAGCGATAAAACCCCTTGTGTGCCTGTTAGCCATTCATTATTGGTTAAATATACCCTACATCCAGATGAGACAACATATACATCTAAAAGAAAAGAAAAAACACGGGGGTTGGAGGGCAGAGCCCCCATTACATACTAATAACTAGCCTATGCCACAATGGACTTGCTATTACTAGTGACGCCTTCTTAATTTGCTTAGTGATATTTTTAAGATAGTCTAAGATAGTTTAAGATAAATAACACAAATAATGGTAATGAAACCTTTGATTCAGAATGTAAGGCGTCCGCAATGGCATGCTTAGCTAAATATTTGCATTTGATTAATGGACCCGGGTTCGCTTCCCGGAAGAATCTAGTGTTTTTTTTATGCAGTAATTTAGTATGCAGTATGCAATAGGCAGTAAATTCTTAATCTAGACGGCACATGCGTGCTGTATCCAGGAATATCAGACTGCATGATATCCAATCTCAGCACGCAAAATGGCAGAATCGTGGGGTAATGAGAAATATATGATTAACACCTCTGTGACAGAACTTGAACATAGTACATTTACAATGCCCTCTTGTTATAATGATACATGAACTACTTCAATATTAGCACTGGCGAGTTACTCACCACACTGAAAACCTCAGGGTCGTCATTTTGACAATGCCAAAACTGACAACTTTAGGTAGTCAAAGTGACCACCTTAGGTCGTCATTGTGACTACCCATCTGAGCCATTCAGACCAAAGTTGTCATAATGACGACCTTAGGTAGTCACAATATTTAGGTTGTCAGAATGACTACCTTAAGGTTGTTAATTTATGTATTGTCCATTTGAAGACCTAAAGTCATCGGTAGTGACAACTCTCAAGTCCTAGGTTGTCCCAATGACTACCCTATGCCACATAATTCTATTCCTCACTTGCTACTTATGGCACACTACTGCCACCTGGTTTTAACATTTTGCATAACTATATCTGTCTTGAGATATACACTGGTGACAGGGAGCAGAGTGGTCTCTATACCTTTGGGGCCATCATTCTCACCCATTGGCAACTTATTTATAACAAGTAATGCTACTAAGTTCAATCAAGACTACACCAAATATGTGAAAAGGATGTCTCTCATTAAGAAGTGAACTAATTAGAGACTATATTCATACACCATTCTCCACTCCATCTGCCATTATTCATTATGACTACCTAGGTCGTCATAATGACTAGGCTCCTTGCTCTGGGTTTTCAGTGCAAAGATTATTTACCTGAGCTGCAATCTTACATTCATGTCAACCTTTTGGGAGTTTAGCAACCTTGTAGGGCTGGTATGAGAATCTCACCAGGGCTTAATTCATACATCATGCCAACACAGGGCATACTGTATTTATAAATGTTAAGGGACAATGCCACAATTCACTGACCTGCCCCCTGGTGGAACCTTGCGAACTACCTTATTGCTGAAATTGCCCTCACATTGGCTCCATCCTGTGGCTTAGTCTCTCGAACATGGGCCAATGTTTTTCGTCTATGACCGGGTGCAATCTATAACCAGGTGCAATCTATGACCAGGTGCAATCTATGACCGGCATGGAAGAAAACAGCTTATTTAGGGCAGATGTACATAGAAATGGCTGAAAAAAGTTAATAGATGTATTGACTTTATGATACTAATTTTATTTTCATAGTTTCTATAATTATATCTCTATTTTAACACATATGAAATAGAAAATTCCATCCTATAAGGTTATAGACGTCACTTTATAAGTAGCATTCATTTTAAACACCTACATTATCGAAAGGAAGGGGAAATAATGACAGCCATCCACATGAATTTATGCATCACATATTGTAGAACATTTTGTTAAAAATGTCTATGACTCACTCTCACCAAATCAGTGCAACTGAAAAAGTGGCCGTACATGATCGATGGCCGTACATGATCGATGGCCGTACATGATCGGTGGCCGTACATGATCGGCAGAGTACAAAATGCACCTATTACCCCCTGTGCTATGATATTTAACTCTCCTAACCATACCTACAGGCTGTAATGTATCTTTGGAGAGTTTATTAGAAAAAAACAACTCCCAAAATATTTATAGGGGTCGAATGGGGGGGGGGCTCAATGTACAACCGATCATGTACGTCACATGACGTACATGATCGGTTTATAATGTAATGTAAAATTTTCTCATTACCCACTGCTATACATGTCTAAAATCTTACATGTCAAGACATACATCATATGTACACCTTGCTATGATCGATTAATGTTTTAAACATGGTCAGAAAGGGTACTTAAGGCACTGATCATGTACGTCACCGATCATGTACGTCACATGACGTACATGATCGGTATTGAAATGTCATGTAAATTTCTCTTTAATAGTCGCATTTACACATGCCTAAAATCTTACATGTCAAGACACACATCATATGTACATCTTGGTAAGGTTTATTTGTGTTTTATCATGATTAGAAAGGGTAAGGCAGTCAATAAATCACCGATCATGTACGTCAGGACCCCTAGCTATTTTACATTGATTGTTGGACGGGCTTATAATGATGAAATAATATCAAGCTATGGAGACATAGTAGTATGTTACAAATATTTCATGTTGTTTGATTAATCACATGACTTTTCTGTAATGTAAAGTAATACAGTAATAATATCAATATTGATGAAATGAGATGAATGAGAACAGTAAGGCAAAATGACATAGATTACACCATGAAGCAATTAGGGTACCGTAAAACCTTGCGTACTAGACTCAGCTTTTTTTAAATATCAAACATGCCTATATAGGGTGCGGCTTATACGAGAGTTTTTATAAGTATACTACAGTACCAAATTAACAATTTTCAGACCCCCTCTGCGGCTTATACAATCTGTCAAAGTTAGGGGTGCGGCTTATACGCGAGTTAGGCTTATACGCGAGGTTTTACGGTAATCGCGTTTGATTGCTTTCTTGAAATCCCGTAGGGTCTCAAGTACCGTATATAATGGTTTGAGATTGTTCCAACGCTCTATGGCTCTATACAGAAAACTATTAACAATAATTGGCTTAAGGCTTCGAATAGCCCTAAACCTTTTACCCAAATGTCTACGTGTAGGTATATTACGATCATCCAACATGTCTTGATGCTTTAATAGAGAATAAGCATAGGTTAACAAATGAATGTCTCGTCTGTGATTGAGATACAAGCAGCCACTCTTTACACGCAACTCATCCGTATTATAAAGGGGATTTTCTTTAAGTTTTACCTTGTAGATAGTCCTAAGACCCTTATTTTGTAACAGTTGTAGCTCCCTATTTTCACCAATTTTGCCCCAATCCCAAATGAAATCCCCATAATCAATAGAGGGGATCACCATGGATTTATAAATGACGAGCGGAGTATCATTATCAACATGAGTCCTAACCTTGCCCAGCTTATTAATCTTATGTCTGATATTGGACGTAGCCAACTTTCTATGGGGGTACAAACGATAAATCAGGGTCCATTGTGATTCCAAGGTATTGAAAGGTGAAACATCTCTCTAAAGTAACATTATTCATTGAAAATACAGGATTTGTTTTATGAATATTGTTATAAACCATCCATTGTGTTTTACTCTCATTTACAGTAAGGCTATTTTCCTTACACCATGATGCTAATTTATCTAGACAGGTTTGCATACGAGCTGGATCTGTTAGCGAAATAACTGCGTCGTCAGCATAAAGTACAATATGAAAATTATCAATTAAAGGCAAGGAATTTATATAAATTGAAAATAATATAGGACCTAGGACAGACCCCTGTGGTACTCCATAAACAATTGGTTTAGCCTCAGAGAGTGTATTATTAGCAATAGTGCGTTGTACCCTATCAGTAAGATAGCTATTGAACCAAGTACAAGTGTCGCGACTGAGACCAAAACCGTCTAACTTTTTTAACAGAATAGAATGGGATATAGTATCAAATGCCTTCTTGTAATCGAGATACAGGCAGTATGTAGGCATGTCATTAATAATATTGTTTAATATAATAATTAATATGTGAGGTTGTAGCCGAGATGGTCGAGCGACCGGGTCGATACCCATGTTGCGCTGGAGTCAATAAATTATACAAATTCATATGTCCCTGAAGCCTTTTACACATGATACGCTCAAAAAGCTTGCCAAGCAGTGGCAGCAGACTAATAGGCCTCAGGTCATTAACACTTAGAGAGTTAGCCTTCTTGGGTAGAGGCACTACCGTAGCAGATTTCCAAGAACGCGGAAAGTAATTCTTGCGTAAACATAGGTTAAAAAGACATAATAATGCTTCAGGTATACTAAACAATGCATCCTTAAGAACATATGCCTTAATATGTTTAATGCTAGACGATTTATTAATATTAATTGTCTTAATAACTTTAATAATGTCAAGATAGCTAAGTTCATATGTTAGATCAGCCTTTTGAACCGGGGCGGTAGCAGGAGAAGCATATTGAGCATTCGGGTCAATAGGTGGCAGCACCTCTGCAAGCTTAGAACCAATTGTAGAGAAATAATCATTAATAAATTTTGAGCATTTGTCGGGTGGAATCATATCTCCAGTAAGGGAGTTCTTAAGTTTAATAAAGGTTGAACCTGTCTTATAAGGTAACAATTTTCTGACCCCGGCCCAGAACTGTGCGGGGTTATTTTTCCTTTGTACCAAAAGTTCATCTAGCTTCTCCTTTCTACTATAATGTATCATAGCCTCTACTCTATTCTTATGGAAGTTGGCAATATGCCAGTCGTCATCATTCATAGTTTTTTGAGCCACTACATATAGGGCATCTCTATCTTGCATAGCTTTTATGATTGTAGGCGTAAGCCATTCTGGCGTGTATACCGGTAGTACCAGTCTACGCATAGGACATACAGAATCTAAGCAAGCCATAATGACTTTTAGTATATTGTCCCACAGTGTATCAGGGTCAGCAATGGCGAAAACATCGTCCCACTTATAGGCTACTAACAGATTCTTAAAATGCTGCATATCATAGTGCTTGTAAGACCTTGCGTCAACCACCTTTTTCTTAATCTTTGTGCGTTCACATTTAATTAAAATATATACAGGCTTATGGTCAGCTATGTGATAGTCTATTGTACCAAATTCACATACATTATGTATACGGTCATTTATATAAATATGATCAATAAGGGTACCAGAAATAGGGCGTGTAATCTCATTAATAAGCTGGAACATGTCAGTATCCGTACAGAAATTTTCTACATTAGATTCATTAATATCTTTCCGTGTAAAAAGGTCCACATTAAAGTCTCCACGCATAATAATCTTCCTATTTTTTGTTACAGGTGACTTGAGTTCAGTTAACTTATCATAGCCCTCTTACTAACATTAGCATCTGGCGGTCTATAGCAAACGTAAATTTTATATTTAATCTTACCGATTTCAACATCAACACATAAAATTTCGAATTCTCTGTCAATGATACAAGCATTCATATCCATTGTAGCTATGTAAGTATCCCTTAAGTATAACATTAGCCCACCGGCTTTCTTATTCCTATTAGGGTATCTATCTAATCTAAAAAATTGATAGCCCGGGAGGTGCATCATAGCATCAGATATGGTGGGCGTTAGCCATGACTCCACAATGCCTGTGATATCAGTATGGGTAATAAATTTCTTTATATTAACCCTTTTAGGGTAGGCAGACCTAGCATTTATACAGGTAAAAAAGAGACCCTTACGGTCTGATGTGTTCTATCATGATCAGAAACGGTAGGGAAGTCAATAGATCACCGATCATGTACGTCACCGATCATGTACGTCACCGATCATGTACGTCACCGATCATGTACGGCCGCCGATCATGTACGGCCGCCGATCATGTACGGCCGCCGATCATGTACGGCCAAATAAAAGTTGCATCGATCTGGTGAGAGTGACCCCTATGTGAATCTGCCCTAAATAAGCCTTTTTCTGTCATGCTGGTCATAGATTACACCCGGTCATAGATTGCACCCGGTCATAGATTGCACCCAGTCGTAGACGAAAACATGTTCCCATGTTCGTGAGACAAAGCCCTGTGTCAATCTCAAGCAATATCCAGCTACAAATAAAGCTAAAGAGCACTTTGGTGTCAAACCTTCACCCTCCAGGATTCTAACCCACACAGGTTTTAATCTTCTAGCCAAACTATTAGTATGGCCTGAATCTGAATTACATATGTACATACTTCATACAGAAAATACTGGAAAAGGTTTGTCAAAGAGGAAAGATTGGATAGCACTATTATCTCCAAATTAGAGCTGTGAAACTATTTTCAATAAACATCACTGATATTTTTAAAATCTACTCTATGGATTCATAAAACAGTGTGTAAAGAACAATCAGTAAATTATGCATTCCTTAAAGGGTTAGTTTCTGCCTACAGGGTGAGCCCACCTACCACCACACAGCCTTGGATGACGCACAGAAGAATACAGCACAACGACGTATTGACAAAAGGCAGTACAATCCTAATGATAGATTGTGGGAGAAGGGCATTATCCCGTACTGGTTCACTAGCCAAGTATGTAAGTACAAGCATTGATTGTTAGCATTACATCACATAGATGATGGCTATATTAAGAAGAAAATGAAGTCTGAAAAAACATTTGTTTGAAGAAATTATGTTAAAAGCTCTTTAAGCAAGTGTAAAACAAGAATTGCGGTTGCGCGTCAACAACCGCAATTCTTGCATTCGAAGGAACATAATGTCTACATGGTTGGTACATTTGAAGGGGACCCATTCAGGACACCAAATATTAAAGTAGGGGGGAGGGGTTATATGGGGGGAAGTATAATATTACTTGAAGTATGGTAGTTCCTATGAATTCCTTGGGTCCATGTTAGGGGGGGTAGATCTGATTATAATACACCTCAAGACTATGTAAATGTGTGTTGCTAGGCAGATAAAGGATTAGCAACAAACCAATAGAACCATTGAAGTCCTTGGGTCCATGTTAGGGGGAATAGGTCTGATCATAATCAACATCAGGACCATGGAAATGTGTGTTGCTAGGCAGATAGAGAAGTAGAATAGCTGTTGCTAGGACACCAGCTGTATTAGCAACAAACCAATAGAACCATTAAATTCCTTGGGTCCATGTTAGGGGGAATAGGTATAACTATAATCAACATCAGGAACACAGATATGTTTGTTGTTAGGCATATAAACACTTAGAACAGCTGTTGCTAGGTGAACAGCTGTCTTAGAAAAAAACAAATAGAACCATTCAATTCCTTGGGTCCATGTTAGTGGGGATAGGTATGATCATAATCAACCTCAAGACCTATCAAAGGTTGATTAATATTTATGTTTTCACATAGGCATAAATTTGTGTTGTGACACCTTAAAACTAAATGGTGGCACCCCTTAAAAAAAATGGCGGCACCCATACTGACTTTCTGTAAAGTGAAAACAATATAAGGTGTCACAGTACTAATTGGCATAGTAATGTTCTAATATTTTCCTCTTTTTCACTATAAAGTGGCTCAAAATGTGGTTCAAAATTTGATGGCGTGCATAAATGACGCCTTAATCAAAAGCTGACGTCATTTCCGCTCTTTTTAAAATGTCTGTCAACATTGGAGTCAGATCAGATTTTGCGAGGGTTGCCATGGAAAAAGCATGGTCTAAACATGATCAATTTTTCAAGTGCCCAACCGACCTGTAACCTTGACTTTGATCTCCAAGCGTGACCCCTTGGTTACCATGGATACCACAAACTTTTTAAAAACTTTTTAAACCAAGCATTGCCCATCTTCTGGTATGCCTATTATTACTCCCAGTCAAGAATAAGGTCTCCTAGCACTGATTATATCCACTAGAAGTCTGTTTTTAGTAGGGACTATTTGGCTGTCCTACGTTTTCTGGGTGGATTAGTACTGTGACACCTTATAAATTAGAACTCTGTGTCACACTATATGCTGTATTTAACCTTTTAGATAATAGCGACAGGGTGCTGGTGAAATTTCTAGATGAGTCATAAATATATTTAGGCCCTACCAGTGCGGTGTGCAGAATACTTTGTAGCCTCTAGGCATTTTAATACTTAGGACTTGAATTGTCCGCAGAATTCGTTTTCATTTTCTAGCCTGAAACAGCCCTCAAAAGTGGTGGGGGGGGGGCACTCATTAGGGAGAGGGTACTTATTCCATCAAATATAGTATTTAACACTTACCCCATGGTGCAGAGGAGGTAAACAGCACCCTTTGGGCCTATTGGAAATCAGAGGAACTAATGGTGCCCTGTGCCTTGTGTGGTATGGCACAGGTGAGCAATGAGATAACAGCCCTGTCATGCCACCCTCTGGAGATAATAGAAACTAGTTTATCATATGAATGCACTGGAATTCACACATCACACTAATAGTTATGATATAATAATTCTCACCTATAGACCTTCTGTCTCCCTCGAGTCTCCATCATTTTTATATGACATCATATACCAGTCTGTCCTTTGCTAGCATTAGATTTAATAGAGATCCACTGAAGAGTGTGTAGGACCTTCTCACAGTTAGCTGACCAATTTCCCAAATGAGATTCCTGTATATCCCTGTATGTATATCTGTTTAAAGTGTATCAGACACATAGAAGATAGTTAACTCAATGTCTCTCTAAAGATAAAGTTGTATTGATAAGAAAATACTTTGGTCAACAATACCAACTTTAGTTCCCATATTCCTCACCCCATGTCCTCGCGCTGTTTACTTCCTCTACCCCCCCCCCCCCCTGCAGAATAAATCCAAGGTCTCCCCCTCCCCTTTGATCTGTATAGTAATTCACAGGCTACGAAGAGGCACCCATGTTGATACTAAATTACTACTCCTTTACTAAGTTTCTCTTTTATCATAAATGACAATCTTTAGCTGAATGGGGACAATCACAAATCAAAGCTGCAATGAAGTACTTTGAGGATAGCACCTGTCTCAGGTTCCCAGCATGGTCTAAAACAGTGCATGCCGACAACAAGTTACCTCACCAGACCTACCTTAATTATGTCAACCGAGGAGGGTAAGTTTTACTTTTTATATAATCTCATCATAAACCATCAAAGAATTCCTTTTTTTATATTTCTCTCTGAGCTAAGTTATGTAGAAGCTAAAAAAGACAGGAAAAAGATGATGCCGGGTTTCACGCTACTTTTTTTAATTTTCTTTTTAATATTTTAATATGTATTTGAAAAAATCTAGAATTTTATATCATTTATACAAACTACTAAGTGAGCATTTGTAGTAGTATAGTATGTATCGGAACGGGACTATGCTTAACTACTGTTTATTACTCAATCGACCTGCAGCCAATCAGAAGCCTCCATTTGACCGGAAGTGACGTCACATGCCCATATAAGGGCATACCGGAAGTGACGTCACGTGACCTTGACCTAGTTAGAGGTCAAGGTCATGACGCAGCCAATCAGTGGCTTCCATTTGACCTGAAGTGACGTCACATGCCCATATAAGGGCATACCGGAAGTGACGTCATGTGACCTTCACATGTCCATATAAGGGCATACTGGAAGTGACGTCACGTGACCTTGACTTAGTTAGAGGCTTCTGATTGGCTGGTACACCGGAAGTGACCCATTATGCAAATGAGGGGACCACTTCCGGTCAAATGGAGACCTCTGATTGGTTGGGTCATGAAGAAATGTGTCTCTTAATTTTTTTTGTTTAGGGAGTGATCGACTTTAGGATCACGTGACCGGAAGTGACCTGATGAGTCACGTGACTAGAAGTGACGACGACACATGCCTTAATTAGGCGATCAGCAGCGACCGGAGGAAGTGTCACTTTAAGAGGACACGCTAGTTAATTGTTATAATTTTTTTTACTTACTAATAAAAGAAGACGTATGAAAATAAAACACAACAATAATTTTATTTATTCTTTTATTTTCTTTTTTTCAATTCTAATAAACACGCTATTTTTGAAAAGATGCGCTCAATCAATCAATAACACACTTATTTTTTTCATATTTTTAAAGGACTCGTTGTCACACCGTTAGAATGCACGCGACGCTTATAATACAAGTAGCGCACGTCATCTTTCTCTATGGTGTAAGTGTCCATTTTTGTTTCGTACCACTTTGAAATTTCTATTTACCGCAAGGAGAGTTTTTCGTTTGCGAAGAACATCTAAGAAGACGACTGGTTCTTTAGGGTTTTGTTACTTCTGTACACCTTTTGCACTCCATCTTTTTTTTGGGATTTTCTTTCACCGGTGCCGCTGACTCGATCGTAGCAAATGTAAGTCTTAGGGTTGAGACTTAGGATCCCGTCACCTTCCCACTCCGCTTTCATAAGCCCTGAAGTTCTCAGATCGTGAAGGTAACGACTCTCACAACATCAGCCGGGCGGCGGACACCATTTTCGCACTTTTTCCGTTATTATCTTCACGAAAAGCTCTAAGTGATCGTCACACACCGATGTCGGAATCCGCTTTCGTTTCTCTCTGAAGTATGTCTTTCTCAGGTGAGGTTTGACTACACAGAGGCAAATATCAGAGTCACCCAATAGCGCTAATACTACTCTCAGACAAGGGTCAGGCACTGCTGGACTATAATAGATGGGTCAAGGACTATTCTAGTGAGGGTCAGGCTACGCCGGACATTCAATAACAAGCTGGACTTTGGCAAACTTGCTTGAAAGTCTGACCATGCTGGATCCTCATGCCATAGTCTGGCAATGCTGAACTCTTGGGAGAGTATGCTGGACTCTTGCTGGCCAGACTTTCAAGCAAATTTGCCAAAGTCTAGCTTGTTATTGAATGTCAGACCTAGCCTGACCCTCAGTAGAATGGCCTTTGATCCATCTATTATAGTCCAGCAGCGCCTGACCCTTGTATGAGAGTAGTATTGGCGACATTGGCCGACTCTGATATTTTACCTGTGTGTACGGTGGGAGGAGTGGGTTCACAGCCACAGCTCTCTTAAGGCAAAGCTTGCGCTTATAGAGCGCTACTAGCGGTGGTCTGGATGAGGAGGCTATGGCGTTTGTCTTAAAAAAAGAAAAAAATAGCCATGGCACATGTCGATGTCGCTTAATTATGCTCATATCTCATGTCGATTTTAAGAATTGCTCATGTCACCTGTCACTATGTTTTTCAAGCTTCATGTCAAATGTCACTAGGCCTCATGTCGAATGTCGATTCTAAGAAACAGACATGACGTCATCTCGAATTTAGCGGTCTACACTGCTGCTGCTGCTGCTGCTTGTGCTGCTTGTGCAGCTGCTGCAGCTGCTGACAGCTGCAGCTGCTGTAGTTGCTGACGCTGTCACGGATGCTGTTGACAGATGCTGCTGCTTGTGCTGCTCGTGCAGCTGCTGCTGCTGCTGACGTTGTCACGGATTCCGCTGACAGATGCTACTGCTTGTGCTGCTTGCACTGCTCGTGCAGCTGCTGCAGCTGCTGACGATGTCACGGATGCTGTTGACAGATGCGGCTGCTTGTGCTGCTTGTGCAGCTGCTGCTGCTGCTGACGATGTCACGGATGCTGCTGACAGATGCTGCTGCTTGTGCTGCACGAGACTGAGTAGCCGCTATTACTAATGCTACTAATACTAGTATGAGAAAATACATTTAGTCAGTTGATTAAATCAAGGAGGTTTTCTGACTTCAGTGGATCGTTTAGCCATCGGCCACGGGCAAAACTTGAAACCATTTTATACATGGGACAATTGGCAGAGTCGAAACGTGTTGGTACGATGGGGTCAATCATGTTCATCATCAGTTCAGGCAAAGGAAGTGTGTCGACAGCACGTGAAAACTTCATGTCTGAATGTTTCAACACAAGACTTTTTATCACACTCACACAGCTGCTTTGAAGAGTGAATCCTTGACCAAACTTGTGCTTTTCCAACACAGCTTTGGCCTCTTTCTGTGCAGTAAGGGATCTCTCTTTCGGGTTCATCTCAGTGCTGTCTAGCATGTCCTCAAAGTCTTTAACATAATGTTCCAACGGGCTACAAATGATGGACTCCAGATCATCGTCCGCATATGTCGTCTCCTCGCACCATATTGTGTCTTCTCCTGTTTCGAATTCCGTCATTTTCTTGACAATCTCCTCCTGAGTGCCTTGCATATATCGAAGCTCCTTCAAGGAGTTGATAACTTGTATGGCGAAGACTGACAAACTTGAAGGAATTTCACCACAGTCAGGCCAAGTATACGGAGCTAAGAAAAATAGCTCTAACAAAATCTTCTCCCTCTGTCCAAATGAAACTACTGTTCCGATGAAGTTGAAGCATGCTTCTATCCATTGCTCCTTGGTGACGTCCTTCCAATGTTTCTTTACCTCACATGCATCATAGGGCACTGTTTCTCTTCTTGCTTCAAGTGGGAGTTGCTTTTTCTTTCTTGGACTCATTTCGAGAGGGTTTCGATGCTCTGTAGCGTCAACACTTTCATAAGTAAAGAAAATAGCAGAACTAATCATCATAACGTGCTGAGCGAGCGTAGAGTGGACGATGCTACGAAGATGAAGGGCGGGTGGAGAAAGTGTGACGGGTGAGAGTGGCGTTTCACTCCTTATGTACCCTGTCCTAGATAAGCCTCTTAAACGGCTGAAAAGACTCTCTCAGTACAGAGCTTCTACTGCAGGTGGGTTTAGACTTAAGCAGCTTAGTGCACACGCGTGTCTGTTAGAAAAGCTACTTGCACACCTGCCTTCCTTTTTCACTAGTATTCACCCTCTGCCGACTTATAAGACACCTATACACTCCTTCTCGTGAAATCTATGGAAGATGATGGAAGGACCACCGACTAGATTTTCTTTGATCAGAGCGTGGAGGACGGCGTCGAACGGAGGGAACGTTGTGAACGCAGCTTATAGGTTTTGGAAGAGGACCTGTAAAGTCAAACTGGCGAGAGAGATCTCGTCTTTCAACATGTCAATGCTGTGATCTTGGAAAAATTTAGCGTGATTTTTTCAGAGCTTCTATGAAAGGTTTGACGTCTTTGTTGTTGTAGTGGATCAAGTAGTCTTCCATAGTTTGCATCTTCTTGTCGGACTAAACTTTCTGACATGTGGCGTAGTCGGATTCGGCCATTTTGATGCCCGTCAGTTCGCTGTCAAAAGACGATCTCGGTGGCAGGGTTCTGTTTACCAGTTTCTTGGTATACGTCATCCATTCGTAAGGAAAGCGACCTTTCTCTTCGTTTCTGGTGAAAGCTCGCAAATAATTCGCGTAGTTGTAACCAAGTGCCAAATAGTTGACTACGTCCAAGAAAACCGTGTGCTGTGTGTAAACCGCCAAGTATTGATTGCTTCTCTTTATGACGCTGAATTGTTGGTTTCTTCGGTCTCCGGAGGCAAAGAACGAGTGAAGGCGTATTTTTGATCAGGTTCAAGTCGTAACGCTCCGAGTTGAAGCCCACGACTGGAGCTTGACGGATGTATCTCAGAAGCCGCTTCTTCAGTTGAACTAACGGGTGTCTGGTGTGAGCTGCAGCGAAGCCGCCTGGAGAAGGGGTGAATGCCGCTTCCTCCAGCAGGAGAGCTTCACCTATCGCCACATGTAACTTCGCTAACGTCGGTCGGTAAAGTTCTAGCACAGCTTTCCCGATGACTTTGGCGTTCTCGTTTATGTGATTTTAAACTCGGTCTAACAAGGGGTCGGAATCTGCGTCGGATTCTCTGACGTACACCGACCCCTCCTACCCTGGAAAGTCGGATGCGACGCTAGCCGACAAAGGGACGTGATCCCACAGCAGGGACACGTGTTCGGTCGACGGTTCTCTGCACGGTCTGAAGAAAGCCTCGAAAATCGAAGGTAATGTTGTAAGGGTAGATTCTGGAATGTCCGTCGGGAGGAAAAATGGAGAAGGCTGCCCGGAAAGGTTTCACGTGTGGCAGCGGGACAGAACTGACGTAACAAATCTGAAGCGCGCTTGCTGGTGTTGTATAAGTGAAAGGAAATGTGCCGGAAGACGCAGAGGTTGTCCTTGTTGGGAAAATCTAACACACTGCTTCTCTTTCCAACTCGACCGTCCTGACTGTTCCTACCGCCTATGGGAAAACCCCCCGGTCCCATGTAAACGCAAATGTTCAAAATTAGTAGGGAAAAGAACGCACCACTTGGTGTCAGCGTCGCAAAGTTTCCGTACTTCCTCGCAAGCGACGGTGTTTTCCATCTTTGAGAGGAGCTCTTCCAAAGTTTCTGAATTAGTTATAGTAGGGAGCGGTTGTAATGAGAGTTGCGTTGCGCTGATGATGGGAGACGTGAAAGTAGCGCAGTATGCTCTTGTCTTCTCTGTGTTGTAAGAGTAAGCCTACCGAGAAACCTGCTTTTTATCATTGTGTGAAGCGGATTGCGACGCATAGTATCTACAGCGTCACTCAACTCGCCGGTTGGTAGTCTGACGTTTGTTACACTCACGCGAGTCCCGTGCATCCTGACACTCGTTCGTATTGCAGGCCAATTCGCCACCGAACGTTTCCTCACCGTTCGGTACAGCGCATATACGTGGAGGGATAGTCACCTCGTCCAGAGATTCGCGTTGACAGGTGATCTTTCAGCAATCGACATCGCCGCATAGAGGGCAAAACTTAGGTATTGTTCTACATTTTTCTACGGGTCAGTCGTGATTGTACGGTCTTTTAAAAATTTTGAAACACTTTTCGCAAACGTACTGCGTCATGTTTTTTTTCTTTTTTGTTTTTTCACTTATTTACCAATTATTAAAAAAAATAAACGTTATTTATCACTTCGAATACTAGACGTCTCTTACCACACGATGCTATTAGCATAGTGAAAGGTGACTGTAGTCTAGGATCGAATTCAACAGATGTCCATCTTACTGCAGGGATCAGACGAGAGTGGTCAACACTGGAGTGACACAGCTCACTTTTATGTCTTTGGGTACAGCTGCATACAACCCTTGAACATACATTGCGACGTCGCTGCGACCCATGTCGTCTTGCAACACTTTCATCAGAGCCATAGGCTCAGACGTCTCGTTGTACTTCCAAGCTCTCAGCACTTCATAGACAGGGTTCTTCACAGTCCTGTCAGAAGGCGCAGGTTGAGAGATGAAAGTTAATTCATGAAAAGTCAACCCTAAGTAGATCCCTATGGTCTGCCAGTCTCTAGGGCAGAGCTCAGCTAAAAGAGAGAAATATTTCTGCACTTTCCACTCCATGTCTCCACTCTCTAAGCCATCCCACATGTCATGCTTGTCCATGTACTCATGTGAGAATTGGATGAGGTCCATACGGTAAGATTCTTCCAAGGCGGCTGCTAGTTCCTTCCACCTAGTAGTACAACCTTTCTGGTACCAAGTAGTGAACATTTCTCTAGCTTGAGTTATGACACTTCTCTCAGAACTGAGATATCCCATGTCCTTCAAGTTCACTTTAAGGTATGAACCTAACCGTATGTAATCTGATGTCGGCAACTTACTACTTATTTTCAGTAGCATAGCGTCTGGCAAGTATCCTAACGGCTCTCCTTTGAAGTATGATGATACAGGTACTACTGCAGCAGAACCAATAACAGGAGCAGCGTCTGCGCTGGTATCCGACGACTCGTTGTCGGAACAGGGCAACCACACGACTTCGTAAGGTGGTGGTGAGGGCGGTCGCCACGGACCGGACGCGCTACCAGTGGAAATGAGGGCGAAAAACGGACTGTGCGCCCGTAGCCCTTCGGGTTCCTCGTACGCCTCGTCGTCAGCGTCGTTCTCTGTCTCACCCTGTTGCTTCTCTTCTTCTTCTTGCTTTAGGGCATGTATGTCTACTACGCGCTGCTGGGGCTGAGTGTCCGAATAACTGTAAGTCTCAGCGCGAGCGGCGTTGATGGCGTCGGTTGATGTAGCGGTGGAGAGGCTCTGTGCAACGTGCTGCGTGTCAGTACTAGTAGCGGCAGTCGCAGCAAGAGGTGTAGCAGCAGCAGCAGCAGCAGGCGCAGCGCTAGCAGGTGCAGCAGTAGCAGGCGCAGCAGTAGCAGGCACAGCAGCAGCAGGCGCAGCAGCCTCAGCAGGCGCAGCAGTAGCAGGCGCAGCAGTAGCAGCAGCAGCAGCAGCACGAGGATCACCAGCAGCCGCAGCAGGCGCAGCAGTAGCAGCGGCAGCGCGCTTAGCAGCAACAACCGTCGCGAGTGTAACAACGTCGCTACCACGACGACTACTACCAGTAGTACTGCTACTACTACCACTACTACTGCTGCGTGCGCTCGCTACAGCGGGAGGGTGATAAGACCAAGCGGTTGCGGCGGTAGTCTCAATTTCAGTAGCAAGAGGAGACGCTGACGCTAAACGATCACCGTTCTGCGTACTCTTCTTGTTCTTGAACTCGCTTAGATCCTTGGACGACACTAGTTGTTGTGTTTTGCTCATGGTGGTGACTGTAGAGAGCAGCAAAAGACTGAGTGAGTGAATGGGTGTTTCCAGCCCCCTTATATACTCCTTCTCGCTTCTAGAGCTAAGCTACTTACGGCCCTGTTCAGCTGCCGCCGGCTGACCGGCGGCCATTCACAAAGAGAAACAAAAAGACATAAGGCATGACGTTTTCAGCTGGATCCCTTTCCCCCCCTTTGAGAGATCGACTGACATGAGCTAAGCTACTTACTGCCTTGTTCAGCAATTCAACGTGCGTTAGCTGTATAAAGGATTAAGCGGTTGCTGCCGCCGGCTGACCGGCGGACATTCACAAAGAGAAACAAAAGACATAAGTCATGACGTTTTCAGCTGGATCTCTTTCCCCCCTTTTTTGAGAGATCGACTGACATGAGCGGGCGGTGTACCGACTGTGCTAATTCAACGCGCATTAGCTGTATAAAGGATTAAGCAGTCATGAGCTTAGAGTGTGTATACAAAAAACTACAGGAGGCGTGTGGCGTGAAGCAGGACCCCCTAAGACGGGTGTGTCTGTCTGTGAGTAGAGTCGTGTGCATGTGGTGAGCGACTTAAGTGTAAAACAAAAAAAAATCACCGCCTCCTGCCGTGGTGAGAAGACCGCCGCCGGCTAGTTCAATAGGGGTGACAGCTGACTAAGGCTGTGCATGAAAATCCGATTTTCACCTGACCTCTGACGTTTGTTACAATGAATGCCAAAGGGGGAGAGAGTCGTCCTCAGGTAGGGGGTAGGAGGTAAGGCTATGGATAAGGAAAAAACGACATTTTCAGCTGGCCTCCACAGATGGCGATGACATACTCCTCGTCATCTAAGCTTTTAAGAAGCTCTTAAGGAGCGGAGCGGCTGCTAGACAGCTGGGGTGCTGTTGGAAATAGGATTAAACTCCCTCTGTATAAAAGCTCTGATTTCTGTTGGAAAAAAACCATATCACCTCTGACCACAGTAACGTTTACTACCACCACCACCAGCACCACCGCCGCCGCCACCGCCGCCGCCGCCAGTCGCAGCTGATCGTCTCATTAAAGCATGTGACGTCGTCACTTCTAGTCACGTGCCTCATCAAGTCGCTTCTAGTCACGTGATCCTAAAGACCCTCACTTCCTAAACAAAAAAATGAAGAGACACGCTTCTTCCTCTCGAGAGGAAGAAGCGTGTCTCTCGATTAAAATCTTTTCTTTTCTTTTTTTCTTAAAAGAGACAAACGCCCCTTAGAGCGCCCCCCTAGAGTGCCCCCCTCCCCCCTCCCCTCCCCTCCCCTCCCTCCCTCCCCCCCACCCGCCCCATGCATCCTAAAAGCGCCCCCCTCCCCATGCATCTTAAAGGGGCCCCCCTCCCCCCCCTCCCCTCCCCTCCCCTCCCCCCTTATACACTCTAAAGAACGCTTCTACCTAGCTCAATAAGTCACTTCCAGTCGCTCGTAAAACAATAAAAATGAAAAAACAAACTTATATCGTGGTGTTTTTTATTGGTTTACCGAAAAAAATAAGAGACTCGCCTCCTCCTCAATGAGGTCACTCACTTCCGGTTGGCCATTAGGTCATGTGACGTCACTTCCGGTCACGTGACTCATCAGGTCACTTCCGGTCACGTGATCCTAAATTAGGTCATATGACGTCACTTCCGGTCCCCTAAGTAGGTCATATGACGTCACTTCCGGTCCATAAGTAGGTCATATGACGTCACTTCCGGTCACGTGACCAAATGGCGGCCTCTGATTGGCTAACTAGGTCACGTGACGTCACCACTAATCCCCTAAGTAGGTCACTTCCGGTCACGTGACCAAATGGAGGCCTCTGATTGGCTGCATGTCGATTGAGTAATAAACAGTAGTTAACCATAGTCCCGTTCCGATACATACAATACTACTATTTGTGTATATGTTTTTCAGATGCTGGTCTAACATGGGTAGATATTCCTCAGGGAAGCAGGATATTTCATGTTGCAACAGTGTAAGTTATGTAAATCATGTTTCAAGTTCAAGCTATTAAAAAGTATATTCATATATGTTTTTATTACAAATAATTGAATCCAGAATTGTATACTGTAAACATATATTATTTTTGGCACTGTAGATATTTCTGCAGAATGCACAAAATATGTACAGAGAAAATATTAATCCAATATAGTGATCCAACTACCATTATTTCAAAATCCACGAATTTAAAGCCTAGTGAAATTGTACTTATTTCTTTAGCAAATCCATGAAATTGAAATGCTGCCTTTTAATGATACAGTTAACCAAAACAATGGCAGAGCTCCATTCCGGTAAGATCAAAAATTGTATTGTGTTTCAGGTTGGTCATTAAAAAAGACTACATAGGGAGGGAATGGAATTTCCCCCCATTTTTCCCCCTTGGCTATGGCTGATGTGCAGAGAAAATGCTGTCATATGAATCATTATTGATAGAGAAGATGATGTGACTATATCACTATTAGTCAAAATTTGACCTTACCTGAGCAGTCCTGGTTTGTAAATATATCAGAAATCCCTCTTTAGTGAAACCATTAATGGTAGTTATATCTGCATTGTTCACGAGGAAGGTGCTGGATCACCTCTCTCCCACCCCTTGTCATAGCTTTCCTCTGTGGAGTGGCTAATAACAATTGTTGATTTGGCTAGATATCCATATGTGCTGGGTGTTTGGACATTTAAATCTGATGACTTGGATTACCGTATTTGACCTAATAAGTGCACATCCCCTAATAAGTGCACACTTCTTCTTGGATCGATTTTAGACTGTAAAACCACCAACGATATGTTAGCTTTTGGCCCAAATGAATTATTAACTATCAGAAATGTGAAATAGGGACATATGGGTGTGGGGTGTGCATTTATTAGAATCAAATTTAGTTACATTTTTTTAGTCTAAAATATTTTTTTTAAGCGCACTGTGCATCTATTACGTCAAATATGTAAGGCCAGATAAATATAGCCAATTGCAAAACAAAGAAGTTTTGTTTTTATCTACCCAGATCTTCCCAAAATATCTATGAAAGAAATAAAATAAGTTCCTGTGAATAACCCCACATCTTGTGTATAACACCCACCCCAAACCTTCTAAAAACAACTATTTTGTATTATAACATACTTTTTTTTAAAGTATACAGTAAACATATATATTTTCATTTGTATAAATCTTTTGCGAATTTGCTAAAAAATACAATCTGTTTAGATTCGTGAATTTTGGAATATGGTAGTGCTATGACTATACTGGATAGATATTGCTCTGTACATATTTTGGGGGATTTTAAAATCTGCGAAATTGCAAACACACTTGGACTTTGAGGTGAGGGCAGGAAATTAGGGGCAAACTGCACTGGACTGCATAACAGTGCAGCTTGTATAACCAGGGCAAAGTCAAGGTGACGCTTATACACAAGTTTTTAGATGTATACTACAGTACAAAATTCGCCATAATCAGACCCCCCGAGAGGCTTATAGGATATATTCTCAAAGTCTAGGCGTGGTGAATACATGAGTTGAGCTTATACACAATGTTTTATGGGCAATAGTATCTTAAATCCAAGTTGGTGAGTTGACATATTTAGCTATTATATATTCCTCAATATCTGATCAACCCTCACAGCTGAACAGTGGCCTTACAATCCTCCATGCTTCTGTCTTTCAGTACTCCACTGCTCTTCACGAGCTAGGACATGCTCTTGGATTGGAACATGAACAGGATAGATCCGACAGGGACCTTTATGTGACCTTGCACCCAGAGAATGCAGCCAGAGGTAAGAATTCCCCCAACTAATGTTAAATGTCTGTGGCAGGTAAAGGTATGATAACACGTATGACATCAAACCTTAGAGATAGAGGTTAGAGTTCATTCACTAGTTATGTACATGACTGGTAATTTCATTGAGTTCCAGTTGATAGACATCTGTTCCCTACACTGTAGGAAATGAATACACACATTATGTAACATAAATGTAAGGTAGCATATCCTAAATTGTTGAGTAATTTTTTCTCATTAGATAATTAGTAGAAAAGTGTCATTTTTGTGTGTTTATACCCCATAAATGGCATTAAATCAAGATGGAGAGGTAAACTGTACATCAGGATTTTGTGAATCCCAGCCCCAAAAGGCATGATCTTTAGGGAACCACAATCAGTACCATTCTCAATATCACTATCAGCTTTTTTTTTGTGCAAGTAATTTTTCACGTACTTCTTTTTTTGATTATGTTGTACACTTAATGGAGTGAAACATGCATCATAAGAGAAATGGCAAGAAAAATGCTAAAATTCAACATTTTACTATCAACTTTGAATGAATCTTTCTTGGAGACCAGGGTAGGTGCAATGTCCCAAATGGTCTGATCTAAAAGATAGTTTAGTTTCTGAACTAGTCCTCCTGATACATTTAGCTGAATGGGGGGACTGCTTGTTTTGCCAATTTTGCTAGGAAAATGAGTGAACATCTTAGAATGTTTGCTGTCATGGCAACAGGATTGACATTTTTTCAAAACTACTTTCTTTAATGAAATATTTATATTCTATGATGTCTTGGATTTCAATGGGTTAAAATGACAAAGATGAACTACGACGCTCCCCTGGGGAGATTGAGGGTACTATCCGCTGGGGGGAGTGCCGGGGCGCCCTCTGGGGTTTTATTGGACACTTACATTCTTTATCGTCATTGGCTCTGCAGAAGATTAGAGGAGGACGGAATTACCCCTCACCCTGGTGTTAGACTCATGCATTATTTGGTCCAGTTCAGGATTAAAATCAAGTGATATCCTAATGCAGTGGTGACATCTATGGCAGTTTGGGGAACTAGTTTTTGTAGGCCTCTATCGGGCAGAGTGCTAATTAGAGAAAATCTAAAATATTTTTTCAACCAAAGCACTGAAGCTCCCTCAGTGATCCTTGTTGTTGTTGGGACATTAATTGGCCAAATAGTGTATCGCACATGTACTTTTTCATTATATAGCCAGGAGGGACTCTGTTTTCAGAACAGAGCAGATAAAATAGATGTCTAGAGCATTGTCAATATTAGCATCGGTGTCACTCGGTATATTCCGCTCTTATGAATACCATTATAGTTATACTTATGCTCATGATTACGGTCCTGAATAAGAGTATTTCGAGTCAGTCAGTTCTCACTTTATAAAGTGTTCATAGAATTTGGTTATCACTGTTAAGCATTGCCATTCTTGAGTGACGCCTTAAAGGCATCATGTGGCAGTCGCTGCACATCGGCCTCTAGCTCATCCCACAAGGGGGCATCAAGGTAGAGTGGGCTTCTGTCGAATATCCATTTCTTGGAGCGGGGGACTTTGAGCTTAAGAGAGCCGTTTCCTCGCAGTTCTCTGGTGGGCACGACCAGATTGTCCGGGATTAGTGACAATTTGTGGAGATGCCTCAGTAGTTCACGGTTTCTTGCTGGCAGTAGTTTCTCTTTTTTGTCTCTGCTGTGCAACTCATCAATGTTCACCCCTCAGGCGTCTCTAATGCGCTCACATATGCGCAGTACGTCATTTTGGAGTGTCTGGTATTTAAGCACTGTTACCCATGCTGCCCCCCCCCCCATCAGTCGCAAAACTGCAGTACTCCATTGTAGAGTGTACCATTGAGGTGTAGATTTGCAGTGTAGTCTGTTGATCCGAGGCTCTTCTAACTCTTTTCAGTTGTCGTAGTCGCACCTGGACCAGGGCTATTGACCCTGAGTAATACACACTGCCTCATTTTGCATCCATGGGACATGGGAAAAAGTTTGTCTTTCGGTTGCTATTCGAGATAGACAAAAGGGGAGTAATAAGATACGTAGGCAAGATCTGGGCACACAATATTCCTTCGAAAATTTCTATCTTACTTCAAATACCATCTAACTTCAAAGATCTACCGCGAAGCCGGGCAAAAACTGGGCATGTCCTGTGGTAACACCGTTGGTAACACATTTCAAGAAGTAAAAAATAAGCCAAAAGTCATATTGTTCTGCACCATCTTACTGCACCCACTTCCACAAGCCCCCACTTCATCATGCCCCCCCCCCAAACCTCTGACCTGCAGGAGACTTTGCACTTGAGAACTCCTCCCCCCCCCCTCCCACATGAAAAAAAAGTCATAATTTTGGGTTTTGGTGAACAGATTTGGTGAACAAGATTTTTTATTTTTTTTTCAAGTCTCTAGTACAACCCACACTCCCCAGGTCTAACTATAGTCAATGCTCGCCCTGCCATGGTATCAACTATAGTTGATGCTCGCTCAGCCATGGTATCAACTATAGTTGATGCTCGCCCACAAAGGGTTAAATTAGCTTTTTAGTTCTCTCTCCACACGTCAACAAAGAGTGGCGCCACTTGTAATTTTCGTACTGCGCGACATCTAAACTGTCAACGTGTGCAGAGCAAAATTGTACCACCCATATCTTCGTCGATTATCGTCCGATTGACTCACTTTTTGGTAGGGACAGAAGGCGGTACATGCCCGCAGCCAGCGACTGTCACCCACACCCACCTGCACACCCACACCCACCTGCTCTCCCACACACACCTGCTCACCCACACCCACCTGCTGGCCTGAAAGGCAATAACATACATTAGGGGATAAGCCATGGCAAGTATGAGGCTCATATGGGGGGGCAAGGTCTATCAGTGATTTTCAGTAAGGTATATATGTAGAGAACTGGAAAAAATGTGATAGACCTGTAGAAGTGGTAGCTTTTGCTTTCTGGCACCATGTATATGCACCAACTTCTGCATAAATATACTCCTCCCCGCAAGATTTAGAATGGCTCTGAATTTGTCAATAATTGAGATAGAGACTTCAGAATGGAACCAAATGAAATCCCATGCATTGCTTCTCCTTCACATGTGCCCTTGGTATAATTAGCTCATTTGCATATATTACATAATCAGGGAAATAAGGGTTTTTAATTGAAATAGTTTATTATGCCTACCTAACACAATGCGATATGCATATATAATATCATCTAAATTATGCAATTATAGGTCAGAGTAGATGCCACCTATGTGTTGTTCAGCATAGAAAGTGTTTTGGAATTATGAGCTCACTGTTATTATATAATTTTGAGCTCTTTCCACGGTGAGCATTTGTTTCAAGCAGTTGCGGAGGTAATGGAATTAGACAGCGCATTCCTAATAAGTTTCTCACCTCGGGCTGCAACAATTTTTCATGAATTGATTCCTATGCAGTTTTTCCCAGGGAATCCAAATTTGCAAGCGGCCATTATGGAATTTCCTAATCAGCATATTATAATTAGTTATGCAAATTATCAGCTTGGACAGGCTAAAGCATTGTAAAAATCAGTCCAAACCTTCTAGGAATGATATGATGCCTTGAGATATGAAAGTTGTACAAGAACGCACTCTTTCATAATTTTTGATTGACACCTAATTAGCATAATTTATGCAAATATTGAGATAGCAGCATAATTTGACTCTAAAAATATCAGTTGACACACTCATCCCTTGGGCATAACAGTTAATTTCAAATACAGGATCATAGCACATAATGGCTGTGGCCATTATGGTAGCCACATTTCAAGATGGCCGCCTATGGATACTTTTACATAAGTTATCTCCTATTCTAATCAACTTAGAACCATGATTCCAATTGCTCAGTATATATTTCTGAGGGCAAGGAATACAATGATGTTACTCTTGAGTTGATGGATGGCAGCCATCTTGGAATTTCAGTAGGTTATTCTCAGAAAACCTATCAATAAGCGTATTCCTCTTATTATTGCCTCTCTAGTATAGAGGTCTATGCCAACTGTGTTGATAAATCTATAACCTGAACCCCCAATTCACCTTTTTGGTGCCTCTATGAGCACATTTAACACTGGAAGATTTGTTCTTATTGGTAGGTCTCACCTCAAAAACTGTTTTGCCCTCAACAATTGTTTTACACCCAAAATTGGTTTGCACCTAAAATTGGTTTTGCACTCAAAATCAGTTTTGCACAGTTTGCCCTCAAAATTGGCTTGCACTTTAAATTTGTTTGCCACTTAAGATAGATTTTGGACTGCAAAGGTTCCCAGTGTGATGGCAAGGAACTCTCAATATAAGAGAGCAAATTCACACTTTTGACAGTTTGGTGAAGAACTGTCAATACCTGTGTAATTACTTACTATTGACAGCTTGGACTGTGAATAAGGGAGAGATATCCCATTATTGGCAGTCTGAACTGTCAAAAGTTCCCCAGTACTGACAGTTTGAACTATCATAGGCAAAATCATGATGGGCCGGCTATTGATAGGACAGACTGTCATTAGTCAAAATAACTCTTCTAACTGACAGTTTGAACTGTCAATACCAGAAAAGAGTTCTCTTATTGACAGTTTCAAGGGAATCTTTTTCTGTTATTGACAGTTTGAACTGTCAATACAGGAATTTTATCCTAGTATTGTCTGTATTTTGAGCTGTCAATAAGGGAATTTTATTTCATGGTGAATACGGCACTCCCATTGACTTAAGCAAGAAAGGCCGTATTTAACACCTCCCATGAATTAACCCTCATCCAAATTTCACGGCCTGTCAAATCATTAAAATTGTTGATTCAACCACTATAAATTAGGCTCTTCAGAGTAATTAAGTTGAATTTAGACTAATATAATCAATAATGACATGATATAAACACAATGGAGCACTCCAAGAGTTCCCCACTGAAGGTTATTTCACGTGGTAAAGCCGCGTGAAATAATGCTCAGTGAGAAACTCTATGAGTGCACCTTTTTCTATATATGAAGAGTTTGGATGCAAAACGACATAAGCGCCATTTCCAAAAAAGAGACAAAAATCTGGCAAAAAGATTGGGTAGGGGTGCTTAGGTATAGCCCACAAACTATTTTTCCAAGATTAACAATTTTTCATGGCATCATGGTCTACTCAGTACACAATCTGTTACCAAATTACTAAAATTGACCCCGGGGTGGCTTTACAAAATGCACTATATGCTTCAATTCTGGGATGGATTTATGTCGTTTTGCATCCAAACTCTTCATATATTCTTTTAATGACAGTTGGAACTGTCAATAGTCACAGCCTTTACAGACAGGTAATTACTGTGGCCTGCAGGGACCCCGTTGTAACAAAGTTTTACTGCACATTGTTCTTGCATTGCATTACACTCTCCTGACAGACTGATCACAATACAAAAGAGGAAAATTTGGGATAGTTATTTTAGTAGCAGCAGGGCAAGATGGTTGCAGTAAAAACTTGGTTGCATTGGAGGGTGTTTTCTACATTGAATTTGATAGCCCATGATTAACTCTAGATCTGCCTAACAATAGGCATTTTGTGTGGGGTGGTCATAACTAGAGTGTCGACTTTTCAAAACCAGTCAAAATGGGCTGGCAAAAAGGCAGGTGGTGCCACTCACAAGTATTTGGTATATTGCAAGCATATAAAACAAATTCTAGATTGCTTCCCTCACTATGATACCATCATACATAATAATGTATGTGTGAACGGTTATTGATTCATCAACACAGTTGGCACAGACATCTATAGTAGAGAGGCAATAATTAGAGGAATACGCTTATTGATAGGTTTTCTGAGAATAACCTAGTTAAATTCCCAGATGGCTGCCATCCATCAACTCCAGAGTAACATTATTGTATTCCTTGCCCTCAGAAATATTGATGAGCATTTGAAATCATGGTTCTAAGTTGATCAGAATAGGAGATAACTTATGTAGAAGTATCCATAGGCGGCCATCTTGAAATGTGGCTACCATAATGGCCACAGCCATTATGTGCTATGATCCTGTATTTGAAATTAACTGTTATGCCCAAGGGATGAGTGTGTCAACTGATATTTTTAGAGTCAAATTATGCTGCTATCTCAATATTTGCATAAATTATGCTAATTAGGTGTCAATCAAAAAATATGAAAGAGTACATTCTTGTACAACTTTCATATCTCAAGGCATCATATCATTCCTAGAAGGTTTGGACTGATTTTTACAATGCTTTAGCCTGTCCAAGCTGATAATTTGCCTACCTAATTATAATATGCTAATTAGGGGCATTATTAATCAAATTCCATAATGGCCGCTTGCAAATTTGGATTCCCTGGGAAAAACTGCATAGGAATCAATTCATAAAAAATTGTTGCAGCCCGAGGTGAGAAACTTATTAGGAATGCGCTGTCTAATTCCATTACCTCCGCAACTGCTTGAAACAAATGCTCACCGTGGAAAGAGCTCAAAATTATATAAAAACAGTGAGCTCATAATTCCAAAACACTTTCTATGCTGAACAACACATAGGTGGCATCTACTCTGACCTATAATTGCATAATTTAGATGATATTATATATGCATATCGCATTGTGTTAGGTAGGCATAATAAACTATTTCAATTAAAAACCCTTATTTCCCTGATTATGTAATATATGCAAATGAGCTAATTATACCAAGGGCACATGTGAAGGAGAAGCAATGCATGGGGTTTCATTTGGTTCCATTCTGAAGTCTCTATCTCAATTATTGACAAATTCAGAGCCATTCTAAATCTTGCGGGGAGGAGTATATTTATGCAGAAGTTGGTGCATATACATGGTGCTAGAAAGCAAAAGCTACCACTTCTACAGGTCTATCACATTTTTTCCAGTTCTCTACATATATACCTTACTAAAAATCACTGATAGACCTTGCCCCCTTTCACTGAGGTAGTAGTGCGCCGCTCAGATTGAAGCTTTCCAGATTGCTCAGCAGTTCATAAATCCACTTACAATTTTAAGCTACCAGAGCTTAAGTTATGAAATAGTTTTAGACTGGCGATAGCTGGCCGCACTTCTGTCCCTCAGAGAGAGTAAAAAGATTAAGCATAAGCTACTCTGGCATTCGGAATGCCACTCATAATTGATATGTCCAGTAGGCCTGTGGTGGTTCATGATAACGCAACAAAGACGGCACATTGTAATAAAATAGTGACATCAGTGAGGGCAAATAATACAATTACATCAAAAGATAATAAATGCATTAAACCTAGCATGTGCGCATTGCATTTCTTCCGCAAGGGCCCCTATTCCTCTCTAGCTGGATACCAGTGCTACCACTATTGGGGGCACTTAGAATTAGCAGTGAGGGTCTCAGGGGGTCCCAACATCTGAGGGGAGAGTGGAGCAATGATTACACTAGGCGCCTACATATGGGTATTGTGCATTGGTTGTACCGGGACACTCCTTTTATTACCTGTCCAGGATAGGGTTGTGGTTAGGACAATGGACTCATGATCAGCAGTACCTAAGTTCAAATCCGCTGGCCCCTCCAGGCTAATCTCTTTTACTTAGGTATGCCCCTGATGTCAATCTATTAGGGAACATGCCTTTGAGTTGGAACATTTATTACCTTGGGTTCGACCCCATTGGTTGTTCAGAGTCCCTATTACAGTGTACCATTATTTAGCATTGATCATTAATGAGGATAATCAATAATAACATTTACCTATTGTAGCCCAATCTACCATCATCCTTGATAGCTCAACCAGGAGAGCCTGGAACTCCCAATCTAAGCGTCCCGGGTTCGATCCTCGGTGTGGCTTTTAGTGTAACATAGATGGTTACCAAAAGTGGTTACTATACCCAAACCGTTTGC
Organism: Harmothoe impar; assembly: GCA_947462335.1. Taxonomy (NCBI): domain Eukaryota; kingdom Metazoa; phylum Annelida; class Polychaeta; order Phyllodocida; family Polynoidae; genus Harmothoe; species Harmothoe impar. The sequence continues at coordinate 75,898,090 of OX381711.1, forward strand.
AAACATTCCTAAACATGTTTTGAAAAAACGTTTTGGTGCAACCTTTTGCAACCAATGGGGTTGTTCGCACTCAAAGGCATGTTCCCTAATAGATCAACCAGAAGGGCAGACCTATGTAAAAGAGATTTGCTTGTGCATGGTATGGTCACCACACTTAGCCTGGAGGGGATTTGAACTTAGGTACTGCTGATCATGAGTCCATTGTCCTAACCACAACCCTATCCTGGACAGGTAATAGAAATATTACAGGTGTCCTAGAATACAGGGAATGTAGTAGTTCCCCTCTCCAAGCAGAGCTTTAGCTCCCTGGCCTTGTCCACATGATTTGCTGAAGCTAGTGACTGGAAAGGAGAGGGTGCATACTGGGACCAGTCAAATATAGCGCTGTCCAGTGGACATCTAGCTAGAGCGGAATTGTTTCTAATATTTCTGCTACGTATACAATTCAATGGTAGCAGATCTTTGGTGCAATACTACTAAAAATAGTGTATATTTGAGCACTGAGTAGTCATTAATCTTCCAGTTGAAGAGTTACTCCCAGCTTGCTTCAGGTACCTGGAAAAAAAGGACTTAGCGGGAGCAAGCCCTAAGTTAACCTACGCGTCCGGTTGTCCATGGTCATGGTCAACGAGCATGGATTTCTCTATTCTCAAACATTTCATGCCTCTAATATGCAGCAGGCACAAAGGGAAAGTCCTTTTATATATGTATCATTGGTTAATTGTCTTTATGTTGTAGTGTTCGAGGATTATAGCATTTTCTCAGATATGGTGGGTTGGAGAGACAGATGAGTATTTTTGTTTTATGCCTCTACTACTCACTAGATGGCGGGGCAATTGGATCCCCCCCTAGCAGAAGATCTGGCTTGCTCGCTTGTCATTTGGAGGAATCTTTGCCATTTAAATTAAAAAGATGTAGATGAAGTTTAAAACTGTAATTCATGACTGTAGCTATACCTCTTATACGATTGAAATAATCAAATATTTCATAACCTTTGTTATTCTCTTTTCCTCTCAGGAAAAGCTATTATCTATAACAGAGCAGCGACAACGTTTGGAAAGAACTATAGTCCCTATGACTATGGGTCACGCATGCACTACATCTTGAAAGTAAGTAACTTTCTAACCCTGACACCCCGCCTGAGGTAAAATTCCATTTCTTTACTGTAAGAGCTTCAAATACAACCTAGCTCACTAGAATGCATGGACAAATGTTCTGAGCATATCTTATCTAAATCGTAATCTTAAACTGGGGTTCCACCAGTACATTCTGAGGCACAGTCATAAGACTAATCATTTTTAAACCTACAAGTGAACTTGAAAATATTTTTTAATATTTCAAAACAATTTTAAGACTACAAGTGAACTGTGTCATGGTAAATGTTAGGAGCCAGAGTAAGACAGGACAATAGTAGCGCTATCTACATTTTGTCAGTATCAATTAAGACTTTTACGATAAGTTTAAGATATATTAAGATTAAGATAAGATATGTTCAGATCGTTTTTCAGTGCACTCTGGTGAGCTAGGCTCAACTAGCAGAAATGCTAGGGCTGTGTCTCACGACTTCTGGCCAATGTGAACGTCTTTGACCGGGTGCCAGCTTTGATCGGGTGCCAGCTTTGACCCGCTTGATGGAAAACTGTTTATTTAGGGGATATGCAGGTATAACTGGGCCACTAATTACTAATTTAAAGTATTTAACCCTTTCATCCCATTTATATCTTCATCTGCCCTAAATAAACCATTTTTTATGACACCTGGTCAAAGCTGGCACCCGGTCAAAGCTGGCACGTTCACATTGACCTAAAGTGGTGAGACATGGCCTTAGTCGTTTCTTAGTTCATCTTTCTGAAACTGCTCTTACACTCAGTGAACTAATGTTTGATACATCAGTGCGTAATCATAGACCAATAATATCATCCAAGATGCCAGAAATGTGGGCAGGTAAGGGAGTGATCATTTTTTATCAAGTTGGGGCGGGGGGAGGGGGGGGGGGGTTGGGTGGGGGGTGGCGATTGGGTGGGGGCAAAAAATTTGGACCCCTTGACGGGGGGGGGGGATAATTTGGACCCTTCTTAAGGAGGGGGTCATTTTTTTACAACCTGTTTTGTGCCAAAAAGCCCGTGCATTACTATTAGGGGGGGTGGCTATTCAGTCAAAATGAAGTTAGGAATGCGGGACCCATCCTAAAAGATGGTACTCATCATGAGAAACAAGAATATAACCTTCATTTTTGATTTTGAAACCCCTAACCCCCCTGTACGCCCCCTCCGAAGATAAAAAGTTGGAAAATATTAAATTAATTCAATTTTAATTAGTTTTCTTGTTTCCATGGGGACTATTTCCCTTTAAATGGACATAAAACCACTTTGATGTAGAATATAAAAATACAGTGCACAAAAATGAGCAGTTTTTAAGTATCTGAAAATTTCAAGATGGCCGCCATTGGCAAAAAATACCATTTTTAAGCTGTTTTTAACCTCTATGTGGTGTAACTGACATGAAATATATATAAAAGTATTCTAAAATGGAATATAATGATATACTGTACCAAAGGCAGTTATATTGAGGTTTTAAGAAATCCAATATGGTCGCCTTTGGTACAAAACATTGTTATTCAAGCATCAGAAATGCTATTTAAGTGGTAGAAAAGATTTTCTTAGTTGGTATAACTATGTGTTTTCTTCTTGGGCTGGAAGTGAATAAATGATATGACCAAATGGTTGCAATATCACTTCCTGCTCCCCCCCTCCAGTAAAATGTTTTAAAAATATGAAACATTGTGCAGTTCCATTAAATACATGTCATTCATCCTAGATGCATTGAAATAAGGCCCTAAATTATTAACATAACAGTGTTTCGATGCTGTTGACAAACTCAATGGAGGCAAAGAAAGTAATCTTCAATTGTCAGCAGACCCCAGCCCCTGCTGACTGTATGGGCTTGTATGTATACCAGTATACTAGCCTACCAGGGATTATTGACTATGTACTGGGAGGGAATTCGTTTAGTCTACTGATTTTCCCTTAATCATGTTGAAAGCAATTATTTTACACATTTCCTGTGAATATTGGAAAATGAAAAGGTGATAAAATAATTGAGTATAGTATCTCAGCATCATTGGAGGAGCGATGAATGCAGTATGCTTAGTGAAGCCATATATCTACCCCAACCCAGGCACCATAGAGCTCTCTGACCTTCAGATGTTAAATTGGCAGAGAGTACTGCTGTTACTGATGGCCAGCAGTTTATGGTATTCAGTAAGAGGCCCTTGTTGATCAAATTTCATGCAATTTCAAATTCAATTCTTTTTCTAGAGCATATTGGGCTCTAATATGGCCATACCTATCAAGCACCGACCTTGTTATACACACCCAACCAGTATCTAAACAATAACCTAAAGAAGTATATCATAGGGAGTCACTGCTATGTTCTTACTTGCACTGTGGACTGTTTTGTCAAAACTGGACTTTGCCTTTAATACACCTGTGATCTTAAGTTAAGTTTTGATTGATGTTGTGCTCTACAGATCAATCGACACATTAAGGTGACAACCAGTCAGTTTATATCATAATTCAGTACCCCTATAAGCATGTGTCTTAAAGTTTAGCACCTTTGAGCTAATGGATTAAAATGAGCAAGTTCTAGAACAATTAACAGACAAATGGTTACAGGCATAGGACAATAAAGCAGGGAGGGGCTGTCAAAACTTAGGGGCAAATGAAAAAGTGAAAATATAATGCACAGACCTTAGATGTTGATTCATTAAAAGTATTTTCAATACATATAACTATAAGCCTTGTCCAGAAACCAATATGTTTTTGATATGGTACAAGTGACTTGCTGTATAATAGTTATAAGTCAAGGACAGAGTAATTGTTCAGGGTGCTAGCCGGGGATAATTACCCTTGCCCAAGGCTTATAACACTTCTGCAGCTGGTCAAGTGTAACCATATCAAATTTATGCTACTACTAATCTCCTTGATTATTTTGAACATCTTATATACCTGGCTCTTTTCCTTTGTTCTATCGGCCAAGTGTGGTATACATTTTTATCTTACAGGGAGTCACATGCACACACCCATTATAATTGTAACTGTTGGTTTTGTAATGATGATATTGAACGAGGATCATCAGGGGTCTAGGAGAAAATTACTTGTTGACTACCCTCTTTTATCATTTGATGCCTATCCCTATCCCCTCTGTTCCCAGAACTACACTTTGCCTATAATGCAGTACAAAGGCCCCATAACTTTAGCTAGAAAAGCTCTTGTAAGCGACAGCAATTTATTTCTTAAGCTTTTAAATGAATTTAGTTTTGATTATAATTGTCATATGCAACATTCTACATTCTGTCTATAAAGGATTTAACATTGCTTTTGTCTAATGACAGTTAATTTCGATATTTTTAGAAACAGTACTAAACACTGAAAAATGATGTTTTTTTTCTCAATGGTGGCCATCTTGAATTTTCAAAAGCTTCAAAATAGCTGACTTTGGTGCAGTATGTCATTATACACCATAGCAAAGTGATTCTAATGAGATTTCAGGTGTGGCAGACCAAAAATGGATAGAATTACATTGAAAAACAGTGTTTTTTGCCAATGGCGGCCATCTTGAATTTTTCCAAAACTTCAAAATAGCTCATTTTAGTCCACTACATTTTTACACTTCACCTCAAAGTGATTTGAGGTGAATATCAAAGGATGCACACTATGTGGGAATTTTTTAATTGAATTAATTAATTATTTTCCGACTTTTTATCTTCGGAGGGGGCGTACGGGGGGGTTAGAGCATTCAAATTCAAAAATGAAGGTCAGATTCATGTTTCCCATGATGAGTACCATCTTTTAGGATGGGTCCCACAAAAAGTTTGCGCTAACCACCCCCCCTATTACTATGGTTCAAAGGGCCCGCGCACGCCCCCCACCTGTTCTTAAACAATGATCACTCCTTAATTGACTGGGATATCACTATATCAGGTTTGTTGAGATAGCGTTGATTTAAGAACCACATGGTGTTGTCAGCATAACGAGGGAATGTAGTCCCAGTGCTGTGTTCATGGCCACTTAAAAAATTAGTGCCTCATCACCAAGCAGTGAAAAACATAACGAGGGCGTTTTTAATTGTTCTTTTTTTTGTCTAAAATATATAGATAGGGAAATTTAGATTTTTCGTGACCAATTTTTACATTTTAGTTAATAGCCATTTATTGATCCATAAAAGTTGTTACTACTATAATGCTAGTCATTCCTAGCTGACTGCATTACTGAGAGTATTACCTTTAATTTGATACCAAATATGCCAATATTTGTCCATATTTATCATGTTTTTCATTTAAAATGTTCCAAAATATTTTTATAAGAAAGAAATTCCTCAAAATCTTATTTTTATTATGTGCCCGGTGATGAGAAACCATTTAATTTTTATAGTGGCCTATACTTCATGCTGACCTACATCTACACGTATACACACAATAGAGAGGTTAAGATTCGAGAATGTGTACAACTGTGATAATGTAGTTGTTATTCTAGGCATTCTCACGTAATGGAAAAAAGACCATCACTGTAGATGACAAGAGAGATGAGTTTCTGGTTGGGAGAAGAGAGACGACCTGGAGTCACTATGACCTGATGAGTCTCACCGCACTCTATGGGTGTACAGGTAAACACATACTTGTGTAAGGCCAAAAAAAAAGAAAATAGTTGTGTTCAGGTAAGATGGCCCCAAAAAAATAGGGTAGGTAAGTCGATTTTTTTTTGTTTTTTTACCAAATCTTTTTATGGATTTTGGGACAAAATTCCCTTTTTTTTTCGTATAATCTTTGGTGAAAAAAAATTTCAGTAAAAAAGTGTTTTTTTTAGAAAAAACACAAAAATGCCTTCCAAAAAAAAAAAGAAAAAAGATTTGGGTAGGGCCAAAAAAATAGGGTCGCTAGGGATACCTGAACACAACTTCTTTTTTTTTGGCCTAAGGAAGGTGTGGCATGAAGTCCCATAATGCCATTTGTTAACTCCGTGGCATAGTCCGATGATTAGAGTTAGATTTAAGCTAATTATCAGTTTTGTGCTCAATTTAAGACTTGGAATGCACACTATTGAGAACATAGGTTTTAACAAGACCTCAGCTTGGCGAGTGAGGAGGCTATACAGGGTATACATAGGAAGGTGTGCAACTAAAAGTCCGCACCTATCATTGGACCTGACAAATAGACTCTGCATACCAGTAGTGTTCACAGCAGTCCCTAGGTGGTGCCACTGTAACCCTAGGTTCTTTCATTGGAACTACTGGTATGGAGAGTCTAGGTCACGTCCAAGGATAGGTGCAGACTTTTAGTTGCACACCTTCCTATGTATACCCTGTAATAGCCTCCTCACTCGCCAAGCTGAGGTCTTGTTAAAACCTGTGATTGAGAAATACAAGATAAAAGCCTATATATATATATACAGGTCTATGTTCATGGGACCCTCTTAATTGCCTCTTGTTGCCAATCAATAATATTTTATAGTGCCCCATCCTCCAAATTAAATTGAGTTTTTTTACAGCTAAATGCCCTGCAGAGAAAAAGGCATTGAAATGTCAAAACGATGGTTTTGTGGATGTTCACTGCAATTGCAAGTGCCCAGAACACTTTACAGGGGAGCTGTGTGAGACGCTCACTAACAAACGTAAGTCATCTCATCACGGGCATTAAGGGGTAAGCCAGGGTCAACACATACACCACCTGGTGGCAACAAATGAAACTACCTAAAACCATGATAAAAGCATATCTCACTGTTTGTTTGTTTTTAGATGTTTTATTAGGTTTAATAAATACAGTTACATCAAAATAAATGTAAATGCACCTAAACCATGTGTCTTAAGTCAGCTTTATTAATCCTTTAAATGTCAGACTATGGCATTCTGCACATCTTATCACTGTGTTTTGCTCCTATGTGCTATGTGCTACTCTATTATAGCCTGTCTGGGCCAACTAGAAAATATTTCAATAAGTCCCTAACTGTATTAAATTATCAATGAATCACTATATTTTGAACGTTAAGTGTATCTTATGACCCTACGTACATATAGCTAAGGTTTTGATTATGACTTGTTGGCAACTTTCTTTTCTGTGTTGCAAAATATAGAAAAAATACAATTAATTCATTTTGTGTTTTTCCCCTAAATCGGTCATGGCTCATTAGTTTTTTATCGAATAATTATGTCATAACGCTCAAAAATGTTGAAAAATTGAGTTTCCACCATATGCGGTAATAGTTAAGGGTGTCCTATCTTTGAATGTCAAAATATCAAAATCTAGCACTATGAGGTATTGATTTTTTTGGTTCAATCACATCATTGTACATCAAACTAATATAATCCCAAGTGTTTTAGAGATGTTGCCCTATACCTTTAAGTGGGTCACTGTAGGGAAGATCCACTGGAACATTGTGCCTTTATAATTCATTAGAAATAAATTAAACCTATAAACATGGTATATCCTTCCGACCGTCTATAATCTCTCTGCCATATGCATTCTATTATTTAGCATATTAATGACCGTAGAATGTCAATGGAAAAAAAAAGTTCTTTTAGCTTCCTTTGATATGAACAGCATTATGGGATAGAAAAAAATTTCAGTTCTATTGGCTACAATGTATTTTTGGTGTGATTACCGATTATTGGTAATCCAAGTCTACAGAGCTGTTCAAAAGTTGCATAGTTTTCAAAAAGCTGTGATTTACCCCATTTTTCAATCTTCTTATTTTCTTTATTTTCCTTTTTTGGGGTGTCAACATTTTTCAATTTTCTTTATTCTCTTATTGTTTTGGGATTTTAAAAAAAAAGTCTCAAGAAATTGCCAAAAGTCTCCTCTGCAGATCCCTAATCCAACTTATTCGAATAAAACGGCCTGATGTATGATTCCACAGCTCCATGGAAGCCTTCCGCATGGCCATCAGGTTCCTATGGACTCCCAGCCACCAAGGATGGATGTCCCGCCAATGGTAACTGGTCAACCGGCTCCAGGACTCATGCCATGGAATCAGGGTCCTACGCATCTTCAGGTATATTATTTCTCATCCAAAAGGTTGACTTTAAAAGTTCTAGCTATGTATCTGCACATGAACTATTCCTTTGGCTAGTTGGGTGATTGCACCACTCAGTTGGGTGATTGTCCCAGCGTAGTCCCTGGTACATCCTATCACCATAATATATATGGACTCCACGGTACGCGTCAGCCACGTCAGTACAACAAAGCCCTGCATTATCTTGTAGCATATCACACACGTTATCGAGAGATTTATACACACATTTTTCTGAAATTTGGTCACAAAACTCATTCACTGAGGGAGCATCCCTCCCACTTCTAGAGCAATCAGTGATAGGCCTTATATTTACCCCCTTAACTGTGCTATCAGATTTCTTATCCACAGCACCCATGGCATGGATACACCGGGGTAGTAACCTCCTAGACATAAACTGCTTATTACCATCCCTCAAAATGGATGAATAATTATCATTATCGTACTCACATTTACAGTCAGGATTGGTTATATGGAAGCCAAAAGCTAGGTGCCATTACCCGCGGGTAATGAAGGCCAACCATTTACATGCACACCATGACGTCAAAAGAATCTACATTAGAACACACAACCAGTGACTCACTAGTTACCCCCTTACTGACTATAGCCCAGTGGGCACAGAACATTGAATCAACATTGATAAATGGTTGTCAACATTGATTCAATGTTGATTCAACGTTGATTCAACATTGAACAGAATTTTGTGCCCACTGGGAGGGTATGTCTTAGTAGCATTAACTCTTACGCCATCCTCACCCACACACTTCACCTTCTCAGCGGCGGCCACACTACTGTTTACATTACAACATACCTGAGCTATGTTAACATCGTACATACATGGGTTATTAATACTAATCGCTGGCGGCGGAGTAGACATAGTAATACACACAGGAGAAACAGTAGTGCTAGAGGGGAGTTTTATAGGTGAGTAGGACCCCTATCCTGAATACATTCTGACGTTCGTGCAAGCAGTAGATCTGTGTGTAGGGTCTCCACATTTTGAACAGATGTGACCAAAGATACATGTTTTTGAATCACACCCAGACCCATTGTATCTGTTACAGGGCATGATTCTACCATTTTCATCTACCCTGATCCATTCCCCATTCTTTGAAGGGAAATACTGGCCAGCTAGGACCTGACCCTGAGGGTAGCCCTGGCCCTGTTGGTAACCCTGGTTAGCATAACCACGGCCCCTACTAGAGCCCTGACCCCTCCCTCTGCCCCTGGAGGGGTGAGGTTGACTATCCCGATGAAGTTCTTTAACCCTTTTTAAACTGTTGGTGTCGAAATATTGTTCCCAAACCCAAATTCCTCTATGCCACTGCCATAAACACACTCTTCTCTTAAATCAGCATCGTAGCCCGCAAATTGACTCTTCTCAAACAGACCACTTGCAGCTTTAAATGATATAAAGTGGCGGAGAAATTTTTTCATTTCATCCAATGTACCACAAGTACCCTCGTCAATCCCAACACAGGCCCAATTCAATGAGACGTACATCAACTCTTCATACGTAAGAGATCTGGGCTCACTAGCCCCTAGTGTACCTTTTAAGATTTCTTTTTTACTCTAGTCATGCGCTCAATGGAACCATCTCTACCTGAAGGTAAATCAAATCGGGGAGTTGAGGTCCTTGGTCCTTCTGCTCTAGGGCTTGACTCTCGGGAGTCCGGGGGAGTCCTCGTTGGCTTAGTCTTTACCTCCTCACGACCCGTCACCTTGACTCTGGAAGACATGCGACCACGGATTTTTTCCTCCAACTTCTCCACGCGCTCCTGTTCCTCCTGGACTGCGTCCATTTCCTCGAGGTATTCGAGGTACTCCTGCCTCGAAAGGAACCTTTCTACTTCACTGCAGGTGGAGCTAACTGGGTTCTGCCTAGGCATAATTGTTGTTCATGTCTGTCTATATTTTTGAGGTTTATAATAGCTAATTCATACTTGTAAACAGAATGCATGTTATACTGATGCCACCTACAGGGAAAATCCTGAATCAACCCTGGTTGACGAGTCTAGCGCTGGCATGAGTCAGGTTTTGGGCTGGCACATACCAAGTGTATCTTCTATCTGACAACTACAGCTAGAGGACCCACTCTCTTGTCACTTAGAAGAGTCTGCAGACGAGTTTACTTTTTGAGTGTAGGCTTATATGCTAGGTTTTACGATACAGAAATCTCTTTTGACACAGGATATACTCTTTTTACGTTCATTAGATCTAATTTGGCATTTTTTCTAACTGACAGGTTATCTTAAACCGTTTGGCAACACTTTGGTAACGGACCATTTCTGCATGAAGAGCGATGCAGCGTCTGGCTCCGGGGACTGGCCGACCGGCAGTTACTGCATCTACAGACAAGGGGACAGTTGTCCTACGGGTGAGGCCTGTATGTGTACCTACAAGGGGACAACTGGCCTTAGTACTGGGGAGACCTCTGTGTCATCTGTTTGTGTACAAACAAGCTGTCACAGTACCTATTCACCCCCATAATGTTGTAGTAATATATAGTGCCAATAAAAGACCCCTGTACAATCTGTTTGTGTACAATCAGGAACAGCTGTCCTACAGGAGAGACCACTTTGTAATCTGTTTGTTTACTTAAGTATACAGTTTTACCTTATATCATTGACAGGATTTAAAAGTGGACATGTGCTTATGGATGACGACAACGAGAGGAGTGGGGAGAACAATGTAAATGGGAGTCTACCCGCGGGGGTATACAACCAGGTCTGTACCCAATTCAACATTTAAAAAACACAGTGGGCACTTCTAGTACATTTTAGTGCTTGAAAGATTATTCAAATCCAAAATTGTGAACATCGAAGTTCAAAAATTACCCATAGGGGATGATTTTGAACAGAGTATGTGGCATTGCCCTTATGACCCATGAAAGGAATGTAGCCTTGGGGAGTCTACTTGCCAACCAGATATAGGCTCTACTATATAAGTTATAATAACTACTACAAAACCAGATTTCAATAGTTAGAAGCATAGTTACCTCTTAGTATCCTGTCCACAGCTGCACATTACATCAAAGCCTGCCACCCTAAATTGTCTTTCAGGACACCAAGTATTTCTACTGTTGTCGATATGGTAAAAGAACGTACCTGAACAAATATTTGCCAACCGAAAGTCCATTTATCCTCTTTATGGCAAAAAACACTGGATGTCAAGATATGTATGGTGAGTTAAAAATCAATGATTTTAAGCATAGCTGATGTTTATTCCCCATACTAAAATTAGCAGTTTTAACACTTTTGAGAATAGGAATAGGGTTTAATTTATAACTATGGTCATTTACTGTTATTTGGATATGCATTTTTGAGACTCAAGTCCAGCAATTGGTTTAGGGTATTGGTACATTAGTAATAAATATGTTTACTTTTCAAGGTATGATTGATACATATTTTTTCATGTATTACGACGAGGAAGATACCTCTCCAATATCAGAATATGTATCTCCTTATCCCACCTATCTTGGAAGACCGATGACGGGCTGCTACTACCAACCAATCAAGTATGGTAAGGACTCTTCTGTGTGGTAATATGATAAAGATCCTTCAAAGAAACAATTGGGATATGAAAGAGGTCATTAATTTCAAGATTATCTTTGCCTCGTGGTGAACAAATTGGGTGTCTCTTTGTTCTTATTTTCTACAGTGAAGAAAATGTACATACATATTAATCTGATCATTGTTTTATCTTAAGACTGTGGTGGCCTATTTTACTTGAACGAGTCTAATCCATCTGTCAACATATCCAGTCCAAATTACCCAGAGGACTACATGGATCACAGCTGTCTCTGGTACATTAAGGTAGGGCTGCCCTGTTTAGAGAAATAATATTCAATGTAAGAATACTTCATTATTTTTTCAATTCACTCCAGCTGAAATAGTAGCCTTATTTTCCAATGTTCTAATACAGGCACCTGAACAGGTCGAGTGACTAATAATAGTTTCCAATAAACCCTTTGATTAAACATACGCCTCTCCAAATAATGTTCTTACTTTTTGTCACTAAACCATGAGAAATGTGACTAGGGCATTATGTTTTTTGCTGAGGCTTCATATAGAATATTGCTGGCTCTCAGATACCCAAATTCACATTTTAGTAATTGATAGATTAAGGATCTGCGAAAGTTGTAAATATGCATGTCTTTTCCACCCCATTACATCTGTAGGGGCTAGGGTTATATGGGGTTTATATGACGGGTTCTGTTGGATACTGTGTTGCGAACTCCGTCCGAACCCTTCAGCCCGACGGCAGGTGGCAGCATCTGCCCCGGGCTTGGGGTGTGGACAGAGGTTGCTATAGGCTTCCGGTCTGCGTGTGCGTGCGCAGGCTGGCTGCCTATATATAGCCAGCATCCGATAGGACTCGTCGGTCACTCTGGATCCACGCTGGAACAGAGGCCCTGTGATCGTATCGGCTACAAGCCTACTGACCTGCTCCGAACTCTATAGGGAGTTCGCACCGATATAGCTTTGCCTGTCTAGGTTCCTGAATAAACCTGTGATTCGCAACCTGTACACTTGATCCGAACTGTGTCGACTTTGTTTCTTTACTTAATACTATAACAATATTATAAAGAACAAAGTATGGTTTATTACACATCTTTTGCACTACACGCTTTAATTCGATACCAAATATACTCATATTTTTTAAATTTTGCCATGCTTTTCCATTAAAATTTGCCACAAATAAAAAGAAGAAAATTTCAGAAAGGTGATTTTGATGATGCGCACAGTGATGAGGAACAAGTATATTATTTGGAGTGGCCAAAGATTAATTTTATGATCTTTACAAATGACCCGTTCAATGCCTAACCACCTGTTGTACATACATTTTAGGGGCCAAAAGGCAAAACTATGGTTCTGGACATCCATGACTTGAATCTGAAAGCCTCATTATCTGGCAGCATGTGTGTGGATAGCCTGGAAGTAAGACGCACACTCATTGCTCAACCTGGAGAAAGGTAATTATTCTCATTGGGGTTGATTTACCTTTTTAAGGCTCTGTCTCGTGCGTTTGGGCCAATGTGAATGTGTTTGACTTGGTGCCATCTTTAACCGGGTGCCATCTTTGACCAGCTTGATAGAAAACAGTTTATTTAGTGAAGAGGAAGATATAAATAGGCTACTAATTACTAGTTTATTATCCACTAATGTCCATTAACATTTTCAGCCCATTTATATCTTCATCTGCCCTAAATCAACCGTTTTCTATCAAGCCGGTCCAAGATGGCACCCAGTCAAAGACGTTCACATTGGCCCAAACTTCACGTTTGACGTCCACAAACCTTGAAAACAATCGTAATTCAAACCTTTGCCTTTGGTTGAGAGGAAACCTATAAGAACCCGTGAGCAATGTTGGAATTATGTAGTGTGCTTACAGGGATGTTGGGTTTTAAAGTACAAATGATTTGATAGGTAAATGTAATTCTGCAGAGACAAATTAATATTATGTTATCAACAATTTTAGGTTCTGTGGGAAAGGACCCAAATCATCTATGATTTCGTACGCTGGTTTTTTCACTATGAAATTACACCCGGGACAAATTGGGAGTAAGAAAGGATTCACTTCAACTGTCAGGCTTATATGTGAGTATTGAAAAAAATGTAGTGCAAGAGATATATGTATAGCACATGTTGTATATGAGAATATGTTCATTTTGGTTCCCTATAACTTTCCAGTCTAGACAATTTGAAATGCTGAAACCAGTATACATTTACTAAGGCCCAATTATCATTAGCATTAGCATTGGGGATGCTATCCATTAGTAGACCCACTACAACCACCAATCATGGCCGATTGGCCTACCAATGCCTACTGCCGATGCTGCACTTTAACATAACAAGAAATTTATCATAAACATCTGTACCCACCGATTGTCCTGCTGACTGCACCCTGTCTCCGTCTCTCCTTTGACAGATTTATAAACAGAATTCAAGAATCACCCCCTCATAATTTTGGTACTTTGAATTTAAAGAATAAACACGAAGGCACACTTGTTCAAGTCTATTGACTGGGTTATTTCACTTGTTGACCCTCGGGCCGCATTTAACCCATAGCCTCGCAGGAGAGATGTCACCACTACTCCCTAGTAAGACCAGACTCAAACTCATCCTAATACCGTATTTCCCCGTGTATAAGCCCGGGCTTCTACAAGTACTAAGTGGCTTAAACACGGGGCAGGCTTATACTCGGGGCAGGCTTATACTCCTATACCTAAAGAAATGCTCTAATGCCTTTACATAATTTCCAGGATTATCTACTATTACGACATATTGATGCCAATATTTTCAACAATTTGGTGACCAATTCAAGCTTTATTTCTCTTAAAAATGGTTGTAGGTATTTGTGAGATAAGTAGAGGTTACTTAGCTGAAAGAATTGTGTAAATAACCCAAGTAGAAGTGGACTTATGGCCTAAAATATGATTTTTATTGAATATACACTGCAACCCCCGGGCTTATACTCGGGGCCCGGCTTATACAAGACTATGTCATCCTTTACCCAGGCTTATACACGGGGCAGGCTAATACACGGGCCCCGGCTTATACACGGGGAAATACGGTATATTATGAACCTAGGAAAAGATACCATGTAACAAAACCTCTTTTTTACAGCTGATTCTGAACAATGTTTCAATCCTGAAGACCGCGGCAGCAGCTATCGTGGCAAGGTGGACTACTCCCAGTTTTACCACAAGTGCATGCTATGGGACCAAGTCCAACATTGCGATGTTAGAGCGTTTAGAGCTGAGTAAGTTTAGGACATGTGCTTTCCCTTTTTCCTTGAGCATTGCACCCTCATCATATTGGTGAGTGATTGTTTGAGTGGCTTAATCCGTGGTTGGAATATTAAAATTGTATAATAACCAACAGAAACATTTAAAATGTCCAAATAATTATATTCATCTTTCCTGAACTACAGGTCCTCTGGGCACTGAGGAAGACAACATTGTTACTATAGCATAATGCCCGGATGTTACAATAAAAGTCCTGAGATTCAGCTAGAGCAGTACATTTAAAAATGAGATTTGGAAACTTTCTCCTTTTTGAGGTGTCATCGTTGTGGAAGAGCCAAGGAAAGCACCATAGGAACATTCCATGAACTGTGCGAAATTGTTATATGTTTAAGAACTGAATAAATACCCTTCAATTTGTCCATTTTCACTCTTGAGTTTGTAAAGTGTTTATTTCATAAGATGATTTTCTAAACACAGTACATGTCAATGAGATGGTATATGAATGGTATTATACAGAATATCAATACATACACTCCACTTGTTGTTGATGTGGTATCTCGAGATGAAATCACTAAGCAGACCTATGATAGATTCTAGCACAGTAGATGTAGCCTCAATATCTCAAGTCTTTAGAGTGTTCTGGTGCTATTGTAGCAAGTATGAGGCAGTTAATATAATAGTAGCAATAGTATATTATTTTGTTACATCTGCTTTGGCATGTTCCAGCCGCAATGTCAGTGACAATATGCACAGATTCATATATATTGACTCAATATGCATACAGTTTGAAACAAATAGTTTTTCATACAACAGTTAATGGTAAACAATAGTATATTACAAGTAGCAGCTAGTAGTTACTAGGCACTTTCAGCCATGTTAACCGCATCCTAGCATTACAGAATGAATATAAATGAGGTACAATAGGCATCTCAGCCTGTGTTCGAGTGATGTCGGGTAATACAGATACATATTATACGAGCAACAATAATACTATCATTGGTACTTATAGGGACATATAATAGCAAGTGAGACAAATGGTGTGGGCAGTCAATTACATCCTATGTGTTTTAATTCTCATCCGAGATGTTTAGCTACAAATGCGGCAGCTACCCAATTCAATGCTTTAGCTCTGAAAATATTTTTGGTATTAGCCTGCCTGCAGGAGGTATTCAAACTGTTCCATAGATCAATACCTCTATACAATGGGCTATTCCTATATCCCAACTTCCGTGAAAATGCATACCCATCAATATTTATAAGCACTTTCACAGTATATATTCAATACTGCTACTAACATGGTCAATTAGGATAATATGTCATTCACATTATATATCTATTTCAGCCAAGTTCAACATGGACTGACCCATGCCTACTGCCGCAACCCCAACAACCTGCTCAGACCCTGGTGTTATATCAATGATGCTTGTGACTATGACTTCTGTGATGTCTGTGGATTTGGTAGGTTAAGAGTTAAGGCCGAGTCATTTGTTACAAGCTGGGGGGGGGGGGGAGGGGCTTGGTGCCTTTTCCCCGAAACGGCAGATTTTTTCCGACCCTCCCCATCAATCAGACAAAGTTTATCTCGACACCCCCCCCCCCCCCGACTGTATACGTTCAGATTATGAGAAATCCCCCCCCCCCCCCAGCATGGAAGGTTTTCTAATTATGGCCCCCACCAAGGGCCTGTTTTCTATTATGACCACCCCTATATCCACCAAGCCCCACTAGCTGGGAATAAATGACTCGGCTCTTTATATTGTGTTACCATCTTTGACAGGGGTACTTAAATCTCATCCCAAGAAGTAGTAAACCAAATATCAATATGGTATTTTATCATTAATTTCCTACCTCTAAACCCATGATAACAACACTTGTAATATCATCTCCATCTTATTACTCCATTGTGGTATATGCAATTAGTTTGTAAATTCTTGAGGTTGAATTCATCTCAAGTGTATGGGTGTTTCTGTTCTGTAGGCAGATGTCATGATATCTCGAATGATTGTGCGGCCTCAACTGCTAAGGACCCAAAGTACTGTGACACCAACGATGGCTTCAGGATGTGTCACAAAACATGCAAATTCTGTGGACGAGGACATGAGAAACCAGGTAAAGAGGACCTAGTTATCAATACTTACATGTCATGTATGATGTGCTGTGGCATTGTACTCACTCTCTCTCAGAACTGCAACCTGCCACGCCAAATGAAACTGGAGCAGCATTTAGTTTGAATTAAATCCAGGTACCAATTATTATTTTTTTGAAATACAAGCTTTACCATTCTTAACCCCCAGAAGGGCCGTTTTTAATGCCCGCCGCCCATTGAATACAATGTGGCTGTATTTAATGGCCTAAGAAAAAGTTTTTTCCTTCATTAAATGGCTTGAAATAAAAATAATAAACACAAATGCCAACTACATTGATTCCCCTCTGAGTGGTATTTCACTCGTGGGGCTGGAGTGCATTCCACTCAGCCTGTGGCTTCGTGGGATACTGCCCCAGCCCCCACTGGTGAAATACAGCAGAGACGGTATCAATGGCCATTGGCATTTGTGTATAACTCCAATACCGAGGTTGCAGGTTCCTAAGTAGGGGGCACCATTGCTTGATCTGGCACCTGGTGAGATAAGCACTGATACAGCAATCACAATGGGTACAAGGTGTTACATAATGCCCCCTAAGAATTCCGCAGTGAAGGTGAGGGAATTATTTCATTGGTTGATAATTCAACCTGCTAGACGCCTATAGGGTAGGTTCACCCTAAGTCAAACTCATACCTTGAGTCAACCACTTTTGACATGAAGTTACAAGTTTAGTATGCACCTTGTGACAATAAACTCCCACTGATTTAAGAATTGAAGTGTTTTGCAAATATAGACTGCACATTGCATCTGCGTTATCACTATTTTTCATACTGTAAAATCAGTCAGAAGTACCCCTGTTTGACCTGTTTTGACAAACAGAGAATGAAAATCTCTCCACTGTTCATACTCTTTGGTAGTTGATTTGAAATATTTGTCCCTTCCATAGACAGTGTCGATCGGTTTTGTAAGCTGGGTATATATCTAAATTACACAAATCATGACTTTATTGAGCAAAATTAATTTTCTTTATTATTTTTAGGACTGATTTCGTAAGGTATACCCATTTCACCTTAAGTCAGCCATGAATTCACCCTAAGTCAGCCACCTCATACCCTAAGTCAACCATGGGGTTTTCTTCTCTGGAATCCCCCCTGGAATTCTCTCACCCTAAATTTCTGTCTAAGACCTCTCCCCCTACCCTTGTGAATAATTCCTCCTCCCAGAATACCCTTTTCTACTACAGGGTTAAGGATAGTAGGCCTACTTGTGTAGTGTATAGGGGGTAAGGGTGAAACATAAAATGAGGGGGGGAAAGGGGGTGAGGGGGCAGAGACCCCAATATATTCAATAGAACTCCATACTGCATGTCTATAATGTGATATTTAGTCCTTATTGCTCATACAAATAATATTTACTTGTATTGATAGCTCATAATGCAGTTATATTCACCTGAGATACAGTACTGACTTTGTCTTGATTATTTCATATTCAACAAATCGTTTTCTTCTCGATTGTTAGTTGCAACATATTGATATATGATGCATGCATTCATCCATTGATGAAAATTTGAAAATTACTGGTTTCTGTCACATATTTCTGGCGGTTGTAATATGGCTGACTCAAGGTGCATTTTGGCTGACTTAGGGTGAAAAGGGGCAATTCTGAATACTCTGATAAATCATGGAATTAAATACTGTAACCTGACATATGGCATTGTAAGACATCATGAGTCTTACTCTCCAGTGCAATACCTAAAGTTTGGTTCAATTCTGAAGGATATGCACAAAGAACTTTAGGAGCAATTAGACCTGAAAGGTAGCTAATGAAAAAACATGGATCAGACCGGTTGAAAGTGGTGAACCTACCCTACTGACATTCTAGTATTTCTGCCTGGTCTTTGAAATCCTTTTTGACATTCAATATCAGATATGGGGCATTGTTAGCTACATAGACTTGAAATTGAGTTGAGAGAATTTACTATATTTCAACCCGGTTCATATTTAATCTCTTCAGGTCACAACCTGATTCAAAACTCTTTTAGGAGATAGGGATGTCACCTAAACTAACATCATGTACACAGAGAGAAGAAACATTGTCAAAAGGGAGTCCAGGTTGCCTCCAGAATGACTCCAGGGAGTCCAGGTTGCCTCCAGAATGATTCCAGGGAGTCCAGGTTGCCTAAGGGAGCCTAGGTGACTCTCTGGCTGACCTAAGAGAGTCATCTGGGGGAGTCATATAACTCTCTGGGTCATATGATGGTCGGCCAGAGAGTCACCTAGGCTCCCTTAGGCAACCTGGACTCCCCTAAACAGAGGAGTCATTCTGGAGGCAACCTGGACTCCCTTTTGACTCTGTTTCTTCTCTCTGTGTACATGTAATTGGTACAATCTATGGTCTCTTTCAGTTTCCTCTTGCAGCAAGCCTGACCTGACAGAGAAGAATGCTGTCATTGATCCATCCTATGAAAACCAAGCCACCTTTAAATTCGGGGAAAAAGTGAAGATACAGTGCAAAGAGAAGCTCGATGATAAACTCATCACCCGAGATCTCACCTGCACCACTGATGGTAACTTCGCGGGCAACAGTCTCGTCTGTTGTGCCGGGACAGGTAGGGTATTTTGGACCATAATGCAAATACATACACACAGAAAAGTAAAGGTGTTAACTGTGTCTCCCACATGGCTCTCGTAAAATGTAGTGTCAAACAGTTATTGACTCTGATTATTTGAAGGGTCAACTTGAGTTGACACTGATAGTACAGAGCCAATTCAAGTTGACCCTTGCCCGCGGGTTGAACTAAAAGAATATTGCAGCACCCCCCCCCATCCTTTGTTAAAAATGACCACTCTCTTACTAGTTACTGAAGATATCAGTGAACCATCTAATTGAGGTATGAGTCAATGTGGTAAATTGCAACTCACTTCTGCTACTTTCAA
Source organism: Harmothoe impar (assembly GCA_947462335.1). Classification (NCBI taxonomy): domain Eukaryota; kingdom Metazoa; phylum Annelida; class Polychaeta; order Phyllodocida; family Polynoidae; genus Harmothoe; species Harmothoe impar. The sequence continues at coordinate 75,917,924 of OX381711.1, forward strand.
CATGTGATGGTAACATGGAAATATGGCTAACAGTGACACCATCTAGAGAATAAACCTGGAAACTGCTTAAGACTAGAGTAAATATGGTCTTTCTCAGACTACAGGTAATATGGCGGCTTTTAGTCACTTGATCAGTTCCGGTAACATGGCCTAACAAGCTGGGCTTGGCCGGCCGATTTTTTAAATTTATCTTAATCTATATTTTGTTGGTTATCCACTTTTTTGGGGTCCAGGTTTAGAAGTTTTCGCCATAAAAAAAACCCTTAATAACTGTCAGATTTACAACTGTAAAAACGGGCAAATATCAGAATCCTCCAGGAATAAAAAGGTATAGGGCACCCGGCACTGTTTTGCCAGAAACAAACCTTTTTTCTGGCCTAATTACAATTTCACATGTCACACTTCAGCATGCCCTGATGGATATACAGGCTACAGGGATGCCTGCTACAAACTATTTGGTCCTGACATTCATATGTATGCCGATTACGTCTGTAACCATCAAGAGGCGGCCTCTGTGGCGTCTATTGCAGATGATGATGAAAACAACTTTGTAAAACAAATGGCAGGGTATGTTATTGTTTCGTTTCAATGTCCTGCTATTCTTAGGTATACTGATGGCCCGTGAGTCAATGTGAGTCTGTACACGCCCCCCCCCCCCCGAGGAACCTCACCGAGGGGGGAGGGGGGTCTGAGTACTTAATCACCCTCTTTAAAAAAAAATTCCAACAGTTTGGGTGAGCATCAGGAGTCAATAAGCATGTTGTTACCAACAACCAAGGAAAGTTTGAGTTTAGATTTTGTATTTGGAATTGATCAATCATATTTTGAGGGGCTCTTCTCCCACAGTCCAACAGTCTTGCCCACAGTTGGTGGGGAACCACCCATTAAGGGCCATAACCCATTAGCCGATTTGGATGCATTATCGGCCGATACACCCTCAGGAAACAGCCCCAATGTAGTACTTTGTAGTATAATCTTGTGGATGTATTAGCCGATAATGCATCCAAATCGGCTAATGGGTTATGGCCCTTATTCACATAGATGCAACATATGCACATAATAGCGCTATAAATTTTGTACTGATATTCCCTTGATTTAATTTCAATAATATTGGACACATAAATATTGCTTTTGTTAATCATTTTATCAATAGAGACCCTCGTTTATTTGCATAGATGTAACATATGCACATAATAGCGTTATGAATTTTATACCAATATTCCCTTCATTTAATTCCAGTAATATTGGACAAATTATATTGTTTTTGTTAATCGTTCTATCAATGGAGACTCAAATTCATGGTATAACCGTTATAGATGATATTGATTACCATTTAAGTGGGTTGAGAATCTGGATTGGGTATGAGCGTGGGACGAACGAGAATACTGGACAGTGGGTCTGGGATGATGGTGTCAAGAGGAACTACACCAACTGGCGATCGGATGAACAACGTGATGGAAACTATGTAATAATGGATTTGGATGGAACCTGGGACGACATCACAGACACAAGCATGACTAAGGAGCATAAGTATATCTGCAAGAAACATAACAAAGGTAGGTGCTAAACATTTTAAGGCCAAATGGTGCTTTAATGAATTATGTCCGTTTCCCAGTAAACACTCTACGTAATTCCCGTGTAGCACATAGTACACTGAAAAACTCTGGACAGCTCTGGAGTCCATAAGGTCGTCTTACAGGACGACCCTAGGGTCTTCTAACTGAACAGCATAGAATCAACTAGCTTCAACTCGTCAAATTGACAACCTGCCAGGTTACCATCCCACAAGACGACCCTAGACTTGTCAAGGTCGTCAAACTAAGATAGTTGATGCAAGCCTAGATTAGCCACAGCTGGGGCTCATCATTGCATAATTGTGGTAGGTCTAGGTTTTCAAATGTATGAGTTTGGTCTGGTTCCAGATGACAAGATTATTTTATAAATCTGTTTAAATACATGACCACATATAGATGTGATATTTAATACATTAGTGCCACCAAGGGTTCACATAATGTATCACCAAGTCTTTACTGAGGATAGGCTACTCATCAGCAATGCACTATAGGCATATGTGTGGATCATACCAGTAGACGGGACATGTCCCTACTTCTGCCCTGGTGAATGACAGAAAAGAGGTGTGTTCACTCTACACCTATCACCTATTTGCTTAATGCTGCCAAAACCATGCATTCTTTAGATTATGTTATGCTTTTACTAGATACTTCACAGAATCCTCCATATTAACATATAGGCATGTTAATATTCAGTATTATATTAAGATAGGAATTAATCAATTTATTCCCAAGAGTACACATTAATGCTAGACAATGGCCACCTGCAGGGGTGAGTCTGTTCTAGACAAGTTTAGGGCTGGCATGTACCAGGTGGAGCTAGTTGAGTTGCTTGCCAGCCCCTTTCCTTGTCAAATTGACAAGGCAGTGCCAGGTTTGCCGACTCTGGATTTTTTCTGTGTACTGGGGGAGCCAAAGCTCCAATATAGGGCTTACGCGTGTTGGGCTTCAATGAATACCTTAAAGTGGCATAATCACCAAGCGTATCCCACTCACAATTCTAGTAATGTTCTAGTCTACTATGTGGTTAAGTGTGAGTGGTGAGAATGCCCCTTTAACATCTTATATGTCAAAGTGGAATCTAAAATTGCATTTCCAAGTTGATCAGAAGCAGAGATATGATCTTTCTCAACCGGCCCAGAGCTCTGCCACCTATAAATTCAAAATGGCAACCATATACCCTGTGTGGATTTTCCGCAAGGTTGTGTAAGTGGAATCAACTCACTTTGGGTCCTAGTTATTGAAAAAAACATACAAACTGTGCATGGCAAGGCCACCACCCTAAACTCCCCTTGGCTCCCCAAGTATAGATGGCTATCCAACCAAAGCTTTGAGCCACAGAACTTTGGAAGGTTTGTGGATGGCAAAACATGAAGGTTCTTTTACAGTCATCTGATGTATATGTCTGATTGACATGTTTCTACCTCTTCCGATGGAAATATGCTTAATAAATCTAAGTAGATCTACATTAAAAGTCATAATTTTTCAACTTCAGTTGGATATATAGCTCCGCAGTGTCACTATCAACTGTGGAGAGAATCCTACAGATCTTTAACGGATCTACCACATTCAAGCAGTAAATTCATATTTGTTATGAATTCAATATTGTGCAGATCAGCCATATATCAACCATATATGTGTAGTAACTCTGGGCGGTAAGTTTAGGACTAACGACTAGTCATCGGGGAACAGTCCACGTCTCTAACTACTAGTAGCTGTAAGGCTCATATGACTTCCAGATACTATGCCCAAGAACAAAACATAGGGCACTTGTATGTACAAGGAATGAAGAAGATGTCTTTATTACTCTTTGACTGGGTGCCATACATCTTTGACCTGGTGCCATCTTTAATTGGCTTGATAGAAAATGGTTTATTTAGGGCAGTTGAAGATAAAAACGGACTGAAAAGGTTAATGGATGTTATAATTAACACTTTAAATTAGTAGTTAGTAGCCCATTCAAATTTATTTTCCCCCTAAATAAACCTTTTTCTATCAGCCAATCAAAGATGGCACCCGGTCAAAGATGGCACCCAGTCAAAGACTATTACATTTCCCCATTTCATGAGACACAGCCCTAAGTGATTAAGAGCCAGTTGATGACCCCACAGTAAAGGATGCCTAACATGGTATTAGATATATACTTGGTATGGACAAGAACACGACGACATGTTGATTCTACAAAGATGCCTTGGAGAGTAGGCTTTATTAGGATGCGCATGCACGCTGACCTACTTCCGCCGGGTAACACTTTACCACCATAGCTTTGTGTGTGGTTGTAACTTATTTAACACTCCTTCTCAAACATACACAAAGAACTTTAAAGTGTACTAGACTTATAGTATCAAAACTATATATGAACTTAAAAAAACACATATTAGCACTGTCTTTGCTTTCTTATTATTTCTCAATGTTCAGCTGTTTAGTATAGTAACTGTTCATTTATGAATCCAGTGTCTCTGGAATATCAGCAGTCCTTTTATATCAAAGTCCAAGATACATGTTACCGAACATTTACTTTAAAAATAGTTTGAATGAAAAATGTCAAAACTTAGATAACTTTATAGTTTAATATAGTTTCCTGACTAACCAGGAGGCAGGGTCACTAGTTCTTACCTCCTTTGTCACATAGGGGTGACTCTGTGCCCTCTGTGCACAGTAGCTAGCTAACCTCACTATCAGGTGGCAATAGTATCAACATTGAGGATCAACAACAAATGTAACAGACACTTCCCTGTTTATCACGACGTCAACTGCATCACCAACATACGACGACGACCTCACGTGTTTACATGTGTATTGGCGACGTCCACAGCATCATCCCAGTCGGCCAGTGTGCTGGCTATCCGTCGTGCTCGCCATGCGCTCGCTGAAGCCACTCTCACGATGGTCCAACTCATCGACTTCTAAGTCTCTCAAAGTCGACTTCTAGCGAACATCTGACTCTCCAACTTTCTCACAACTTAGTCCATACCTTCACAATGCTTCCTAGCACAGTGGAATTGTAACTGGGCATCCCATAACCTATTAGATATATACTTGGTATGGACAAGAACACGACGACATGTTGATTCTACAAAGATGCCTTGGAGAGTAGGCTTTATTAGGATGCGCATGCACGCTGACCTACTTCCGCAGGGTAACACTTTACCACCATAGCTTTGTGTGTGGTTGTAACTTATTTAACACATGGAATATGAGTCTCTTATTATCACTCAGTCATAATTCCAGGGGAAGGAGAAATATGGCATAAACATGTATTGTGCATTGGTTGCCCCAGGGATCCTTGTGAGCTTCTTAGAATTTGGTTATCTTAGGCCAAAAAGGAAGGTGTGTTTCAGGTTACATGGACTGAAAATCCATAGGTGGATAGGTTAGATCTTTCTCCTTTTTGATTTTTATTTTACCTTGGCCTGAAAAGTAACCAACATTGAGTCGCAAACTTCAGTGCCAACTCACTGATGAAGGCTTTTACTAGACTATTAAATTGACCCTGTTTTGCTAGGTAGGGTCGCTAACCTGAAGCACCCTATTTTCTTTGGCAGTACCTATATCGGTTTCCTATTCCAGGTTTAAAGGCGACCTGCCCCTGTGCAGATGAAAGTTCAGAGTGTACTGAACTGATAAAGCGGAATAACAATCTCTGCAGAGCATATGAGAAATACAGTTTCACTCATTGTCACAGTTCATGTGGGTTCTGTGGTAAAGGTAAGCTTTAAGGTACAGTTGTACAAAAGCTTACAAGTAGTATTGTATGTATCGGAACGGGACTATAGTTAAGTACTGTTTATTACTCAATCGACCTGCAGCCAATCAGAGGCCTCCCTTTTGGCGGGAAATTCAAAAGCAGCCAATGAGAGGCCTCCCTTTTGGCGGGAAATTCAAATAGGTCACGTGACCGGAAGTGACCTACTTCCGGTCACGTGACCTTTGGGCGGGAAATTCAAATAGGTCACGTGACCGGAAGTGACCTACTTAAGAGGGTCACGTGACCACCATGTTGGCGGGAAATTCAAATAGGTCACGTGACGGGAAGTGACCTACTTAAGGGGGTCACGTGACTACTAGGTTGGCGCGAATTTCAAAATAAGTCACTTGAGATTTTGATGGATAAATAAATTTAAAAAAAGAAAAAAAAAGCAAGCTGAAAGCTTGCTAAAAAATAATTTAAAAATACGGCTCTTTTTTTCTAGGGGGGGAGGGGCACTCTGGGGGGCACTCTTTAAGATGCATGGGGGGGGAGGGGGGGAGGGGGGAGGGGAAGGGTTTTTTAAGAGTGAGACTCGCTTCTCTGCCCTCTCTAAAAGAGAGGGCAGAGAGGCGAGTCTACTTACAATGAAAGGTATCATGATTGCGTTTATGATGATGTGCATCATGATGTGACTATCTTACAACCCTATGAGAAATAAGCAAGACATGGGCGCACTTACACGGGCTATTTGTAAACTAATTTCTCTTGAATCTATTAACAGCTCACATTTTTTTCTTAGATGACATCTGACAGCTGCTTGCTAGGCTAAGATATTGTTAAATAAACAACTTGGAAAGCTAATTACAGTTTTCTGGCTTGAAATATAGTCTTTCAACAGACTTTTTTTCTCATCTTACACAGAGGCAAATATCAGAGACACCCAATGGCGCTTAAACTGCTCTCAGCCAAGGGTCGGGCACTGCTGGACTATAATAGACGGGTCAAGGACCGTTCTACTGTGGGTCAGGCTAGGTCGGACATTCAATAACGCGACTTTAGCAAAACTTGCTTGAAAGTCTGACCATGCGAGATCCTTATGCCCCAGTCTGTCAATGCTGTCCAGACTTTCAAGCAAGGTTGTCAAAGACCTACCTGTCATTGAATGTCCGACTTAGCCTGCCTGACCCTCAGTAGAACGGTCCTTGACTCATCTATTATAGTCCAGCAGCGCCCGACCCTTGTATGAGAGGGGTATTGACACCATTGGCTGACTCTGATAATTCGCCTGTGTGCACGAGGGGAGGAGAGGGTTTACAGCTTGCGCTTATAGAGCACTACTAGTGGAGGTTTGGATGAGGAGGCTATGACATATGATGTTTGTCTTAAAAAATAGCCATGGCGCATGTCGATGTCGCTTAATTATGCTCATATCTCATGTCGATTTTAAGAATTGCTCATGTCACCTGTCACTGTGTTTTTCAAGCTTCATGTCAAATGTCACTAGGCTTCATCTCGACTTTAGTGGTCCACACCGCTGCTGCTGCTGCTGCTGCTGTCGGTGCTGCTGCTTGTGCTGCTTGTGCTGCTCATGCAGCAGCTGCTGGCTGCTTGTGCTGCTGCTGCTGCTGCTGACAGATGCTACTGCTTGTGCTACTGCTCGTGCAGCAGCTGCCAGCAGCTGCTGAAGCAGCTGCCAGCAGCTGCTGGCTGCTTGTGCTGCTGACAAGGTCATGGGGGCTGCTGCTGACGATGTCACGGATGCTGCTGACAAATGCTACGGCTTGTGCTGCTCGTGCTGCTTGTGCTGCTGAAGTCGCTGCCAGCTGCTTGTGCTGCACGTGCAGCTGCTGCTGAAGCCGCTGCTAGATGCTGCTGCTTGTGCTGCACGAGACTGAGTAGCCGCTATTCGGCGTTTCACTCCTTATGTACCCTGTCCTAGTTAATCCTCTTAAACGGCTGAAAAGGCTCTCTCAGCACAGAGACTCTACTCAATGTAAGAGATCAGTTAAGTAAGTTTTCACATGCCATCTGACTACTGCGGGAGGGTTTAGACTTAAGCAGCTTAGTGCACACACGTGTCTGTTAGAAAAGCTACCTGCACACCTGCCTTCCTTTTTCACTAGTATTTACCCCCTGCCGACTTATAAAGCACCTATACACGCCTTCTTGCTTCTAGAGCTAAGCTGACTGGCAGCTATTTTAAAAGAGAATACTCGTTACCTGTATAACGGATAAGGGGGTTATGAGATTAGCGTGTGTATACAAAAAAAAAGCTACAGGGGGCGCGTGTCTGTCTGTGAGGTAGAGACCATGTGGTAAGCGACTCAAGTGTAAAACAACAGCACCTCCTCTTGTCGCAGTGAGTGGTGTGGACGGCGGCTGGCTAGTTGAATTTAAGCGTCAGCTTGAAAGATAAGGCCAAATAAAAAAAAAGGTTTGTTTCAGGTCACCCGACCAACCCTAGCAAAACAGGGTCGACCCTACGTTTTTTTTTAAGCAAGTTTGAAGAAAATTTCATATTTTTATACTTTTTGGGTCATTTTTAGAATTTCCACGGAGGATGGCTAGTACTTTCATGTTAAAAAAATGAAATAAAATAAAATAAAAATCCGACCTACCGACTCCAGTCTTTCTGCCCATGTTACCTGAAACATACCTTTTTATTTTTTTTTGGCTTAATCCGTTCACGGGCTGGCGCGTCACACCTGTCGTTAATCACCCCCTGTAGTCTTTGTATACACAGGTGACTCGGCTTTATCTCTTCACCAGCTATAATCCCATATACATGTAGCGCACGTTACACTCGTTAATTCTCTTTTCATGCTGATGGATTAAGGGTGGAAGGGTTCAGGTGAAAAGCGATTTGATTCTCTCTGGAAGAGGGTTGGAGCTCTAGGTGAAAACAAGCTTAGAACATCCAGATTAGCTGCTCTCTCGGCTATATAAAGAGCTTCATTTTTTCTAATCTCTGCCCACTTCGTCTTGTTGTACACTATCAGTCACGAGGCAGACGCTGGAAGTAGCAGATGTTTGCAGTATGGTTTACACAGAGGTTACCTGCTAATAGGATTTTGTCAGAATAGGGTGAGTTGCTATTAAAATGAACATTTAAATGGGTTGTTAATATGGTATCTGATGTTAATGAGCTAACACCTAACATTGAGGATTATGACCTCCCAGAGGGGCGTCTCGCCAAATTCTCCAGTCTTGACTATAGTCTTAACTGTCTAAAGACTGTGGAGCACGTTAATGGGTGGTCTCCTTACTAATTTCACTTGACCAGGCCGGCAGGGTCAACTAGGCTAGGTAATTACAACCACAAGGGCGGCTACTCAACATGCAAGTAGACCTACTACTACGAGATTGTCTTTTGACCACTCTGCCGCCGCCTGCTGGTCTGGCGATTACATGCTCTAGTATAGTTCTCCGCTCTTTTCGTCAGATGACGCCACAATAGGGTTTTTGTACATTTCCACGATACTCGCGAACATTTTAAACGCATAATGACCTATAATAAGCAACAAAGCACACTTCTAATATATTGAATATAAGAAACATGTCAACGTTGTGTATTTCTGATAGAATGAGGCAGATTCTTTGAAATATCAACTAAACTATAGTGAGATTGAAAATACTACACCATATCTAAAGCGATATAAAAGCTATATAAAGTCAGAACCTCTGACGGATCGGTAGGATCACTCAACCATTCGTCCTCGAAAGCAACACAGGGTTCCCGTCCAACAGGACTTTGAGCCTTGACGCTTTTGAGGAGGTTTGATCTCATGCTGCTTAACATGTGGTGTAATTAATCAACACCGCGGCCCCTCTTTAGGGGCCACACAATAAACAAAGAATAAAAAAGGGTAGGACTTAGGTTTAAAGTGAATCTCCCAGGATTTTGGCGAGGTCGACAAAGGAGGAGATAACAGATTAAACTGCAGGAGACTATACGCAAACCTTGATACTCTCAGAGGGGGAGCTCCATATTGCGGACCTGTGGTCAAGGTAATTACAACCACAAGGGTGGCTACTCAACATGCAAGTAGACCTACTACTACGAGATTGTCTTTTGACCACTCTGCTGCCGCCTGCTGGTCTGGCCATTACATGCTCTAGTGTAGTTCTCCGCTCTTTTCGTCAGATGACGCCACAATAGGGTTTTTGTACATTTCCACGATACTCGCGAACATTTTAAACGCATAATGACCTATAATAAGCAACAAAGCACACTTCTAATATATTGAATATAAGAAACATGTCAACGCTGTGTATTTCTGATAGAATGAGGCAGATTCTTTGAAATATCAACTAAACTATAGTGAGATTGAAAATACTACACCATATCTAAAGCGATATAAAAGCTATATAAAGTCAGAACTTCTCACGGAACGGCATCTGCAACAGATCACTCAACCATTCGTCTTGAAATGCCACACAGGGTTCCCGTCCAACAGGACTCTGAGCCTTGTCGCTTTTGAGGAAGGTTTGATCTCATGTTGCTTAACATGTGGTGTAATTAATCAACACCGCGGCCCCTCTTTAGGGGCCACACAATAAACAAAGAATAAAAAGGGTAGACCTTAGGTTTAAAGTGAATCTCCCAGGATTTTGGCGAAGTCGACAAAGGGGTAGATAACAGATTAACCTGCAAGAGACTATACGCAAACCTTGATACTCTCAGAGGGGGAGTCCCATATTGCGGACTTGTGGTCAGATCTATCCCTTCTAGGGGGCAGGTTGCATGTCGTAAATGTCTACTACAGACATTGGGATATATTGTTAATCTTACTCTAGGGTCTCCATAATTAGACCCTGAATCCGTTGTTAAACGGGTGTGAGGGGGTGGTAACTAATACTTATGAGATGTTAGCTTAGTTCATAGTCTCCTTACCAATTTTCACTTGACCAGGCTGGCAGAGCCAACTAGTCTAGGTAATTATAACCACAAGGGCGGCTACTCAAGATCTAAGTAGACCTACTACTACGAGATTGTCTTTTTGGTCCTTCTGCTGCTTAGTTATTACATCCTCCAGTCTAGCTCGCCACACCCTTTGAGCAGCACCACCATTGCCTCGGTAAAAGTGTAGGGTGTGTGCTTTCCACCTTCAGGTATCCATAGATTCGATCACTATCACCCCCCTTGAAATGACTTCAGCTGTTAATTAGGGCGTAAAGCCACCAACCAAGTCCCTGTCAAAAGATGTGAATAACGAAACGCGCTAGTATAGTTCTCCGCTCTTTCGTCAGATGGTGCCACAATAGGGGTTTTGTACATTCCTACGATGCTCGCGAACATTTCAACGCATAATGAGCTACATAGGCAACAAAGCGCGCTTCTAATATATTAGAATATAAAAAACAATTCAATATTGTGTATTTCTGATAGAAATGAGGCGGTTTCCTTAAATACCAACTAAACTATAGCGAGATGAAAAATACCACACCATATCTAAGGCTTTATAAAAAACTATAGAAAGTCAGAACCTCACACGGATCAGCATTCTGTTTGCAACGGATCACCCCTGACCCACTGGTCCTCGCATGCCACACACGGCTCTGCCGTGTTTGAGCTTTGAGGTATCACCCATCAAGTGATCCATGCCGCCCAACATGAAGCGTAATTAATAGCTGCTGTTGCATAGCACAGTGGCAGCATCTAACTAACTCTAAAGAGTTAGTCGGCCCCTCTTTAGGGGCCACACAATAAACAAAGAATACCCTGAATCTGGGACCTGCGGGCGAGGGCCCCAACTGTGAAGTCATTATTGGCTACATTGGTAATATCAATTAAAACTTTAGACAACACCCACCTTAAGTATCATTAACGGACAATATCAATGAACTCAGCATCCGCCTGGTTACCACATTTAGCACCAATTTTACAACTCACAGGGGCCACACTAGCCTCACCGCGCTTTTTATTGCTCTGCTGATTTCTCCAATCCAAAACATGAGGTATCTAGTCTAGCTGTGAGCTCATTGGGCCAAACAAAAAAATAATCCGTGTTCAGGTAACATGGTCCAAAAAAAAATAGGGTAGGTCTACGTCGCCTAAGGCGACGAAAGCGCGTCAAAGCGTTTACAGGGTTCGAGCCCGTGAGCTGCTCCTTGGGGCTGCAAAAAACGCTTAGACACTGAAATCCCATAGGGAAAAAATTTTGGGTTTTTGGACTTTAGGCCTTAATTTGAGGGTGATCCCGGGCTGATAGAAAAATAATTCTTGGACGAGCGGATAGCTCTGGATCTCTTTTATCTAAAACAGCGAAAAATTGATTATGGTTTCGCCGCAATTCATCCGACGGGGGGTAATCAGCCCCCCCCTCTGCCAATCAAGGCAGTGAATCTTGGCGACCGTGCGATCACTCACGGCCACCGCGACGAACCGACAGAAGAGATCGGCATCTTAGTATGATTCGTGTGACCTACTTAGAGGCTCACACGGTGGAGGTGTGTCCGGCGTTCGGCGCGCTGATTGGCTACTGGTGGGAGGCGCTGTGCCGCGTCAAGAACTTCACCTATTTGGGGCGGCTGTTAAAGGCGCACTGAGTTGAGGTGCACCTTTAAGCAAGAGCGCGATCCGGCCTAGTCTTGCGGACCTCTGTTTAGAGAGTGTAGCAAGCGGCTATGTCGCGCTCTCCAACCACAGGCTTAACAGTGGTCCGCAAGACTAGAGTGCAAGACGCGTGCACACACAGACCGAACAGACACACACAGACCCACACACCCACACACTCCTATCAGTGAGACGTCTAGCAGATTCGGGAGAGGCGACCAGGGAGGTACTCTCGGCTAGCGGCCACTAATTGCCTGTTTAGATAAGGCACAGAAACAAGGGTGATGACAGACTACGTGTTCAAGCAGCCAACATGCCCTGACACTTGATGATGGGTGTGGACCGCTAAATTCGATATGGTGACATGACCATTTCTTATAATCGACAAACGACATGAGGTCTAATGACAAGTGACATGAGGCCCAAAAAATCATAGTGACAGGTGACATGAACATTTCTTAAAATCGACATGGGATATGAACATTATTAAGTGACATTGTCATGTGACATGGTCATTTTCTAAGATCGACATTCGACATGGGGACCCCCTATCCAGAGCCCCTTGATAGATGACAGCTGTTGTGTGTAAGAAAAGTGTATGCCTCACAATCAAAAGATGATAAAAAGCTTTATCCCACTCGATGTGGGTTTTGAATCAAATATCAAGGGATCAAATATCAGATCGATATTTGACGTCGTCAAGTGATATCTGACGTTGTCAATCACTTTTACTATGTAGTCAAGGTCGTAAAAACAGAGCCCCCTGATTGGTCAACAGCATGAATGAAAGTTGCATCTCAAACTTTTAATACTCGGTATGGGGCCCCGTGGGGCTGGGACCAATATTTGCAATTTTCGGAAATACTGTCGAGAATTTCTAGATGGAAACACCTTGTCTGGGGTAATTTGACCTCTACTCTTCGATATTCAAGTAATACTCAAGCTATTCTGACTCTAAACATGAGTAAAACGGTCATTTACCAGCGTTATCGGCAGCGCCGACATCAACAACTGCTGATCTCCCTTGGTTACATGACCCAGCTCCGTTTCTAAGGCCTCATGGATCGGGGCCCTGAAGGGGGATCTGCAGAGGCCCTATATCGGGCCCTAGATATGTACATTATATTAATATCTCATAACTTAATTTACTCTAAAATCTTTTGATAGTTCATAACCTTGACCCTTATCTCCTTTTCTCGCGGGATAAAGATAGAATTTGGTTGTTGGCGTGGCCTCTCGTGGATATCTGCTCTTCTCCACGGCACCTCTCGAGCCCCCTGCGGGGCCTCTAGGGGCTGCTAGACGTCTCTCTGCTATGTAGTGTGGGATGTAAAAGAACCCTTGTCTCGGTAAAAGGGCCAATAGATTCGATCACCATCACCGCTCTTGAAATGACCATAGCTGTTAACTAAGGCGTAAAGCAACCCGCACACCCACACACCCACACACCCACACATTTTTCTGTATGAGCCTTCAGACCTCAAGCTGCTCAGTGTACGGGACTAGGTTTTGTCATAGGCCCTACGGACGCTACTCAAGGTAAAAATAAGAGAGCTGTCTCACCATGACATTGGGCTGGCTGTAGTTTTTTATGTTTCGGTACCTACAACCAAAACAGCCAGTACCCGCCCCAGGGCTTCATGTCGCACGCGGGAAAAGTATAACGGTGGCGCCAACTGTCGGAATAGCGGGTCCACTACGTCAGTAGTTCTTTTGTTCTCCGCTGAGTGACTGGGCGAAATGTAGTCGGTAGCTCTATTTTCTGTGCACTGTTCTGTTCATTTTCTACACTTAACACTTAAATAGACCGCGTGTTTGTACAAGCTAACCGTTTTTATCAGTGCAAAAATTAAATAAACATCGGATAGAACACTAAAAAAATGAGAAAGTAATCCAGCACTTAGTATAAGGCACCAGTTTTATCATGAGACACCGAAAGTCTGGTTTTTTTAAGGTGGATAAGACAGTCGACTGAGAGCTCCAAACTAACCAAAAACGTACCAGAGGGAGAACGTACCCGACAGGGCAGGGGCCTTCTACACCCCGGCTCTGATTGATGAGCAAGCGACAAGTGCTACAGAGGGCCTATTCCTCTTTTGAGGTGGGCCCGAAATTGAACAAAAGAATAAACTCAAGAAAAAGCCTTAGGCTTAAAAGAGTTGTAGATACTGATTTTAACGAAGAAGTCACATTCATTAGTTTACAAATAGCCCGTGTAAGTGCGCCCATGTCTTGCTTATTTCTCATAGGGTTGTAAGATAGTCACATCATGATGCACATCATCATAAACGCAATCATGATACCTTTCATTGTAAGTAGACTCGCCTCTCTGCCCTCTCTTTTAGAGAGGGCAGAGAAGCGAGTCTCACTCTTAAAAAACCCTTCCCCTCCCCCCCTCCCCCCCCTCCCCCCCCATGCATCTTAAAGAGTGCCCCCCAGAGTGCCCCTCCCCCCCTAGAAAAAAAGAGCCGTATTTTTAAATTATTTTTTAGCAAGCTTTCAGCTTGCTTTTTTTTTCTTTTTTTAAATTTATTTATCCATCAAAATCTCAAGTGACTTATTTTGAAATTCGCGCCAACCTAGTAGTCACGTGACCCCCTTAAGTAGGTCACTTCCCGTCACGTGACCTATTTGAATTTCCCGCCAACATGGTGGTCACGTGACCCTCTTAAGTAGGTCACTTCCGGTCACGTGACCTATTTGAATTTCCCGCCCAAAGGTCACGTGACCGGAAGTAGGTCACTTCCGGTCACGTGACCTATTTGAATTTCCCGCCAAAAGGGAGGCCTCTCATTGGCTGCTTTTGAATTTCCCGCCAAAAGGGAGGCCTCTGATTGGCTGCAGGTCGATTGAGTAATAAACAGTACTTAACTATAGTCCCGTTCCGATACATACTATACTACTCTTACAACATCATGCAATATTCCCCAAAAGTTCATGCATTCTACATGTTGTATGATTTCGACAAATATGCAATTTTTAGGTTTTTAATAGTTAAGGTCATATGCCACACTAAACAATTTCCGTGCCCGACTTTGTTCCAATTGGAGTTCACAAAATCGGGTCCCAACTTTTATACATTTTACAAATCTGCTACAGTCAACTCCCTCTTTGCGGCCACCCCTCCAGTGCAGCCAATCCCTCTAATGCAGACACTTTTCATAGTCCCAGGCATACTACAATGTACAGAAAATGACACCCTCTAATGCAGCCACCCCACCAAAGCGGCCACTTTTTCATAGTCCCAAGGGTGGCCACATTAGAGGGAGTTGACTGTATAATGTTTACCTTTTTACGTAACAACTCTGACTTACTTAAATCAGAACATTCATGTAGTTGTTAATAATTCTGTAAAACAGAATAAAAAAAACTTTATTTGACGATCAATCAATCATCTACAGTGGCTAATTGTAAAAACCCTGGGAAAGTCGCCAATACTGTACAAAAGACTACAGCTGAGTCAATCACGACTGGGAACTACTTTGAGTATGAGTGCAGCAGTGGGACGGAGCTGATATCAGGAGGCCTCGGCCAAACCTGCCTCAAGGACGGAACCCTCGCTGGGACACCGCCTGTCTGTATGTCTGTTTGTAATGATACCGTCAGAAAATATCAATGTGTATATCAAACTAAAGTTATCGTTCACAGCACTTATTGCTTTAACTGTATAAACCATGTGAATAATAATATGGTGCTTTTGTTATCACAAGCAGAGGCCATCTTCATGTGCCATATAATTTAAGTCTGACGGCAATATCATGATAGGAAAAGCCTTGAAATTTATAACATATTATACCACAGTTGGCTGAGAAAACACAAGAAATGGCCTGTCTGTATTTTACATACATGGCTGTATTTTGATGCGGTACACTGAACACACTCTCCTACTGTGAGTGTAAGTCAGATATGATGCGCAAATCCAGCTGCATGAGTGTTATAAGCCTTGGACAATGGTGATTATCTGTGGCTGACGTCTTGGACAATTACCCTGTCCTTGGCTTATATCACTCATATGGCGAGTCACTTGTATCATATCTACCACTTCTTTGAGACTGTTCCTACAGACCCATATTCTTTAAAACTATCCCTACAGTCTCCTGATTCGGTAGGCTACATGTTCATTTGTACTTTTATTTTAGGTGAACCATATGTTGGACATAAGGCAGTTCAGGGCAGCACAGTTGATAGTCCTGGTAATATCAACTACATGTACATAGTACGTTCCAAATCTATGAACTTCACCAAGTCAGGATCTGTCAAAGCATGGAAGCTTTACTCCAATTCTGCAGCTGACATCCAAATGATGGTGGTTCGACCAGTGGCAGGCTCTGACACCAAGTTCATGGTTGTTGGAATTAATGCCATAAAGGCTCCAAATGGTGAGGTGGCGGTCGTACCAGTAGTGACTGCAGACAGGATCCGTGTAAAGCCCGGAGATGTCATAGCATGGTATTACATGCCGGGTTCCAACCCCGAAATACCGTGAGTACACTATAATCAGGAATTGATACACCAGGCAAAAGTCCTTCCTAAGAATTAGAAAATTGTTAAGCAGCACAGTCAACTACCTACATGTAAACCCATATTTGGTAATTAGTTGGTCGATATGACATGCAAATATGGGATAGCTCTCCCCCCACTACATACTAGATAACTGGCTTATCCTACCATGGACTGTGTAGGCTTATCACTATTAGTTGCGCCATCTTCATTTGTTTAGTAAAACTTTTAAGATAGTCTAAGATAGTTTAAGATGAGATTAAGATAGTTTAAGTCTTAAAGTTAAGACAAGTAAGATCATCTTAATTATGTCATTAAAATGATATTCTAAATGTTTGTCCACGCACCTGGGAGAGCTATTCCGGGCGTGCATATGACGTAGGGTATGACATTTCTGTTGATGAAGTGCACATAAAGCACATTATACATTGGGCCATATATAATTGCACGCTCATTACCTTTATTGTTTGGGACAATCAAACTCCTAGGAAATACTGTTTTTAAAGTTACATGGGGCAAAAAAAAGGCATGTATCATGGCAAGAAAATCTAGGGTCGGTAGGTTGGACTTTTTCTCTTTTTTTTTTAAAACATGAAAGTACTAGCCAGCCTCTCAGAAAACCCTAAAATTGACCAAGAAAGGGTAAAAATACGAAAAATTTGAAATTGCATGAAAGAACATTAAGAAAGGACTATCATTCACCTTTAAAGGTACACTGAATGCATCCATGCATCTGGTGTGAAGACCATCTGGGCCGGCCCGGGCCCGTACACTGTCGGTCAGGAGGTATCCGGTACTGTGTCTGACTGGAGACCATGCAGGGTATACTCCATCGGTGCAGTCATGGATTACGGTAAGAGAAATTACCCGTTTTAGGATGGCATAATGCTTAATGCATCATGCCCTTGGTCATAGTAATGCATGGATGCAGCCCTGGGGAGTAATTTGCCAATGCTGCATTCAAGCATGATGCACCACTGCAGCACCGGCGAGTTGCTCGCCAGGGCTGCACTGGTGCATCATTGTGATTGAGCGATACAGCCATACAAAGCTTGTCTCTAGCTATGAAGACGGGGTGGTTTATATGAAGTTTGTTATCACTCCTCAAGTCTCCCATCTGTCACCTCATGCTGCAAACCTGTGCACAGTCACTACTGCTTCAGAATTGAATCCTTTTTTGTTGTGGTGATAATATGTTTTAAAGCTCATCCCCCCCTGCTTTCCCTCAACGCAAGGCAGTGGGGGCAGGCACCCAACGCGATATATAGGCTGCATGTGCCAAAAAGAAAAAAAAACTGAAAAGAGACTCTCTGCAGCCAGAAAGGAGAGACATTGGGGACAAGCAGAGAAGCAGCTGATAAGGGAAAGATGTGATATTTTGTATTGGAAATGTTAAAGTTGTGCACTACTACAATGTTGTTTGGGATGCAAATTTTGCTAATTATAAAGCAACAGTTTTGGGTTGAATGTGAGTGTTTTGCCATTCGGCATGCGTTCGGTATATCGGCTGTTATCGCACTCGCCTTCAGCTCATGCGAATAACAAGCCGATATGGGGGGGGGGGGGGGGGGGGATGACATGCCTATTGTTCTTTTTGCACATTTTGGCACCATTATCCCACCATTTCCTCCATGATTGAATTTGTATAGTGGTTAGTGTCAAGTGCGGGTATTTATAAATAAGATGCCTGATCTGATGTTAGAACTATGTTAACTTCTGATTCATGGAGTCAGTCCAACTTGTAGCATATCTTGCATTGTTGATGTATGTGCATGCATATATGATTATTGAAGGGACCAAATGCCTTTTTGTAATGTATCGTTTTCGTAAGAAAATCATCAAATGCAATAAAGAAACATTATAAACTGAAAATCCCTTTCCCTTTTATTTACAGAGACGATGTGAGATGGTCTCCGTCCCCACGATGGATGCTCGTGGGTAGCAGGGTACGGCAACAAGGAGAGAACAGCACTCTGCCTACCTGGCACGCCTAATGCAAAGGGACGATACCGTACCTTCTGCTTAGACCACATTCTCCCCATAATATGGATTGAGATCAAAATCTAAAATTTCAGTAAAATAAATTAAATATCTTGCATGGATTGATATGTTGTCTTATTTGTACTTGTAAAAAGCAAGGCATAGCCAACAGAGTTTGTCTAAAAAATAGACCACCACGATGTTTTCTGAGACTGTCCGAGAATTGCTACCTAATTCTCTACCTTTTACATTATATTTGGTTCCACGGTCAGATTTTCATTTGATGTGTTTTTTTGGAGCGTACACCAAAAGAAAGTGTTTTTCCTCTAATAGGTGTTAAGCAAAATCTAGAGCGATATGAAATAAAAATGATGTGAGCTTCCATTTTGATCAATTTCATATAATCAGTCAATAATTATACAAGGAGGAACAGTTTTTGGAATTTATTTTTTGCTTTTTTGGATTCTTTTTTTCTGGTTTTTGGAATTTCACAATGTCTGTATGTTATAAGTATATACACTGAAAATTCTGGGGGTTAGTCAATGCTAATATATCTTAGTCAAAACCACTAACTTATCAGCATTATTAAATCAAACTAAGATTTTGCTAAACTATGACTAACTTTTTACTAACCAGCTACCCACAGGAACTCCACACCAGGTGACAGCACAAGCAAATCATGAGATATTTATCTATATGATAAGATTATAATTGCACTTGTTATCACACTTAGAGGTAACCTTTTCTAATTTTGAATATGAAATGGGGTGTAACATTATGTATGCATGTATCTACTTAGCCAGATTAAAAAAACAACTGATCAACCTATTCCAATGAGGTTTTCTGAATGGGACACCTTTTTTGTGTTTTTGAAAAATGCATATATTAAAGACAGACTCAAGTCTCTATATGGCCAATTCTACAGGACAATAATTGTTATGTAGACAAACTGGCTTCAATGGATGGAGTTACCATTGCACAGGGAACTCATGGTGTGGTTGTTGCATATTAACCAGGGCCATGCCACTGACTGGTTATAGATGTACTAATCACTAATGAATGACTACCGTAAATTCCTGCATGTAACTTGTGGGTTATACTAGAACCAAACCTCTAGTGTAGGTTATACAATATTCTCAGGTCTATGGGCAGGTAATACAAGGGTTTTTGAAGGTATAGTACAGTACTAAAATCATAATTTTCAAGCCCTAGGTAGAGGTTATAGGATTCTCTCAAAGTCAGGGTGTGAGATGCGGGTGTACACCAGATTTTATGGTAGCCTCATAAGTTCAGGTGACCTGGACAATGCTAACTTTTAGCTAAGGGTTAGCAGCAAAACGCTAAGAGAGGATAGGAACTTTGGGCACGTAATTTTCGCTAATGTTTGTACAAAAGTTAGTAATTAGTTAGTACAACCTACTAACTTTTGACTAACATTTGAGATTCAATATTTTCAGTGTATATATATACATATATATACGTATATATATATATATATATATATATATATATATATATATATATATATATATATATTGCTTTCCCTTAATTTAAACCCACGTCCATCTGTGTGATCATCTTAAATTATTAATTAGGAACCTTGAGAACATATACTAAATTTTGGCCATAGCCAAATATAACAGTTTGTAAATTTTTCATTTCCTATACATGTAGATCAGGAGCCACCCATTTCTATTTGCATCTAACAGTGCTCACCATACAGTTATTATAGGAATCAGGAACTCAAATGGAGAAAGGGAAAATATTGATTCTACACAATTGATCCAAAATATGGATTCTACACCCTAGATAACCCTAAAATCCATGTATTACACAAGGAAATCAGACAATCTTGAGTTTTTGGTGGCCATCTTGGCAGCCATCTTGGAATTTTCCAAATTGCAATTTTGATCTAAAATATGGATTCTATATCCTAGATAATCCTAAAATCCATGTACAGTAAAATTCTGTTATAACGAAGTGCTTGCAATTGGGACAAGCAACAGAATTTGTTGTAAACGAATGTCGTTGTGTCCAAATTGAGCACTTTAGACATCTTAATGATTTTAGCTGACATGTTCTATGAATAACATCAAACACTGCGTAGGTAGCCCGACATAGCGCACGGACAAACGTTTAGAGTGAGTCTTAATCAAATCTTAAAAAGTCTTAGTACCGTAAAACCTCGCGTATAAGCCTAACTCGGGTATAAGCTGCACCCCGAGTTTGGGCCGATCCTATAAGCCGCACTGGCGATCTGAATGTACCGATTTTAGTACTATATCATAGTGGCAAAAAATGTCGTATAAGCCGCACCGCCGCGGCTTCTATGCTAGGTTTTACGGTAGTAAAATCTTCATGATATCCACCAAATATACATGGCGTAAAATGGTGATATGGGGGCCCTGCCTCCCAACCCCCACCCCGCTCCTTCTTTAGTAATGGTGAGTACTATTAAGACTTGTTATGACTTGATTAATACTCGCTCTAAACGTCTGTCCGTGGGGGATGTGCTTATAAGGCCTAAAAAAAAGTTGTATTCAGGTAACATGGCCATTTAATTTTTTTAATTTTTTTTGTATAAATCTATCAACTGATATAATATTATATGTACTGAATGCTTATCCAAGAGTACATAATGCAACATGGGAGGTGTGGGGTGTTATGCCGGGTATTGACTGCACACCAGGTTCTGACCATGACAAACTTTCGGGTATTGACCGTGCACCAGGTTTTGACCAGGACCATCTGCCAGGTATTGTCTACACACCGGGTTTTGTCCACGACCATCTGCCAGGTCTTGTGCATGCACCGGGTTTTCACCTTGACAACGCTCCACGCACAAGGTTTTGATTGCAACCATCTGCCAGATATTGTCCACATATATATTGGGTTTTGACCACAATCGTCTGCCGGGTATTGTCCATGCACCAGGTTTGACCGCGGCAACTGCCGGGTATTGCCTTGAACCAGGTTTTGCAAAACCAATTTTGACTCTAAAACTATTTCACTCCCAAAACCGATTTCGACCATAAAACCGATTTTGACATTTTTGACCCCAAAAACGATTTTTACTTTAAAACGATTTTTACTCTCAAACCGATTTTCACTCTTAAGCCAATTCTGACTCCAAGGCCGCTCTTGATGATTTTGACTCCAAAATGAATTTTGACTATTTTGACTCTAGAACCGATGATACTTTTGACTCCAAGACAAATTTTTACTCTAAACCGATTTTGACTCCAAAACGATTCCGGCTACTAAAAACAATTTGGAATCCAATAACCGATTTGGAATCCAATAACCGATGTTGCACGGTGAAGACTGGCCCAACATTGCATCAGCATCTGCTCCCCTGGGTGCTGGGCCAACGATGGGCCAGCGGTCAATCCAGCGATGGGCCAATATCATTATGGCAATGTTGGGCCAACATCCCAGTTCCGACATACGCTTAGCCAAGACAGGACTGACATGTAGGCAGATTGCACTGATGTCTACTTTCCTTATATTGGGACAATGTTGAGATATCGATCCCAACATAATGACATTGGCCCAATATACTAGTACCCTTGTTAACTAGGCATTTTCCAACAGGGGCATACTTGAACTGAACAGTTATATAAATGTCATGATTTGGGCCTGTCTTGTATAGGTCCATTCTCTGTTTCAAAACTCTATAGATGCCCACACAGGTAACCATGTTAGCTGCTACATCCCATGGTTTTTATGTGGGAGGCTTCATGGGTATAACCGTAATTCAGTTGGCAATAAAACATGGTATAACCATAATTCAGCTGAGGTATAACTGTAATTCTGTCAGTTAAACTCACTTTTTTGGCTTTATAATGCCCTGTTCAGTGTCCGAATATATAAGACATGTACCAAGGACTAATAAGACATCTACTCCCCATATAAGTTTCAACTAAGTATCCTCAGAGAATAAAAGGTCACATATGTGGTCAGGTATGACCGTAATTCACAGAGAATAACCAAAATTCTCACTCACAAATATTGACTGTAATTCTATATTTTGTGTACAGTTTCAATTGTCAGTCACACAACATCACCATGACTTCCCTTATGCCACTTACCCGTATGCAGTATTCTTTTTAAAATAGACCCATCAATTTCACTAGTATAGGAGAACATTGCGGTGAATTACAGTTATACCTGCATACAGAATTAGGGTTACACATTGTGATAGAATTACTACAAAGACAATTCATGCATACATACTCTTCATAAAACAAGATGAACTGAAAGTGTAGTGGTTTATTTTTTACAATACAAGATTGACTATGCTTAAGTGTTGGAAGAGCCGTATACAACCCCCCCCCCCTGTTGAATACAATGCAGCCGTATTCAATGAGCTGGGAAAAAATTGTTTCTTAAATCAAATGCATTAAAAAAAACGACATTTTTAGGTTTTTCATGAATGAGGCTGGGCCATATTACACTTAGTCTGCAGCTTTAAGGGATAAGGCCAGAGGCCCCACTCGTCAAATACGTAAAAGAAGGTATCAATGGGCGTTGGTATTCTCTCTATATCACCATTTTAATGTATATATCATTACACTTTGCTAGAGCTGAGTGGACCTTTTAAATTGACCATTGCATTGGGCTCTGCTACAGGTTATATTTCTTTCAGTCAATCCAAACCATGAGTTGTGTTCATCATAAGGCCACAAACAGGTATTCCTGGAGGAAAAAATCATGACAGACAGTCCCTGCAGTGACACACATACTCTACATGCTCTACTACATCTGGTACTTGTACAAAGCCATGGACACATGTCTCACAGCTTGTATAGTCAGATACAGCTAGCCCCTGAGGTGGGCTTTGCCTGGTAGGCTGTACATTCATCCATGATCTGTTTATATGTTCTATGATATGTCCAGCAAGATCTGACATTTCTACAAAACCTTGTACACATAGCTGACATTCATGCATGACACAAGGTAGGGACTGAGGGGTAACACCAGGTTCCTGTTTGACTGACTGTCCTGATGTCTCCCCTAGACACGACTCAGCAGATGCCTTCACACAGTCCCTATCTTCAGGCTCTTGCTTTATCATGTGCTGTCCAAACTGTGATACATTAACAGACTTTTGCTGACAAATTGATGTTGGTACACCTAGGGATTGAGTGAATACTTGATGAGAATCTGAACGTACTCTCGAGTCTCCCCTAACATGAGATCTCATGTGTTTCCGCAGGCCACAGTCGTGTTTGAAACATTGTCCACACTCTGCACATTTATACTGATTCTCATTGTTATGGTTCATTATGTGTGGTTTTAACTTACGTTGCGGTGTAAATTCTTTCGGGCTTGTAGAATTGATAAGACGCTTGTATGTCTTTCCGCTTGTATGCGTTTTTAGGTGCTGCTTCAGGGTACCTAGCTGAATGTATCCTTTATCACAGTGCTGACACACATGAGGTTTCTCTCCAGTGTGTGTCATCATGTGTGCCTTCAGGGTGCTTTGCTGAGCAAATCCTTTACCACAGTCTGAACACTCATAAGGTTTCTCTCCTGTGTGGGTTAGCATGTGTGTCTTTAGAGAATCTCTCAATCAAACAAATCCTCTATCACAGAATGGACATGAAAATCGTTTCCTTTCCGTATGAGTCTCCTCATGTCTCTTAAGTCCGCTCACGCGTGAAAATGTTAGACCACATTCTTGACAAACATGGGGTCTTTCTGTACTATGGGTGACCATATGCGGAGCCAGGCGCCTTTTCTCCTTGAATCCTTTCCCACATACTGCACACTTAAATGGTTTCTCATTACTATGAGTCAACAAGTGTGCACTTAGCAAAGCTTTATTTGTGAAACTCTTGCCACAGTCAGGACATGTATGGATGTTTTCTCCTGTGTGAATTCTGCTGTGTTCTCTGAGGCTGCTATGGTGTATGAACCTTTTATTGCAGTGTGCACAGGCGTGGGGCCTCTCCCCACGGTGTATTAACATATGTGTCTCTAGTCCCGCAGGCTCGTGGAATCCTTTACCACAGTCTGGACACACATGGGCCTTTTCTCTATGATTCAGGACATGTAGCTTTAAATGGTTCTTGTATTTGTATGCCTTGCCACAGTCCGCACATTTAAACACCCTCGCGTCGGTGTGAGTTTTCATGTGTAGTTTCAGCCGGTTTGATGTTGGCAGGGCCTTATCACAGTGTGGGCACACATAGGGGTTCTCCTTATGAGACCGTATGTGTATCTGCAACGTGCTATTACTTTTCAATTTCTTCCCACATTCTGCGCACTCAAATAATTTCTCCTTATTATGACAGAGTAAATGTGACTTGAGCTGAGATGAAGTTGTTACTTTCTTGCCACAGACTGGACATTCATGCAGATCCTCCCCAGTATGGATACGTTGATGTACCAACAGCCTGCTTTCAGTTGGGAAGCGTTTTTCACAGTCAGAACAGGCATAACTTTCCTCACTATGTGTTATCATATGGTTTTGTAGATTTTGCACCGTACTGAACTTTTTACCACATTCTGAACAAACATGTGATTTTGTATGAATTATCAAGTGACCTCTTAGATGACCTTTTGTATTGAAACCCTTTCCACATTCTTGGCACTTAAAATGTCGCTCATTCTTATGGGCCAAAATGTGTGCTTTCAATGATTCCAATAATGTAAACCCTTTACCACAGTCGGAACAGACATGATCTTTATTGGTTGTATGGGTCTTTACATGTTTGCTATGCTCACCTAAAGTAGCAAACCGTTTACCACACTCTGAGCACACAAAGGGTTTCTCTCCTGTGTGGGTCCTAATGTGTTGTATTAGGCTATTCTTACGTGGAAACCGTCTATCACAATGTGGACATGGATAGGGCTTCTCTCCTGTGTGAACAGGCATGTGGTCCTGTAGATTGATTTTGTAGTTGAACCCCTTTCCACATTCATCACATTTAAATAATTTCTTATTTTCGTGGGTTGGAGTGTGTTTCCTGAGAAGACTTGCAGTCATGAATGCTTTACCACAGTGTGAACACACATGCGGCTTTACTGCTGGATGAATCTTCCTGTGTCCTGTCAGGTTCCTTTTCTTGGCAAAACTTTTTCCACACTCTGAACAGTCATGAGATTCCTGCTTAGCGTCAGCCATCTTATTTCAGAGGATCTCGATCTGGAACAGAAAGTAGAGACCCAAGTTAATTCATACTAGTGTGTGAAAAGATAGATTCTAAACACTCACAGTTGGCTTAGTATGCGTGGTAACTAAACAATAGCGATTCTTGAGCCAAACCCTTCCTAAAAAGCAATCAACTTGCTCTAAAAACTACCCTATAGGCCTATGTAGGCCTACAGGTTGTAAATGGCCAATTCACCCACCTCATCTATCAGCAATAAAGGTAAAGGCTATTGCCATGACTGGCCTCATTGCCCGCTGTCCAATCGACTATTAAGATTCCAGATAGCACTCCCAGGATCATACCCAGGATGCAATGAGTGAATTGCCGGTGATAGGATAGGGGTGTACTTAGGCCACCGTTTTTTGATAACTTGGATTACAGGCTTTTGGCTCCAAATGTTTGGAAGGGCAGAGGCAAAAAAAAACCACAAAAAACTGCCCTACAGGGGGCGCCAGAGCACAAAATTTCCCGAATGGCAGAGGAGGAAAAAAAGGCATAAGAAATCTCATTTTTGGGTAATCTAATAAAGATATGCTGAGAAATATCCCCAATCTGAAAGGCCTCATTCTTCCATTTGCTGGTCAACAGGTACCTTTCTTTTTTTGGGGGGTAAAATTCTCAAAAAAATATCGGACGAGAAAGGTAGAAAAAAATATAATAATAACGTGTTTTTTTTTTGCAAAATGCCAAAAATCTCGGCGGCAGATCCGTCAAGATATCAATATAAAACGGCCTTATCATGTAATGGTATGAAGTCAGATATTTACATCCAATGGACCATCATCACCTTTGCTGCTAATGGTCCGAGAAATGGTAGCATATCATTTATAGGGTATAATCTTGGCGGGAATGTTGGAGCCACCGGGTAACGGTAGAGAGTCACTGCGCATGAGCCAGGTCTGGCTGTATCCGGGAAGACGGTCAATCGGCCATTTTGTTTGAACTCCCACTGGAGAAGGGTGTCGGCGCTGTTTGGTTCGCTTTAATTTCATTTTTCTGCAAGGAATTACGTCAGGATTAGTGAGTGAGTAATGGATGTTTAACGCCATTTCGACAACTAAGGTCATATTCATGGCGAGTCGTCAGGATTAAGTCAGGTACTGGCGTAAAGGTTTCTGGACATTCGGAGACTACGTGGAAGCACTGTCAGTGTATATGGACAGTGGTTTATTGGATTTTACTTTGAAGACGAACCGCCAGCATTTGAACGGAGTGCCGCCATCTTGTGAGAGACTTAGATACTGCCATTGTAAACAGTAACACGTGTAGATGAAGGCGTGCCGGGCTTGTGGCAAAAAGTTCGATGGCCGCTTGAACCCTGGAAGTGAGTTTTGCAAGCACTGTGAGGGGAGGTAGAATGAAGACCTCAGTCAATATTGTGGACTTACGGGTAAGGAATATGATACGCGAGATGAAGATAGAGGTGTCGTTGGTGCTGTGGGTGGATGGCGACACTCTAATGAGAACCAGGGCGTTCTGGCTGACGGAGGCTCCTCTACGAGAGGTCCGGTTGGATCAAATGATAGCAGTGGTGGAGGAAGAAATCATGGCGATGTGGGACGCTCAGGTAGCCTGTTACCAGGGCAGAGTGTTCCCGATGATTCCATAGACTGGGGTGAGGCCGCTGATGGGGCATGTATGTCGTCCCTACAGCAGGAGCTGCTATATGAACAGTAGAGGTTAAAAGCCAAAAATGAGGGCTGAAGTCTCTCATATTCGTAACAAGACACGCCAGGTTGAACTCAGCAAAATCCAGTTTGAAGAGGAGGCAGATGAGGCTGCACATGCTATGGCCTTGAAAGAAAAGCTGAAGTCTAATATGGTAGAGAGGGCTGTGCAGCGAGATGCGACGAGACAACGTGAGTTGGTTGAAAAGCTCAAGTTGGAGGGATCAGGCAGTGACGTTGAGGCTACGTCTCCCAATGGCCGCTCCTCCAGTAGTGATGATGTTACGGGTAATGAAGAGGAGTCAGAAGAAGATAAAGAACATTCTAAGAAACCTACCAAGAAAGAGGGGAAATCAGGCAAGAAGAAGAAGGAAAAGAAGGAGAAGAAGCCGGAGAAGAAGAAGAAAGAGAAGCAGAAGGAGGAGGAATCCTTCAGTGACTCGAGCAGCGACAGTGAAGGTACGATAGAAGGTGATTTAGACTTTGACTTGAAGAGGCTCCTTCCCAAGAAAGACAGGAAGAAAGTGTTGGGGTACAAGGAGATCCTTTATTATTCCCTTCGTGATATAGAGGCCTTATTAGAAAAAGGTGAGAAGGTGGCTCCTTATGTGGGACATCTCGGGTTTTTGTGTGGAAAGGATAGTAATATTTGTCGAAATAGAGGGGCCCTGCCCGGCTTAATCTAGGTTTAGGTCGCTAACAGGGTTAATGTAAAACATGAAACTTGCTTGGATTAAATGACAGAACAGATTATAATTACATATAATACAGCAGGTAAAATAGCGACCACCTTTATACTTAGAATAACCTAGATTATAACCTAGATAGCGACTCCACTGTTAGCGACCTAAACCTAGAGTATTTATATAGGAAAACGTATCAAACTAAAAACATCCAAGGAGGACTATACTCCCCGGGAAGTATTCACTCTCTTGCTTCTTAGTTTGACTTATAGATATGTGTAAGCTCCCTATTTATACTCTAGTTTTAAGTCTGTAACAGTGGGGTCGCTAATACACATTGATATAATACATAGGCCTAATTGACACAGATAGCGACTCCATTGTTAGCGACCTAAAACTAGAGTGTATATAGGGAACATTTACTACCGGGTAATCAAAATTATCCAAAGGGGGACTATACCCCCGGGGGAAAGGGTTTCCCTTAAGGGGGAGACATAAAAAAGATGGGGATATGTTTTTTTAGGGGGAAAGAAGCTAAGTGGCGCAGCCTTATTCATATTACTTTTGCTGACTGGTGGTCGCTATCTAAAAAATATACAGCAGTCCAACATTATAGCACTCCAATGCACTATATGGATATATATCTAAAACTGGACATCGACATCCATGTAACAGAAAGCTATATTTATTAGAAGTAGAAATCCATGAATATCTATATGAAGGAGAACACCATGTTCATGCCTATATGTCTGTGTGTATGTTCATTTCAAAATTCAAGATTGCAACCATTGATTGAATGCCACCATGCTTTCAATGTAATCTCGAATTGCAGTTGCAGTAGTTTGATACTAATGAAAAAAAATCTATTCTATTTTTCTTTCATGAACAGTTGGCATCCCATAGATTCAAGATGGCTATCACTTATTGAATGTCCCGATGCTTGAAATGCAATCTTGACTTGTAGTTGCATTAATTTGATACTATCAAAAAAACAAATCCTATTTGATTTTTCCTTCATTCAACCCATTCAAGATGGCTACCATTTACTAAATGCCACAATGCTTTCAGTGCAATGAAAAATTGTAGTTGCATTAATTTGATATCTATATAAGAACATTTCTATTTGATACCTTTTTCAAACACAGTTGGCACCCCATAGGTTTAGGATGGCCACCATTCATTGAATGCCACAATGCTTTAAATGCAATCTTGAAATGTAGTTGCATTAATTTTAAACTGTTAAAAACATCCAATTTAGTTGTTTTTTTCATGAAGAGTTGGCACCCCATAGGTTCAAGATGGCCATCAATCATTGAATGCCATAATGCTTAAATGCAATCTTGAGTTGCTGTTGCATTAATTTGATTCTTAAAAAAAAAACTTTCTTTTTTTTCTTTCATGAACAGTTGGCACCCCATACATTCAAGGTGGCTACCAGTCATTGCATGCCACAATGCTTTAAGTGCAATCACAAATTGTAGTTGCATTAATCTGATACTAATAAAAAAAAACTAATTCTATTCTTTTTTTTATTTATGAACAGTTGGCACCCCATATATTTAAGATGACTACCATTCATTGAATGCCCCGATGCTTGAAATGCAATCTCAAATTGTAGTTGCATCAATTTAATGCTAATAAAAAACAAATTCTTATCAATTTTTCTTTCATGAATATTTGGCACCCCATAAGGTGGCCACCATTCATATTAATGCAAATAGAATGCTTTAAGTGCTATCACGACTTGTAGTTGCATTAATCTGATACTAAAAAAAAAAAAATCTATTTGAATTTTCTTTCATGAACAGTTGGCACCCCATAAATCAAAAATGCACCCAGCACCCAGGTCAACAGCTATATACAGACACGTGTACCTCCCCTGCCTGTTCTCCTTCAATGCACAGTGAAGAGGGTGGGAGGGGGTGACCATCAACAGTGCATAAACACTTTGATTGGATGACAATGCAGTTTTTATATTACAACCTAAATTTGTGCAACGAAAATCATCAAGAAATACTAAGTATTTTTTCCAAAGAATAGCTTTTCTAGAATGGCTCGGTATTCAGGAATCCTACTGCGAATAAAAAAATGTCAAATTCTAATTCTAAATACCTGAAAATTGAGAAATGCTGACGTTCACGGGTTATGTAGGAAATGTACTAAAAACAGCAAAAAAGGGCAACAAAACCCTAATTTTCTCAAAAACTGTTCAGTAGGATTTTTTCTAACTGAGGT
This sequence comes from Harmothoe impar, assembly GCA_947462335.1. NCBI lineage: Eukaryota > Metazoa > Annelida > Polychaeta > Phyllodocida > Polynoidae > Harmothoe > Harmothoe impar. Next base: position 75,947,967 of record OX381711.1, read on the forward strand.
TCCACTGTTTTCTACCCTCATATTACACATTGGCATAGAGAATATATTGACACCTAGTCAGGATTTTGCGCTAGGAGCAATCTGTGAGGCGAAAAACAGCCAAAATGAGCCACTGGTCTGAAGTATAAAACTGGGCATCGATCACTATAGAGCTACAAAGAGACAGAGAATCGATGTCCAGTAAATATTCTCTACATACTAGCTACATAGGCAATAGCCTACATAGGGACTCCACTGTTATCGACCTAAAACTAGACTATATATATAGGAAAATTTATCAAATTAAAAACATCCAAGGGGGATTTTACCCCCGGGGAAAGGGTTTTCCTTAAGGGGGAGACATAAAAAAAAGATGGGGATATGTTAGTTTGGGGGAAAAAGAAGCTAGGTGGCACAGCCTTATTCATATTAACCATGGAATGATTAGGTCGCTAACTGGTGGTCGCTATCTGATACAATCTCTCTATGGAGATGAATATCTGGGGCTATATTTAGCTGGATAAAAAATGTGGAATATACTTGATTATGGGGTCTTTAACTGAAAAAGGGTCATTTGCTCGTGGGTATACTACCCATACACAAATAACCCTTATTCTGTAAAAGAGGCCTAGCCAATGATATTCCCCCTACTGCAGTTAAAGTATAATTCAAAGTGCCAGTTTATGTATTTTTAACAAAATTCATGTTCCTTCCGTTTGAGAGATCAAGATTCCATTTTTTCTATGTTACCTGCAGTTTTAGCTCCTTAAACGACTTAAAGCTTTCTTAGCAACTTAATCCTAGAGAATGCCTGCACCCCTGCACCCCTGCACCCCTGCACCCCATAGCCGATGACATCATATATAAACGTTCACTAGTACATGCCCACATAGTAACTGTAAACTACAAAACGTAGTAATTCAGGAAGGGGGAATGGATCTGATGGACTATGTGATTGCATTTGTCTATATTGGACATTTTCCCTATCTAAGTAAGCACCAGTCAGAGGTGAAAGACATGAGGAAACACCGACACACGTACACGACTCCTGCTGGTGTGGTAACCATGGTTACCAGGTAGGTGCAGAGTGCTATCATAACAACAACATGCAGGTAAGGGGCCTTCCATAAAGTATGTACGCATTTTTTTCTAGAAAATAGATCCCCCCCCACCCCCCATGTTGCATTATGTACGCATTAGGGTGACCCCCCCCCCCCCCCCCCCCCAAAGTACATACTCATTTGAGGAACCTCTTTTAACTGAAGATCACTGGTGTAGCCCTCCCCTGCAGCTATTTTCTTTACACCCCCCCCCCCCCAGTCAAGCGGTCAAACTTTTTTATCCCCCCTGGGTCCCGTTTCTCCACAAATTTGCGGACCTCCGCAAATATATACGGATGTCCGCAAATATATACGGAGGTAGTGTTTGTATGCTTAAGTACCAAAAAGACATAATTTGCGGAGCTCCATAAATATATTTGCGGACGTTCGCAAATTTACGGACGTCCGTATATTTGTGGAGAAACACCATCCTGCCTATGGGTCAAAAAGATTGGTGCACTTAGGCCCTTTGAAGCATAGTAACACGCAGGTCAAAATTGATTGCCCCTTCTTGAGAACTCACATTGGGCTTACAGGCAGGGTTTTGGAAGAGTATATTTGAAATAATAGTGTAGAAAAGTATAAAAACTTAGTCTGTAATTTGATATGAAGTATACATGTTAAACTAATGGCGCATGGTATATCAATGAAATATAATGACCAGAGTCTGTTTTAAACCTCTTTTTGGTCTGGGCTAAAACGACCCTAAGATCTAAAAATTCACATTTGGCTTTTAGGCGGGGTTCTCATGAATCTTAAAAGGATTTTATATAAGCCAAATATTTGTCCTTAAACTCATTTTTGGCTTATAGGTGGGGTTTTAAGGTTATTTATATAGATAAATGCATGTGTATTTTTAATAACAACTGCCAACATGTATTTTTAATCCATTGAATAATGGTCACATAGCCATATCCTCTTTTCTGACAGGACTATATAAAAACCCTTTTACTGTTGGAAAGCTGAGGTTATGGCCGGCCATTATGGCCAATGTCTGATGGTCTCACATTGGCCATTAGAATTCTACATCAGCAAAAGCTGATGTGCCGATGTCATTTCGGCAACACTTGTGTTTGACAAAAGAAAATAACAATTTGTCATCGTCATATATGTAATGCAATTGTGTAATGATCAAGTCCTGGGCTTGATAATTAATTAGGATTTCTAAAGAGAAATGTAATTAGTTTTATATATTTAATAAAGAAAGTTAAGATTTGATAATGAAAGCAGAACGTTATGCATGGTGAACCTTGGTCCTAGATCATGCTAGAACGTGACTCCAGAGTCGTGCAGGGATGAGGAGGATGCGTGGGTACTAGAGCACTTAGATGATGTAAGTGGGCATGAAATCATAATTGTGGGTTAGTATAAACAGCAAGTTGACTGCTTTCTGACACGATACTGCAACCGGAGGTCACGAAGCAGCATCATGTGAGACCATGTGAGATCATGTGAGGACCCTGGAATGGAGGTGTATAGTTGGTACAAAATAACCATTGTCTTAATGAAATATTGTTGATTATATTTGTTAATTAATTACAATTTACTTTTTATTGAAATATTTCATATTAATGTATCATAATTGATTACAGGTATAACTGTTTTAGTTTAAGGTGTTGGATTATATATACAAAATATATACTGTATTGTCCTTTAAACTATCAGTAAGTGCCCAGCAAATTGGCGCCAGTTTGCTCCAGCCTGAGCAAGTGTATGACACCAGGTGTTAAAAACGTGTACATGGTGTCAGCATGGTGTCAGGCTCAGGCTGACTCAACCTGACACTTGGTAGTAAGATGGTGTCAGGCTCAGGCTGACTCAACCTGACACTTGGTAGTAAGATGGTGTCAGGCTCAGGCTGACTCAACCTGACACTTGGCAGTAAGATGGTGTCAGGCTCAGGCTGACTCAACCTGACACTTGGTAGTAAAATGGTGTCAGGCTCAGGCTGACTCAACCTGACACTTGGTTATATTCCTACTATAGGACCTACATCATTTCATACTGGGACAGATATCTTTATTCACATCAATGTTAATGTAGTCTTTTTGAAGCATCTTGTTGTGTGGCATATATTAACTAGTGTATTTTGTCTTGTGCCTGGTCTCCACACCATAGTGTATCCTTTCCTCTATCACCACTTCATTCTGAAAAGGAGAAGATGGGTAATTCAGATATCCTGTGCATGAGATAATAGTGAAGCTAAGTAATTTGTACATGTGTATAGGTTCTGTGTATAAAAACCTACACTTATCTTCAAAACTCAAATCCCCTTGTCCAACATTTGATCTGAAAAATAAAATACAATACAGGTATTAGACAGAGAATTGACAAAGGAAGGTAGAAGGAATGTATGCAATAATAAGATCAGTTTAAATAACGATAGCTCTGTAATGTATAGGCTTGTGCAATAGGTACCCAATTACTTTGTTTCTACAAAATTCAGAATAATCAGTATAAGCAGAGCCAACCTACCTCACAACCTTCCTCCAGTGTCTGTCAGTTCAAAATGGCAGAGGGAAACCCCCTTGAGGACAAAGAACTTTCAAATTTGAAAATTGACCAATCAGAGAAGAGGAAAGGACTGAGCATACATTGCGTGAGCATGAGTCAATCTGAGTGAGCTTCCATTTATAAGCATGCTCTCAGAGTGTGAGGATGCGTGAGCCTGAGTGACCTCCATAGGACAGCTCTGAAGGTCATATAGCTACAGCAGTGCCCCTATTATCACCCAATGCAACATGTTTTATCCCCATCCTCAGAATTCGCATCAACCCCAAGCAAGTATGTGCTACCACTTTGATCCCTGCACCTTAAGCTTTCTTATTTTAGTAAGAATTGATCCAAGGGTTATCTAAACACTGTGTGAAATCTAGATTATACCACTGCAGTGCTATATCCCATAGAGAAAAGTAATCATCTTTTATGACTTCAATATGAATACAAAGTATTGTTGATTGTAATCAACATTTTCCCCATTATCACATGTTTGCAAACATTAAAGAAATCATAAAAATCCATGGGATAAAACCAATAAAATCAGTATTTTCATTATGTGTCCATTCTACATGGGACAAATAGTAGACTTATACATACAGTTTCCACATTCTCTCAGCTGTATACTTGAGTGAAGATGCGTGACATGAGTGTCAGCTCACGCATAGCTCACGCATCCTCACACCTTGTTTTGGGAATAGGATTAAGCTAACTCAAGCCTGGCTCATCTTCACTCAAACGAACTCAAACTATGGGTTACATTTGAGTCAGTAGGTGTGAGCTTGGGTGAGCTTTGAGGAAGCTCACGCAGAGCTGACTCATTCAGACACCTAGTGCTTAACGCAAAATAGGCTAACCCAGGCTCACGCAGATTGACCCTAGCTCACGTCAGTTTGCTGGGTGGTAATGGAAATATATGTAAATGCATATTAAGAGTCATGCATGTTAAGAGTCACATAGCCACTCTGGTCGGCCAGAGGATATCACAACACACTGACGTCACTTTTGAAATAAAAGCACCAGCTTACTGGTAGGGGGACACACAAGTTCTTACTCGTGGTCTCGAGGGAACGTCTCTCCTTGGTGTCATCGGCACTACCTTGTCAACGCGTCATGATTTATAGATAGAGAGAGTCTACTTGGCAGTTGATGTTGGCCTAGCAACCCAACGATAATCAGCTGTGGAGATAGGCGCCTGGTAATATCTGACGACCTAATTAACAGCCTAATAATTAACAGCCTAATGAGAGTCGTGATACTTACAATTGCATTAGCTATATTATGTTTGGGCCATTAAGAAGTTAGTTTTATCCACAAAAACAAATTTTGGATTGCCCTAATTTATCTCAAAAATTGAAAATGCGTACATAAAGAGTATGCTAGAATAGCTCTGGACCCCCCCCCCTGTTTTCATGTACGCTTTTGTATGCATTTGCCATGACCTCCCCAACCCTCCTGGGTGCGTACATACTTTATGGAAGGCCCCTAACCCGGATAGGGGTCACAATATCCAAAGGGGCCAGTGCTCTCCGAGCACAGTCCACTCTTACTCTCCAAGCAGATATCCTGCACAATCTACACGGCTGTAGCCTGAGTGTAGGCCTTTTAATAGACCTTCTAATACAGAGCACTATGTATATATATTCTGTCCATAACTGGCATATTTAGAATATCACCTACCTTACCTATTTACAGAGACTATTCCTGCAGGAGGAGTAGACCAGTGAGAGGGGTGACTGCCTCAGACTTGGTGTTGGTTCTAGAGGAGGAGGGTATACAGACTACCTGCCACACCTGTACAGTCCCCGTGTGTGCCGGTCACTGAGTCACATCCCACACAGCTACCCCCCCCCCCCCCCCCCCACCACCACCAACCACCACCCTACCACCCACCCGACCAGTCAGTAGAGCGTGTCCCAAGTGGTACTTCTGTGTGCATGGGCGACTGTGGCACCTACTTATGAATAGGTATGTAACCGGAACCTCTCAGTTAATGCAAAATCCGGGGAAAATAGAATTATATGTCGCTATACAAAGGAGAAAGAATGATATAATTGAAAGAGGGGTGTCGTCCTCTTATAGTCTAGATATAACATAATAGATTGCATAAATAAAATCTGGCTTACTTATTACCATTTTTCCCGTATTTTAGGCCCAGTAATGGCCACATTAAAGTTATGAATGCAATACATTACAGTAACAAAATCTATCCCTCCTGAAAGACCTTGAATCCCATTTTATAATGATACAATGATTAGGCATGTTACCCATATAGTTACTAGCATATTAACACCCAAATATCATGTATTATCCTTAACCAGGCCCTGTGGCTGCACTCAGGGTGATTACTCACTGTGCTACATGCCCCAGTATAGTTAACCAACAATAGATGGATAACAGGCACACGAGGGCCTATATCGGTGTATAACGCCCGAGGTGCGAAGCACCGAGGGCGTTATACACCGATATAGGCCCGAGTGTGCCTGTTATCCATCTATTATTAGGTTTATTATACGATTTTTCCATTCAAATGTCCTTATTTACCTTTAAAACGTCCTAATTTAGCCATTTTGAACGATATCTAAGTCGTCTTGTACAGTGGGTGCAGTCGCCATGTTGTGGAACTCTTCAGTAGCGGAGTTCAGGAAGATGAGAGGGGGACGGAGGGAGCAGTCATTATTTCAAATGCAAAAAGTGATTTTGGCGCCCAAGGGATATGAAGATAAGACACTTGGAAGAGGTTCTCGAAAACTCAACAATTTTTATTTTACTTATAATTTATAGATAAATCACATAGAATCGTTTGAAAAATCACATAGAATAGGTAGATAAATCACATTACTTCATGTTATGCACACAAGTGAACACTTTACGGTATGCATTTTACAGACAACAATTTTGTTCATTTGTAGTTAATATTAAGAGTACACTTGTTGAATGTGACATTGTTGAAGAAGGATAGGCCTAATGCCTCTGGGGTTTTCTCCACATTAACAACTGTAGATACATTTGACTGACTCTCAACCGTGACTCCAGCGAGAGTATGACTCATTTGTCTCCTTACATCGTCTGGAGTTTTTTATGCCGAAGTGGTGGCGTAGCCACCTGGTGGTGCCGCCAGGCACCACCAGAACGAGGTATATGATGTTTGCACTTTGCCAGAAGTCAGAACGGGGGCCGCCATCTTGGATTGTGCCGCCATCTTGGATTAAGGTGTCACAACACAAATTTATGCTATGTGATAACAATAATATAAATCAACCTTTGATAGTTCCTGAGGTTGATTATAATCATACCTACCCCCCTAATATGGACCCAAGGAATTCAATCGTTCTATTGGTTTGTTGCTAATACAGCTGGTTGCCTAGCAATGGCTATTCTAATTGTTTATCTGCCTAGCAACTAACATTTCCATGGTTCTAAGGTTGATTATAATCATACCTACCCCCCCTAATAGGGGCCAAAGGAATTCAATACTTCTATCCATTTGTTGCTAATACAGCTGGTTGCCTAGCAACGGCTATTCTAATTGTTTATCTGCCTAGCAACACACATTTCCATGGTCCCGAAGTTGATAATAATCATACCTACCCCCCCTAATATGGACCCAAGGAATTCAATGGTTCTATCCGTTTGTTGCTAATACAGCTGGTTGCCTAGCAACGGCTATTCTAATTGTTTATCTGCCTAGCAACACACATTTCCATGGTCCCGAAGTTGATTATAATCATACCTACCCCCCCTAATATGGACCAGAGGAATTCAATGGTTCTATCCGTTTGTTGCTAATACAGCTGGTTGCCTAGCAACGGCTATTCTAATTGTTTATCTGCCTAGCAACACACATTTCCATGGTCCCGAAGTTGATTATACTCATACCTACCCCCCCTAATATGGACCCGAGGAATTCAATGGTTCTATCCGTTTGTTGCTAATACAGCTGGTTGCCTAGCAACGGCTATTCTATTTGTTTATCTGCCTAGCAACACACATTTCTATGGTCCTAAGGTTGATTATAATCATACCTACCCCCCCTAATATGGACCAAAGGAATTCAATGATTCTATCCGTTTGTTGCTAATACAGCTGGTTGCCTAGCAATGGCTATTCTAATTGTTTATCTGCTTAGCAACACACATTTCCATGGTCCTGAAGTTGATTATAATCATACCTACCCCCTAATATGGACCCAAGGAATTCAATGGTTCTGTTGGTTTATTGCTTATACAGCTGGTTGCCTAGCAACAGCCATTCTAATTGTTTATCTGCCTAGCAACACACGTTTCCATGGTCCTCAAGTTTATTATAATCAGACCTACTCCACCTAATATAGACCCAAGAAATTCAATGGTTCTGTCGGTTTGTTGCTTATACAGCTGGTTGCCTAGCAACGGCTATTCTAATTGTTTATCTGCCTAGCAACGCACATTTCCATGGTCCTAAGGTTGATTATAGTCAAACCTAACCCCCTAATATGGACCCAAGGAATTCAATGGTTCTATTAGTTTGTTGCTAATCCAGCTGGTTGCCTAGCAACATCTATTGTAATTGTTTATCTGTCAAGCAACACACATTTCCTTACCCCCTAACATGGACCCAAGGAATTCATAGGAAATGCCATATTTGAAGTAATATCACCCTCCCCCCCCTTATTACCCCTTCACGGCCCTGCTTTTTTGGTTCCTGAACTGGTTCCCTTCAAACATACCAACCATGTAGACATTATGTTTCTTCGAATGCAAGAATTGCGTATAAAAATGCCTGAGGCATTTTTTTACGCGGCAACAACCGCAATTCTTGTTGAGTATGACTCAATACTTGCTTGATTTTTGTGACCTGTTACAGATGTGATATCTCTGGAGGCACAGCCAGATTTTCGCAGGGTGGTCACACATGTAGCCCTTATGCAATGGTTTGTATATATCTCGCTCAGCTTGGCCAGGGTAGAAATGGTAGGCATGAACTTGCCAATGGTGTTTAATAACCGCCCCCTCAGGAAAAAAATTACATATTCATGTTCCCCGGCCACCATGGCGTTGCGTCCCGGTAATGAGCATTTGGAAGTTGTCGGCTTGTCAGACGTATTTTCAAGCGACATTTTAGACATTTTATAGAAAAAGTACATACCTCTGAATATATTGGTCCCCCATGTTGTCTGTCGATGCGTTGCCTGAGCCTTGGCAGCTAATTCGAGTTCATTTACTTCTTCATTGGCGGCAGTAGCGAACCTTTTCTTCACGGGTTCTGCGGGCATGGCGAGCTCCGGCATTGGCATGTCATCCTCCTCACCCAAATCGAGCTGGCTTCCCCGGATCGTATTCGCCTTATGGGAAACGATTCTTCCGTCTGTCATTAACTGGACAGTGTACAAAAGGACTGGCTTCTTCCTCAAACTCACGACATAGCCCAAAATCCATTCATTATTGTGTAGAACCTCTACGTAATCACCCTGGTTGTGCGGATTTGAAGCCATTTTGAGAATGTTGTGGAAATCTCCTGTGTTTGAGGTTAGGAAAAAGTTGGTCACTTCCGCCTTGCTCGATGATACATGGAGCGTTCTGTTTACATTGGGATATTTTCAAAATGGTGAGTCTATATACCGTTTACTATAGTATTATGTATGGACGGCACGGTCTAGTGGATAGGGCGCGGGACTCGCAGTCTTGCGGCCCGGGGTTCGATCCTTCGACGAAACGCACGATTTTAACTAAGTTGAAATTTGGAACTAGCAGTGCCTGTTATCGTGTGCTAACAGAACTCAGTTATCCCAAAAAAAGCACGATCAGAGCCCCAATCGTATAATAACTATATATATAGCACTGCACGAGAATATCTATTTAAGTATACCTTAAATGTCATTTTTATTACTTAAATGTCAAATTTAAGTACATTTAAGGTGAAACTTAAATGTCAATTTTGGCATTTAAGCAGCATTTTGGTGTACTTAAAGGCACTCTTTAAGGCGAATTTAAGTAGAATTTAAGTGGATTTAAGGTAATTAAATGGCCTGGCAAGGTCGTCCTTAAAGATCATTAAACATAATATCAAGGTCCAATGCTAGATTTCCATTAACGCCATTTAAGCACATTTAAAGATCTTTATTGTTTACTGTTTATTATTTGAATAAGGATAGGCAATAGTTTTATTGTGTGTGTGGGGGGGGGGTCAATGGCAGGTGTTCATTCACCAATTTCATCTTTTTATTCTCATGGAGGCCGGGCCCTGGAGGCCTGGGCCGCCGCCTGAAGGCCTGGGCCGCCGCCTGGAGGCCTGGGCCGCCCCCTGGAGGCCGGGGCCGCCCCCTGGAGGCGGGGGCCGCCCCCTGGAGGCCGGGGCCGCCCTCTGGAGGCTGGGGGAGCCTCCTGTTGGCCGGGGAAGCCCCCTGGAGGCCGGGGGAGCCCCCTGGAGGCCGGGGAAGCCCCCTGGAGGCCGGGGCCACCCCCTGGAGGTCGGGGCCGGTCTCTGGAAGGCTTGGTCGGTCTCTAGAAGGCATGGTCGGTTCCTGCTGTAACCTTTCCTGTGGGAATAGAAAAAGATTATATTATCCATACTATTAAAACTAACACTGAGAGAGAAGAGAAATAATTGCTCTTTACATGGCTATGTACGTACATATTCAAATACATACTATATATTTGTATATATGTCTTAGTAAATTATTATTAATTTATTGAATGGTAGTGCTTACCTGGAAGAACATGTATATCTACATGTACATGTGGTCTCTCTGCTACCTGGTGGTGTACTGGTCACACTGTTTAAAAATAACCCATAACTTACACTTACACGTCACACTGAGGCAAGCTGTATGAGGTGGGGAGGGGGGTCAGGGCTATTGTCTTAGGGGTGCATTGTTTGTATGGTCGCACCTACACCCCTATCACAATGGGCGCCATGGTGGCTTGTTCACAGCTAACTGTAGACAGTCCTGTCACCACAAGGAGGGACGGGGGGGGGGGGGGGGGCTGGAATAACAAGCTGAAATATAAAATTTCCTTATAATTATGAATGAATTGTCAAGGATAGTATTACCTAGATCTATACCTTGTTAGCATTATGGTCATATTTTTATTTTCTCCATGTGATAAGATTACCCTGATTACCCTCAAAATAATGTATAATAACGGGATCAGGGTCCCCTTACTCCCCTGGTCAGTATCACGGGTTGTACCCCTCCAGAAACCCTCAAAATAATGTATAATACCGGGGTCAGGGTCCCCTTACTCTCCTGGTTAGTATCATGACTTGTGCCTCTCCAAAAACCCTCAAGATAATGTATAATACCGGGGTCAGGGTCCCCTTGCTCCCCCGGTTAGTATCATGGGTTGTACCCCTCCAGAAACCCTCAAAATAATGTATAATAACGGGCCCAGGGTCCCCTTACTCCCGTTGTCAGTGTCACGGGTTGTACCCCTCAAGAAACCCTCAAAATAGTGTATAATACCGGGCTCAGGGTCCCCTTACTCCCCTGGTCAGTATCACAGGTTGTACCCCTCCAGAAACCCTCAAAATAATGTATAATACCGGGGTCAGGGTCCCCTTACTCTCCTGGTTAGTATCACGGGTTGTACCCCTTCAAAAACCCTCAAAATAATGTTTATAATACCGGGGTCAGGGTCCCCTTACTCCCCTGGTCAGTATCACAGGTTGTACTCCTCCAGAAACCCTCAAAATAATGTATAATACCGGTGTCAGGGTCCCCTTACTCTCCTGGTTAGTATCATGACTTGTGCCTCTCCAAAAACCCTCAAAATAATGTATAATACCGGGGTCAGGGTCCCCTTACTCCTCTGGTTAGTATCACTGGTTGTACCCCTCCAAAAACCCTCAAAAGAATGTATGATAACGGCATGAAATACCTACACCACATTTTAATGTTTAAAAATACTTGCATGCAATTTGCAAATTTACAGAATTTAAGTTTGCCACAAATTTACCGGAAATGTCATTCGACATTTACAGAAGATTTAATTTTACCTTAAATTTACCAGAAATGTCATTTGACATTTTCCGAAAAATTTAGGTTTACCTTAATTCACCGTAAATGTCATTTGAAATTTCAGGAAGATTTAATTTTATCTTAAATTTACCAGAAATGTCATTTGACATTTCCGGTAAATTTAAGATATCTTATATTTCATGGCAAGCTCCAAACGACATTTCCAGGACATTTCCTGATATTTTGGTAAACTTAAATGTACTTAAATAGGAATTTTCATGCAGTGTAGGTGCCACCGGGCTCATAGGCACAGCAGGCAGCTGGCAGGGTAAAATTTAATATAGGGACTTTTCCATATTCTATTGGCTCTCTAGCATTTACTATTAGATAGTTCTTTGTTCTTCTTTTTGGATTGGGTTAGTATGGGCCTTTTCTATCGATTGCTCATTTTAGTAATGATGTAGAGTATTTATTTATTATTCAATGGAACCCCCTACACTGAGTCACATCCCACACAGCCAACCCCACCCCGCCCCCCTACTCGCACAGCCCCCACCTGTGGAGTCACGTTTTGTCCACAGGCCACAAAGTGTCCACAGGTCAAGGAAACACACAAGGCTCTGTCTCATGAATCCAATGCATTTGGGCGTGGGGGGGTGTGCACCAAAATATTTGAATATGGCCAAAATACTTCTTCTGCATGAAGTATAGGTGTCATAGGTTCATGCTAGCTAGGTAGTTTCATTTATATATTCCTATGGTAACCATAGCAAGCAGGAGAAGTAGGACACCGCACAACGTGTCCCGTGACTAAGCGGAAATGGACTAATCCAATCAGAATCCTTGCCCCTTTTCACATATCATACATGTTATTCACCCATTTTGATCCCATTTCCATGTAGTGCAAGTACATTGTACTGATTTTCCTTATCTTTTCCCACCTACTCCCTCCGGGGGGGGGTAAAAAATGTGATTTTTCAATATTTTCGTTAAAATTCTACCCTGAACTTAAAAATAAAATGGCATGTACCCAGATATAACATGCAGTGCCTTTTATAGAATATTCATATAGGCCCAAGTGTTTCCTACAAGATAGCGTTCTTAAATTTCCTATTTTATCCATTTATACTCCTTCTGTGACCCCATATCTAAACCTGTAACCGCTTAGTCTATGTGACTAAGCGCTTAGTCACGGGACAAAACGATTAGTTGCAGGACACAAAAATGTAAACAACATATATTGGTGTAAAAAGTGGTAATAAAAATGTTTTATTCATACAGATATCTTTGTGCATTGTTTTTCTTCCTTGCTCTTGTCAGATAAGACAACAATATACATTATTCATCCTTACAATGAAAACAAAATAATATACTTACCATACCTATATTTCATTTTATTTAACCTAGGGTAGTATACCACATGTAATGTTATTATAAATGTATCATAAAACACAAACAGGCTAACTCAACATATCACCAACTACCATGGCCAAACACAACACCTGTACACCCTACACAGTCCCATTTCCCACCCCTTGTCAAAAGACACTAAGCGCTTAGTCACGGGACACGGTATCAGTACAAAAGCCGCGTTTACATTGAAGTTCTATATGGCCCCCCACACTAACTGAAACCACATTATCTCCCCTTTTCTCCATCTTACAGCTCAGTACACACTCTGGCCCTCATGCAGACAGCACAAAAGTCAATCTCTACCCTACCTATGTACCGGAAATGCCCCCCCACAATATGAGAATTGATTAAATTTGACCCAAATTTACACTATCCACCCCCACCAAATGAACAATACACACACACTATACATCATAGCACATTAGAACACAGCACAAACAGGCTAACTCAACATATCACCAACTACCATGGCCAAAAACAACACCTGTACACCCTGCACAGTCCCATTTCCCACCCCTTGTCAAAAGACACTAAGCGCTTAGTCACGGGACACGGTATCAGTACAAAAGCCGCGTTTACATTGAAGTTCTATATGGCCCCCCACACTAACTGAAACCACATTATCTCCCCTTTTCTCCATCTTACAGCTCAGTACACACTCTGGCCCTCATGCAGACAGCACAAAAGTCAATCTCTACCCTACCTATGTACTGGAAATGCCCCCCCACAATATGAGAATTCATTAAATTTGACCCAAATTTACACTATCCACCCCCACCAAATGAACAATACACACACACTATACATCCTAGCACATTAGAACACAGCACAAACAGGCTATCTCAACATATCACCAACTACCATGGCCAAACACAACACCTGTACACCCTACACAGTCCCATTTCCCACCCCTTGTCAAAAGACACTAAGCGCTTAGTCACGGGACACGGTATCAGTACAAAAGCCGCGTTTACATTGAAGTTCTATATGGCCCCCCACACTAACTGAAACCACATTATCTCCCCTTTTCTCCATCTTACAGCTCAGTACACACTCTGGCCCTCATGTAGACAGCACAAAAGTCAATCTCTACCCTACCTATGTACTGGAAATGCCCCCCCACAATATGAGAATTGATTAAATTTGACCCAAATTTACACTATCCACCCCCACCACAAGAACAATACACACACACTATACATCCTAGCACATTAGAACACAGCACAAACAGGTTAACTCAACATATCACCAACTACCATGGCCAAAAACAACACCTGTACACCCTACACAGTCCCATTTCCCAACCCTTGTCAAAAGACACTAAGCGCTTAGTCACGGGACACGGTATCAGTACAAAAGCCGCGTTTACATTGAAGTTCTATATGGCCCCCCACACTAACTGAAACCACATTATCTCCCCTTTTCTCCATCTTACAGCTCAGTACACACTCTGGCCCTCATGTAGACAGCACAAAAGTCAATCTCTACCCTACCTATGTACCGGAAATGCCCCCCCACAATATGAGAATTGATTAAATTTGACCCAAATTTACACTATCCACCCCCACCAAATGAACAATACACACACACTATACATCCTAGCACATTAGAACACAGCACAAACAGGCTAACTCAACATATCACCAACTACCATGGCCAAAAACAACACCTGTACACCCTACACAGTCCCATTTCCCACCCCTTGTCAAAATACACTAAGCGCTTAGTCACGGGACACGGTATCAGTACAAAAGCCGCGTTTACATTGAAGTTCTATACGGCCCCCCACACTAACTGAAACCACATTATCTCCCCTTTTCTCCATCTTACAGCTCAGTACACACTCTGGCCCTCATGCAGACAGCACAAAAGTCAATCTCTACCCTACCTATGTACCGGAAATGCCCCCCCACAATATGAGAATTGATTAAATTTGACCCAAATTTACACTTTCCACCCACACCAACTGAACAATACACACACACTATACATCCTAGCACATTAGAACACAGCACAAACAGGTTAACTCAACATATCACCAACTACCATGGCCAAACACAACACCTGTACACCCGACACAGTCCCATTTCCCACCCCTTGTCAACAGACACTAAGCGCTTAGTCACGGGACACAGTATCAGTAAAAAAGCCGCGTTTACATTGAAGTTCTATACGGCCCCCCACACTAACTTAAACCACATTATCTCCCCTTTTCTCCATCTTACAGCTCAGTACACACTCTGGCCCTCATGCAGACAGCACAAAAGTCAATCTCTACCCTACCTATGTACTGGAAATGCCCCCCCACAATATGAGAATTGATTAAATTTGACCCAAATTTACACTATCCACCCCCACCAAATGAACAATACACACACACTATACATCCTAGCACATTAGAACACAGCACAAACAGGCTATCTCAACATATCACCAACTACCATGGCCAAACACAACACCTGTACACCCTACACAGTCCCATTTCCCAACCCTTGTCAAAAGACACTAAGCGCTTAGTCACGGGACACGGTATCAGTACAAAAGCCGCGTTCACATTGAAGTTCTATACGGCCCCCCACACTAACTTAAACCACATTATCTCCCCTTTTCTCCATGTTACAGCTCAGTACACACTCCGGCCCTCATGCAGACAGCACAAAAGTCAATCTCTACCCTACCTATGTACTGGAAATGCCCCCCCACAATATGAGAATTGATTAAATTTGACCCAAATTTACACTATCCACCCCCACCAAATGAACAATACACACACACTATACATCCTAGCACATTAGAACACAGCACAAACAGGCTATCTCAACATATCACCAACTACCATGGCCAAACACAACACCTGTACACCCTACACAGTCCCATTTCCCAACCCTTGTCAAAAGACACTAAGCGCTTAGTCACGGGACACGGTATCAGTACAAAAGCCGCGTTTACATTGAAGTTCTATACGGCCCCCCACACTAACTTAAACCACATTATCTCCCCTTTTCTCCATCTTACAGCTCAGTACACACTCTGGCCCTCATGCAGACAGCACAAAAGTCAATCTCTACCCTACCTATGTACTGGAAATGCCCCCCCACAATATGAGAATTGATTAAATTTGACCCAAATTTACACTATCCACCCCCACCAAATGAACAATACACACACACTATACATCCTAGCACATTAGAACACAGCACAAACAGGCTAACTCAACATATCACCAACTACCATGGCCAAAAACAACACCTGTACACCCTACACAGTCCCATTTCCCACCCCTTGTCAAAAGACACTAAGCGCTTAGTCACGGGACACGGTATCAGTACAAAAGCCGCGTTTACATGTATTCATCTTCTATACGGCCCCATACTGGAATTTAAGGTGACAATACAATGTAGCAAGGTTACAATGATATGTCACACGTCACACTGTAACTTTATATACTAGTGTTCTAAAGCCGAAAACCATGAATACTTACCAAAATTTTAAATAATTACTATAGTGGGTGAATTAATGTAAATTTGAGATGTGACTGTGACATTTTGTTTTAGAAATAGGTCTTTACACTTTGCATTAATACTATTGAATACATTGGGACTACAGAGTAGAACCAAAATACATATAGTACTGTGAAATGTGAAAGACATACGTGAGCTTGATATAAAACCTCACATATCATCCACCCTGTAGTCCAGTATTCTTATGTATTGTACTATATATATATATAGTATATTTATATAGTATACTCGGCTACATCAATGTAAGCAGACATGAATGAAAAGATATCTGAAGTCTTATCTTAGTCCGTTGTCAAGGAATTGTCCGTGGAGAGCTCGTTTTTCAGTGCTGGCTCACGCACTATGTTAGTACCGCCTGAGGAACTCTGCTACCGACATCTCCCACTGCAGAGGCCACTCCTCGTCATCCGTGCTCTCACTCTGGTCTTCGACACACTCATTCACCACTTCACCGTTTCTCCTTCTACTGGCCTGGTCTTTAGCTCTAGCATTTAGTTTCTCGGTTATAGCGCGTTCTTTGGGTGTCTCCTGTCCGTGCTCACAGTCACGCTCCTTCACATGACCCGCAGAACACGCTGCCCCCGATACTGTTGCTCTTGGTGCCGGCATTGGTTCCACAGCTTTCTGGATTCGGTTCATCGTTCTGGTGAGTTTTCGTCGTGCTCGAACACGGGTTCGAAGATGTATCCTATCTGCCGCGTCCCCTAACTCTTCGTCACTGCTGAACATCCCTTCCTCGAGTCCAGCTTCATTGCCTCCTATTCCGTCCTCCAGTTCAGAGTCGGGGTAAGAGTCTGCGTACACAGATTGCACTTGGGCTGGGCCTCTCTTCCTCAGAGTACGGGGCGTCACGTCTTCCGGCAGTTCACACTGTTCGTAGTCAGAGTCAGAGTCAGAGTCCTCGGGATCAGATGGTTCAGGAGTTGCTTCCCGTTTCCGTCTGGACTTAGCTTTTGGCTTAGCTTTTGGCTTGGGTGTGGGCTCAGCCTCCACCTCATCTCGGACTGGGGTTGTAGCCTGCGCCTCAATCTGTGGCTCAGCTCCCACCTCAGCCTCGGCTTGCACTGGTGTTGTAGCCTTGTCCTTCGGTTTCTTCTTGGTTCGCGGAACACTCGGTTTGGGACGAGGGCCGAACTTGGCTCTCGTCCAACCCTCACATTCCGCACTCGGAACCAAGTCGCCATCCTCAGAGAAGCAACATTCCTTGTAGCATGAAGTCGGTCGCAGGTACAGTTCGTCGTTCACAAAGGTGGCTTGGTGGTACTGGAGAATGCCCTCAACCGGACGGGAGCGCCAATCATCCACTAAACTTTCGCACGCCTTGATCTCTTGTCCTGTACTTTGTATGAGTGTCACCTTGTCGGTCGCTGGCGTGAGCTGCTCAACAAACTCGCTTGCAGTCTGGATCGATCCACACTGTTTCACGACTCGGTCAGCTAGTCCCTTGAGCGCTCCACCTACACCGTCACAAGGCCCCTTTCCGTGTCCAGCCTCCAACCAATTCCAGGTGATCCGGATCCCAAACTTCTCTGCTGCCCTCACCAGCATGTCACACGCGAAGCGGTTCCTGTACTGGGAGCTCGGGGAGTCCGTCACCAAGTGGAGATGTTTCAGGTCAGGTACAGTCTGCTTGATATGCTCGATCAGTTGAGTCAAAAATGCTAGAGTGGAGGGAAACTTGTGGTCTGTTACCTCACTCACACCAACGTAGCACTTGTGTTTCAAGATCTCTTGCAGCTTTGTGTACACAACCATTGGATGAAGGGTGATCTGGTCTTTGCCGAAGAAAGCAGCTTGGATTTCCTGGAAGAAGGACGTGGGCCAGTTCTCCGCGTAGTCCATATGGCAGATCGCGTGGTCTGGTGGTAAGGTGGCCTTTAGCAAACGTACCGCCTCGTACTGTTCGTGTACCCGGCGGCAGTGCTCGCGGAACTCTGGCATCGCGTCTACTAACTGCTTCTTGAAGGATTCTCCACTAATACATTTCTTCAACAATTCCGTGTGGTAGACATTCCGGTCAGGTTGGTCCTCTTTCACAAACTTCACTGTGCTTTTGAACCAGGTCTTGTACTTGACACTCTGGTTGTCCTTGATGGAAGCAAGACCTGTGTTCAGAGCGTCCTCACTCAATTCGACCAGTTCTCTTGTTGAGTTGGGCAAGCCAGGCACAACTTCCAACATCAGCTTCATGTTGGCATGTGGCTTGCACAGACAAACCGATCTCTTGAGGAAGATGGAAGACTTGATGGTTCTCCTGTCTCGTGCCTTGCAGAACGTCGAGAATGACATGGTGATTGCAGTCTCGGTGACAAACTTCCGGTGTAAGTTACGGAGGCAGTCAACCAGAGCCACAACAGGGATGAACATTCCACCGTCTTTCCGATAATGCTTCTTGTCTGGAAGCATGTAGCAGTTATCGGGCCGGCGTAGGAACTCATCCACCGCTTTCACCTTGGACTCGGCCATTCTGCGTCGACTGGTGATCTTCTTCTTCGACGGGGGTGGATAGACACTATTCCGGCACAGTTGAATGGCTCTAGCTATCCTGGACTTTTTGCCATGTTTCTTCTTCCCATGTCTTTGCTTCATCATCTCTTTCTTCAGCCAAAGGGGACTGCATCTCAAAGTTTCCTTGAATTCAACCAAGTCCTCCATGAACTCGATTCTTTCGGTTGTCTGGTTTGCTTTTCTTACACCAAGAAACAACAGAGCTTTGAGAGCCTCCTTCGACACATTCTCGTCAAAGATGCCAGCGGGATCTGGGACTGGGGCAACTGCGCCGTCCTGTGGGTTGTCGTTCGGGTCATCGTTGGGTATTGCAGGGTTGTCATCGGGTCTGGGTGCAGCCTGTAGTATATCAGGCGGCTTCTTCGCTCTGGCTGAGCCTGGTATTGTGTAAAAAGAAAGAATTTAGATGCATGAACCTTCATGTAACACATGTATAGTGTTTTTTCTCACATTAAACATTTAATTAGCATTTTCTGTCCTGCAACTAAGCGGGTGTGGCCCCCATGTAGGCTATGACATGTGGTCCAGTATACATATGGAAAAGGAAGTACAGGCTGTTAAGCGTCCTATGTCATGGTTATAACTCTGTTTGAGGTGTGGTTCTTTTTATTTTTTACATTTCATTTTTGGTCATAAATATAACAATCAACACATTTTTTTTCCTATACAACTAAGCGGGTCTGGCCTAAAGTAGGATGACATTAAAATTCTGTATACATATTTCGTTGTTAGTGCAGTCAGGCAGTGTCCATGATATATAGTTACAGGAGGGAGGGCAGGTGGGGGGGGGGCACTATGATCTCCCACACCTCCTCATGGGGGGGGATCTCGGTGAACGCCTGGGGGCCTCGGTAGGGTTTCCCATAAATGTAGATCTATCTCCCATGCCGATATTTTTACATGCCCGGTATTTTAAAAGAGAACTAAAATGAAATGTCATGTATCTCTCAAAGAAACAAGAGAGTTGCGTAGGGCGTGTGATAGGCAGGTAAGGCGCAAATATCCGGCAGCCACACCCAAGCACTGGTCGTGACACAAAGATCTACCTCGACGCCATAACACCACCACTACGGCAACTCAATTAGCGTGTGTAGTCCGTCTCTTTATATACTACAGTGTCATTCAAATCCCACAGGAAAGGTGTGCAAGCTGTCGTCCACAGTAAAAAACCCTTGCCTTTCTTTTATTTCCTTTTCCCCCGAATCACAAACATATGTCCTTGTATTGCACTTAATTCTTGTATGGTTTTTGAAATATTTAGGACATTTACACACTAAATAACACTGAAAACGAGGTGAAACCAGGGTAACTGCGTCAGAAAACGTAGCGCATACGTACGTATACCGCTACGCCATCTGGTGTAAAACGGTGGAACTGACTAGACACCTTTTCTGTGGTCTGGCTGTATGCTGTAGTATATAAAGAGCGTACACACGTGGCCTTGTAGGAGCGCGCGCTGGGTGGAGAGGTGTGGTAGCCGCGTGATAGGCGGGAAAGGCGCAAGTATCTGGTATATACACCAAGCTCCGTACGTGACACAAAGATCTACCTGGATGCCTAGAACACCAGCGCGCGCCCTTTTACTGTATTTCATTGCTCTGTGTAAAATCTCACCACCCCCCCCCCCCTTTTCTAAAAAAATGAGCACTCCCTAAGCGGGTCTGGCACTATGTAGGCTATGAGATATCTAGTACCGAATACATATGGGAAAGACAGTACACACTCTCAAGCATCCGATGTATATAATATGAGTCTCTGTCAAGTGTGCTTCATGTTTTTTTTGGACATTTCTAGTTTTGTCAAAATCGACACAAATTCTGTCCTGCAACTAAGCGGGTCTGGCACTATGTAGGCTATCAGATATAGTTAAGTATACATATGGGGAAGAAAGTACAGGCTGTGAAGCGTCCTATGTGTTGGTTATGAATCTCTGGCAGGTGTGGTTCATGTTTTTTTGGACATTTCCAGTTTTGTCAAAATCGACACAAATTCTGTCCTGCAACTAAGCGGGTCTGGCACTATGTAGGCTATGAGATATAGTCAAGTATACATGTGGGGAAGACAGTACACACTCTAAAGCATCCTATGTCTTGAATATGAGTCTCTGTCAGGTGTCCTTCATGTTTTTTTGGACATTTCCAGTTTTGTCTAAATCGACATATATTCTGTCCTGCAACTAAGCGGGTGTGGCACTATGTAGGCTATGAGATATAGTTAAGTATACATATGGGGAAGAAAGTACAGGCTGTGAAGCGTCCTATGTGTTGGTTATGAATCTCTGTCAGGTGTGGCTCATGTTTTTTTGGACATTTCCAGTTTTGTCTAAATCGACATATATTCTGTCCTGCAACTAAGCGGGTCTGGCACTATGTAGGCTATCAGATATCGTACAGTATACATGTGGGGAAGACAGTACACACTCTAAAGCATCCTATGTCTTGAATATGAGTCTCTGTCAAGTGTGGTTCATGTTTTTTTGGACATTTCCAGTTTTGTCTGAATCGACACATATTCTTTCCTGCTACTTTGGACACAATATTAGACCTATGGCATGATGCAGCTGTCAAAACATGATTTTTGACACATGGCATGATCCATGTGTCAAAACATGATTTTTGACACATGGCATGATTCAGGTGTCAAAACATGATTTTTGACACATGACATGATGCAGCTGTCAAAACATGATTTTTGACACATGACATGATGCAGCTGTCAAAACATGATTTTTGACACATGGCATGATCCATGTGTCAAAACATGATTTTTGACACATGGCATGATTCAGGTGTCAAAACATGATTTTTGACACATGGCATGATTCAGGTGTCAAAACATGATTTTTGACACATGACATGATGCAGCTGTCAAAACATGATTTTTGACACATGGCATGATCCATGTGTCAAAACATGATTTTTGACACATGGCAAGATTCAGGTGTCAAAACATGATTTTTGACACATGGCATGATTCAGGTGTCAAAACATGATTTTTGACACATGACATGATCCATGTGTCAAAACATGATTTTTGACACATGGCATGATTCAGGTGTCAAAACATGATTTTTGACACATGGCATGATTCAGGTGTCAAAACATGATTTTTGACACATGACATGATCCAGGTGTCGAAACATGATTTTTGACACATGTTCATATGGGAAAGACAGTACACACTCTCAAGCATCCGATGTATATAATATGAGTCTCTGTCAAGTGTGCTTCATGTTTTTTTTGGACATTTCTAGTTTTGTCTAAATCGACACAATTCTGTCCTGCAACTAAGCGGGTCTGGCACTATGTAGGCTATCAGATATAGTTAAGTATACATATGGGGAAGAAAGTACAGGCTGTGAAGCGTCCTATGTGTTGGTTATGAGTCTCTGGCAGGTGTGGTTCATGTTTTTTTGGACATTTCCAGTTTTGTCAAAATCGACACAAATTCTGTCCTGCAACTAAGCGGGTCTGGCACTATGTAGGCTATGAGATATAGTTAAGTATACATATGGGGAAGAAAGTACAGGCTGTGAAGCGTCCTATGTGTTGGTTATGAGTCTCTGGCAGGTGTGGTTCATGTTTTTTTGGACATTTCTAGTTTTGTCAAAATCGACACAAATTCTGTCCTGCAACTAAGCGGGTCTGGCACTATGTAGGCTATGAGATATAGTCAAGTATACATATGGGGAAGAAAGTACAGGCTGTGAAGCGTCCTATGTGTTGGTTATGAGTCTCTGGCAGGTGTGGTTCATGTTTTTTTGGACATTTCTAGTTTTGTCAAAATCGACACAAATTCTGTCCTGCAACTAAGCGGGTCTGGCACTATGTAGGCTATGAGATATAGTCAAGTATACATATGGGGAAGAAAGTACAGGCTGTGAAGCGTCCTATGTGTTGGTTATGAGTCTCTGGCAGGTGTGGTTCATGTTTTTTTGGACATTTCTAGTTTTGTCAAAATCGACACAAATTCTGTCCTGCAACTAAGCGGGTCTGGCACTATGTAGGCTATGAGATATAGTCAAGTATACATATGGGGAAGAAAGTACAGGCTGTGAAGCGTCCTATGTGTTGGTTATTAGTCTCTGTCAGGTGTGGTTCATGTTTTTTTGGACATTTCCAGTTTTGTCAAAATCGACACAAATTCTATCCTGCAACTAAGCGGGTCTGGCACTTTGTAGGCTATCAGATATCGTACAGTATACATGTGGTGTTCAAAGCGTCCTATGTGTTGGTTATGAGTCTCTGTGAGGTATACAGATATAAATATAATATGACAGAGGTTTAACTTACGTCTCTTTTCCGGTCTGTAGTCTGGGTCAGAAGCACTGTCTCCTGCTGCGCTGACCTGTCTCGCCTTCTTCTTGTAAGTTGCACCATCACCTCCTGTACCTTGCGTATCAAGTAAGGTGTCATTTAGAGGAATGGATACCACAATACACACTTACAGATATAGATAGATCTACTATTTATTACAGAGACTGCACTATTTCTGTCATTTTAACACAGGAGTTTTTAAAAGTTAAAAAAAGCAAATTAATTAATAAATAAGGACAACTAGTTAGAAACTAGTGAAAAATGTGCGCATGCTAGGGCATCTTAACCCTTTAGGGCCGAGCATCAAATATAGTTGATGCCATTGCTGGCCAAGCATCGACTATAGTCATCATTTATAACTCTATGGGAAACAGCAAAGGCTCGGCCATGGGAGGGTTCCTCTGAAAATGCCCCCGCCCCTTCACCAGCAAATTTTTTTTTTTGGTCGGCCTTAAAGGGTTAAGAGGTGCATAAAATAACTTACGGGTGGTACGGTGTTCTGAGGCTTCAGAGGGATCATCCTTTTCTACTGCACAGGGCACTTCCTCTTCTGGTGGGGGGGGGTATATCGCCAGGTCCATTTGCCCACAGATGGTGTGTCTCACGTACTACCCAGTGCTTTTGTTGAGGGGGACACGGAGACGGGTGCAGCATATCAGGGGGGCTCCGCATCATCGCTTGATGGTTTGTTCGCCTGCTGCTACGTGTGTTGTATGCGGTAGTCTGCCAAGGGGACTGCCTCACAGCAGCCTGATTCCCCAGGGTTTCATCGTCCGTGGATGGTCCTAGTTCATTCCGGTTTAATCCCTGTCGCTTGTCGGGTGTCAGTGTGCAGTCGTTAGCAGTCGTTAAGTTGTTGTATGTCGGTGTTATGTCGTCAGCAGTCTCTGTAGTAATGTCTTGCTTTGTCTGTCGTGGTCAGGTCGATGAACTGCCTTGGGAGGCATTATCCACCCAGTCGCCGTCACTGTCCTGTTGTTGCGTCAAGCTATTCCACAGCTCTGTCTCGTATCTGTCGTCGCCACTTCTGTCGTTGTCACTGCTGTCGTCCTCACTGCTGTCGTTGTCACTACTGTCGTCGCTGTCATCACTGCTGTCGTCGCTGTCCTGACAGTCATTGTCGTGTACGTCAGTAGTATGGGTGGACAGGACAGGGTGAGGGAGGGTAGGGTAAGCGGTGGTAGGGTCCGTGGTGGTAGGGTCCGTGGTGGTAGGGTGAGGGACCAGAGGGAGAGGGAGGGTAGGGTCGGTGGTGGTAGGGTCGGTGGTGGTAGGGTGAGGGACCAGAGGGAGAGGGAGGGTAGGGTCGGTGGTGGTAGGGTCGGTGGTGGTAGGGTGAGGGACCAGAGGGAGAGGGAGGGTAGGGTCAGCGCAGGTAGGGTCAGCGACTGGAGAGAGAGGGAGGGTAGGGTCCGTGGTGGTAGGGTGAGGGACAGGAGGGAGAGGGAGGGTAGGGTCAGCGCAGGTAGGGTCAGCGACTGGAGAGAGAGGGAGGGTAGGGTCTGTGGTGGTAGGGTGAGGGACAGGAGGGAGAGGGAGGGTAGGGTCAGCGCAGGTAGGGTCAGCGACTGGAGAGAGAGGGAGGGTAGGGTCTGTGGTGGTAGGGTGAGGGACAGGAGGGAGAGGGAGGGTAGGGTCAGCGCAGGTAGGGTCAGCGACTGGAGAGAGAGGGAGGGTAGGGTCCGTGGTGGTAGGGTGAGGGACAGGAGAGAGAGGGAGGGTAGGGTCCGTGGTGGTAGGGTCCGTGGTGGTAGGGTGAGGGACCAGAGGGAGAGGGAGGGTAGGGTCGTTGGTGGTAGGGTCCGTGGTGGTAGGGTGAGGGACCAGAGGGAGAGGGAGGGTAGGGTCAGCGCAGGTAGGGTCAGCGACTGGAGAGAGAGGGAGGGTAGGGTCCGTGGTGGTAGGGTCAGCGACTGGAGAGAGAGGGAGGGTAGGGAGAGGAAGGGTGGGGTGGGGCAGTGTTCTGTCCGTCTCTGTCGGTCCAACTGTCATGTCGTTGTCCGAGTCCCACTCCTTGTCGTCTACTACAGCAAGAGTCTCCTTGCTGATGTCCAGGTCCGTCTCTTTTGTCACATTGGCTGTCAGTGCGGTCATGTCATCCTCCCACTCTGTCTCGTCCACACCGTCTAGGGTCTGCTTGCTGATGTCCAGGTCTTGGGAGTTAGTGTCAGCAGTCTGGTGAGGGTCATCTTCTATGTCAGACATCAGCTTGCTTAGGTCCATGTCGTTTGTCGTAATAGAGAGGTCCATGTCGTTTGTCCTAATGGATGTGTCCGTCAGCTGTAAGTCCCACGTCATGTCCGTCGTCATGTCATTCACCGGTAGAGGGAGGGCAGTGTGGTCGGGTAGAGGGAGGGCAGTGTGGTCGGGTAGAGGGAGGGCAGTGTGGTCGGGTAGAGGGAGGGCAGTGTGGTCGGGTAGAGGGAGGGCAGTGTGGTCGGGTAGAGGGAGGGCAGTGTGGTCGGGTAGAGGGAGGGCAGTGTGGTCAGGTACGGGAGGGTCAGGGGTCTGGTCGGGGAGAGACGCGTCGGCCTTGTGAGTGACTGGAGGGAGAGGGAGGGTAGGGTCAGCGCAGGTAGGGTCAGCGACTGGAGGGAGAGGGAGGGTAGGGTCTGTGGTGGTAGGGTCGGTGGTGGTAGGGTCGGTGGTGGTAGGGACGGTGGTGGTAGGGTCGGTGGTGGTAGGGTGAGGGACCAGAGGGAGAGGGAGGGTAGGGTCAGCGGTGGTATGGTCAGCGACTGGAGAGAGAGGGAGGGTAGGGTCTGTGGTGGTAGGGTCTGCGACTGGAGAGAGAGGGAGGGTAGGGTCCGTGGTGGTAGGGTCCGTGGTGGTAGGGACGGTGGTGGTAGGGTCGGTGGTGGTAGGGTGAGGGACCAGAGGGAGAGGGAGGGTAGGGTCAGCGGTGGTATGGTCAGCGACTGGAGAGAGAGGGAGGGTAGGGTCTGTGGTGGTAGGGTCTGCGACTGGAGAGAGAGGGAGGGTAGGGTCCGTGGTGGTAGGGTCCGTGGTAGTAGGGTCCGTGGTAGTAGGGTCCGTGGTGGTAGGGTCCGTGGTGGTAGGGTCAGCGACTGGAGAGAGAGGGAGGGTAGGGTCTGTGGTGGTAGGGTCAGCGACTGGAGGGAGAGGGAGGGTAGGGTCTGTGGTGGTAGGGTCTGCGACTGGAGGGAGAGGGAGGGTAGGGTCTGTGGTGGTAGGGTCTGCGACTGGAGAGAGAGGGAGGGTAGGGTCCGTGGTGGTAGGGTCCGTGGTAGTAGGGTCCGTGGTAGTAGGGTCCGTGGTGGTAGGGTCCGTGGTGGTAGGGTCAGCGACTGGAGAGAGAGGGAGGGTAGGGTCTGTGGTGGTAGGGTCAGCGACTGGAGGGAGAGGGAGGGTAGGGTCTGTGGTGGTAGGGTCTGCGACTGGAGGGAGAGGGAGGGTAGGGTCTGTGGTGGTAGGGTCTGCGACTGGAGAGAGAGGGAGGGTAGGGTCCGTGGTGGTAGGGTGAGGGACAGGAGGGAGAGGGAGGGTAGGGTCCGTGGTGGTAGTGTTGTTGGGTGGCGAGACAGTAGTGTGGTCAAGCGGAGGGAGGGTAGTGTGGATGTCACTGGGAGTGGTTGTGGTTGGGAAGATAACAGGAGACGGGTCGGGGACAGTAGGGTGAGGTAGGGTAGGTTTAGGGGTGGGAGGACGGTCGGTCGTAGTCACGGTTTTTGGGGTCATAATGGGGGTAGGGTCACTCTCCAACTGTATGTCCCATATGTCCCCAGTCAGTCGGTAGTTCATGTCTACTACCAGGCAGACTGCAAGTGCAGTCTGCTCGTCACTTCGTCGGTCCTGCTGCTGTTGTGTCATGTCCGTTGTCATGCACGGCTCGTCTACCAAAGAGATGAGCCATGCCGCTGGGTCCTGTTCTGTGTTGTCAAGTCCGTCAGTCAGGGTGGAGGGGTCAGGGGTCTGGTCGGGTACAGTCCCGTCAAGTCCGTCGGTAAGGGTGGAGGGGTCAGGGGTCTGGTCGGGTACAGTGACGTCCACCGTTCTGTCCGCGTTCTCCTCCAGCTCATCGAGGTACTTTGTATAATCTACCACTTTATATGATCTGTATTGTAAGTAAGATAAAAATCAAGATTTCACTGACGTAATTAGGTGACAAAGTAAAAGAGGAGGCAGTAGTACATTCATGAACAAAAACTTTATTTCCCTCACCCCCCTATGTACTATACATGTACAGATGAAAATATATATATATGTAAAATACACGTACATGTATATGTATACAGTAGAGAATAAAAAGTTATTGTCACTAAAATAGCGATAAAGCTTTTAAAATGAAAAAGTAAAAAATAGATCCAGACATGTAGCAAAAAAAAAGATAATTACATATCTATGTATTATATATATGTAGCAGCGAATGTCGATCTATAGAATGGAAATTATTTATATATATTCATATGAAACTTGGTACTACTTTCCTTAAGTTTAATAAGTAGAAACTGATAAAACCTGAACACGTTTAGTGGTTAGTATTTATGAGTAGAAAACACATAGTGCATGTAAATATACATAATTAAAACTACACATGAATAAACATGTATTAAAAGCTGATTTTCATGTCTGTTCAAATAGAAAAAAAAATGAGTATTTGGAAATGATTTACAACTCCCTATAGATCTAGATATTTAAAATATATACAGTATAAAAAAACTATTTCGGCTTAGGTTGGAGGGCATTAATAAATGCCGCCGCCATCACCTCCTCCATGTCCTCCGGGGTCCTGACAGGCCTTGTGGGGGAGGCCACCTCCGCCACCAGTTGTTGGTGTCGTTGCCTTACACGGACCCGGCCAGACAGCACGGGCCTGAGTGCTGGCACTGGCAGGGTCGGTACCTCAGCTGGGACTGGGACTGGGAGAGGGGCCGCGCGACATGCGCCTCTCGGTGGCTGGAAGCGGGACGGGAGGCGAGTAGGCCGGGGGTCGGAGTGATCCGACTCATCTGGCTCCGAGTCCTCCGGCTCCGAGTCATCCGGCTCCGACACCTCGGGGTGGGTCGAATACTCCTCAGAGGAGTCCACGGGGTCGGAGGGGCCGGCACGGTAGCTGGCAGAGCTGACGTCCGTCTCCGACGCCGTACTGACGCGGTACGACGCCTTACTGCCCCTTAGTCTGTAACAAAGGTTATTTTTGTAAAACTTAACAAGTTAGTATAAAAGTAGAACAAGTAACAAAGTCATAACAAGGTTAGATCGAGACAAATGTGCCAAAAACACAGACGACAACAGTGTTACAAGGTATATTACATTTTATAATTTAGGTTAGAAGAACAAACAAAAATTGAACATTTCATTTTGTTTGAAAAAGGTGCACTACGTACCGGCTGGAGACAGGTGACCCATCTTTCTGCCTCTTGGAAGGGGGGGCACTGTCGGACGAGCCGGAGTCCGGGTCCGAGTCTGAGTTGTCAGGTTGTTCCTCCTTCTCGCTCTCTTAACATAGGAGGATAAAAGTAGTGGTGGTGAAAACCAGTTCATTTCCATATACATACAACTAGCAATGTTTTAATATTTTACTTGTCTGATTTTTCGCCTAGATGTATATTTTATTGTATTAATGTTACATGTATGCATATAAATATATATATTGTACAGTAGATCTGGATGCATTATAAATCGAGAGAAATGTGTACATAGATGTACATGTATTTATATTTATATCTATAAATATGAGCGGTGTACACAAATACATGTACCATATTCCACGTAAAGAGCGCACTGGGCGCTATTTATAACTTATTTTCATGGTGTTTTAGTACTTTGGAGTTTAAGTGTCACCAAAATCATCAAAGTTTAGCCTTTGTTCTAGTTTAAAAATGCGCTTATTAGGGGGAGGGCGCTTATATTACGTAGAATAAGGTGCATGTATACATCTATATATATATATATCTGTATTGTTATAAATGTTACTGATATTATAAACCTTTTTTTTTCTTACCACTGATCTCCTTAGAGGTATTGCTCAGGCGACTCGGGGTCACCTGTTTCCTCCTTCGGCCCTTGGAGGAGCAGGACGGGGAGGGGGTCCTGGTGGCAGTGGCCCTCTTGCCACGTCGTACGGGTGGTGGCTGGGGGGACTGGCTGTTCTCCTCCTCCTCGGATGAAGAGCTGGCCGGCTGGGTGGAGGTGGAGGGACGCGGCCCAGAGACGCGGCGCCGTTTTGCGTCAGGTAGAGGGAGAGGGCTGGTTGACGGGGTACGGGCCCGCTTCTGCCCAGCCTGGCGTGCCCTAGTGCCTGGGGCGTCCTCCTCCTGGTCCTGTGAAGCGCGCCTTCTGGTGTGGCCCTCCTTATTTAGCTTCTTTTCTCTCTTGTGGGCGAGACTCCCCTTTGCTGGACGGTGACGCTGTAAAATAGTTTAAAAGGAAAGATATTATTATAAGGAATGTGTGAAGATTCATTGATACAAAAATAGTTAGAACTACTATAGATATTAATATGCAATTCTTGTGTAACAAGTGTTGATGTATGATGGATTAATTTTAAATCATTTTTATGTGATAGACCATGTATTGGCTTATATTGACATACATAAGATTTAGTTCCGTACAACGTGCGAAATGCATAAAAGTATGTCTATAGATAGATATCTGTACAGTAAACATACATGTATAATGATCTATAGATAAATTAAGATACAATGTCATGTAGAATTATTTGAGATGCCACTTACAGCAGACTTGGCCGAGCGCCTCTTCTTGGCCTCCTTCACCTTGTTTGGGTCGTTCTTGTCGGGGTTAAATGTCTTGAAATTGGAAACGCGAACGTTTTTGGCATTACGAGCGTTCTGGTAAATAATCTTGTTCTGTCCTTAGAAATCCCGGGAGAAAGGCTTCCGGGCCTCAACCCAGGCGACCAGGTCCGCCCGCCCCTGGTCCCCGGGGGGGAATTCAGGCTTGGTGAGGGGCATCGGGAAGGGGTAGACCTTGGGTGTTTTCTTGGACTTCTTCTTTCCCATCTGAAAAAATAATTGGATAATAGATAAATTGATATATATATTTAGACATGTCCTGCAACTAACACGTGAGGTTGAGTGCTGTCTGATGTGTGGATGGCATGTCCATTGAATGAATAGTAGGGGGGGTGGGAGCAATTTTCGAAATTTTAGGAAAATTTTGAGAAAATGAAAAATCATTTTTTGGGGAAAGCAAAAGACCAGGTGGAAAAAGAATGGAGTACTAGATGCTGTACAAGAGGAGTGCAGAGTAACAGGATGGGGGCCAGTTGAAAAAAAAGAGTGTAGGGGGTGTGGGGAGGTATTTCCATTTTTGACTATAGGCCGTGTCCTGCAACTAAGCGGGTAAAAAAGTGACAAGGCGGGGGGCGATTTCTAATATTTTTGATGTTCCTGACACGTGAGGTTGAGTGCTGTCTGATGTGTGGATGGCATGTCCATTGAATGAATAGTAGGGGGGGTGGGAGCAATTTTCGAAATTTTAGGAAAATTTTGAGAAAATGAAAAATCATTTTTTGGGGAAAGCAAAAGACCAGGTGGAAAAAGAATGGAGTACTAGATGCTGTACAAGAGGAGTGCAGAGTAACAGGATGGGGGCCAGTTGAAAAAAAAGAGTGTAGGGGGGTGTGGGGAGGTATTTCCATTTTTGACTATAGGCCGTGTCCTGCAACTAAGCGGGTAAAAAAGTGACAAGGCGGGGGGCGATTTCTAATATTTTTGATGTTCCTGACACGTGAGGTTGGGTGCTGTCTGATGTGTGGATGGCATGTCCATTGAATGAATAGTAGGGGGGGTGGGAGCAATTTTCGAAATTTTAGGAAAATTTTGAGAAAATGAAAAATCATTTTTTGGGGAAAGCAAAAGACCAGGTGGAAAAACAATGGAGTACTAGATGCTGTACAAGAGGAGTGCAGAGTAACAGGATGGGGGCCAGTTGAAAAAAAAAAGTGTAGGGGGGTGTGGGGAGGTATTTCCATTTTTGACTATAGGCCGTGTCCTGCAACTAAGCGGGTAAAAAAGTGACAAGGGGCGGGGCGATTTCTAATATTTTTGATGTTCCTGACACGTGAGGTTGAGTGCTGTCTGATGTGTGGATGGCATGTCCATTGAATGAATAGTAGGGGGGGTGGGAGCAATTTTCGAAATTTTAGGAAAATTTTGAGAAAATGAAAAATCATTTTTTGGGGAAAGCAAAAGACCAGGTGGAAAAAGAATGGAGTACTAGATGCTGTACAAGAGGAGTGCAGAGTAACAGGATGGGGGCCAGTTGAAAAAAAAGAGTGTAGGGGGGTGTGGGGAGGTATTTCCATTTTTGACTATAGGCCGTGTCCTGCAACTAAGCGGGTAAAAAAGTGACAAGGCGGGGGGCGATTTCTAATATTTTTGATGTTCCTGACACGTGAGGTTGAGTGCTGTCTGATGTGTGGATGGCATGTCCATTGAATGAATAGTAGGGGGGGTGGGAGCAATTTTCGAAATTTTAGGAAAATTTTGAGAAAATGAAAAATCATTTTTTGGGGAAAGCAAAAGACCAGGTGGAAAAACAATGGAGTACTAGATGCTGTACAAGAGGAGTGCAGAGTAACAGGATGGGGGCCAGTTGAAAAAAAAAAGTGTAGGGGGGTGTGGGGAGGTATTTCCATTTTTGACTATAGGCCGTGTCCTGCAACTAAGCGGGTAAAAAGGTGACAAGGGGGGGGGCGATTTCTAATATTTTTGATGTTCCTGACACGTGAGGTTGAGTGCTGTCTGATGTGTGGATGGCATGTCCATTGAATGAATAGTAGGGGGGGTGGGAGCAATTTTCGAAATTTTAGGAAAATTTTGAGAAAATGAAAAATCAATTTTTTGGGGAAAGAAAAAGACCAGGTGGAAAAACAATGGAGTACTAGATGCTGTACAAGAGGAGTGCAGAGTAACAGGATGGGGGCCAGTTGAAAAAAAAAAGTGTAGGGGGGTGTGGGGAGGTATTTCCATTTTTGACTATAGGCCGTGTCCTGCAACTAAGCGGGTAAAAAAGTGACAAGGGGGGGGGGCGATTTCTAATATTTTTGATGTTCCTGACACGTGAGGTTGAGTGCTGTCTGATGTGTGGATGGCATGTCCATTGAATGAATAGTAGGGGGGGTGGGAGCAATTTTCGAAATTTTAGGAAAATTTTGAGAAAATGAAAAAACAATTTTTTGGGGAAAGAAAAAGACCAGGTGGAAAAACAATGGAGTACTAGATGCTGTACAAGAGGAGTGCAGAGTAACAGGATGGGGGCCAGTTGAAAAAAAAAAGTGTAGGGGGGTGTGGGGAGGTATTTCCATTTTTGACTATAGGCCGTGTCCTGCAACTAAGCGGGTAAAAAAGTGACAAGGGGGGGGCGATTTCTAATATTTTTGATGTTCCTGACACGTGAGGTTGAGTGCTGTCTGATGTGTGGATGGCATGTCCATTGAATGAATAGTAGGGGGGGTGGGAGCAATTTTCGAAATTTTAGGAAAATTTTGAGAAAATGAAAAATCAATTTTTTGGGGAAAGAAAAAGACCAGGTGGAAAAACAATGGAGTACTAGATGCTGTACAAGAGGAGTGCAGAGTAACAGGATGGGGGCCAGTTGAAAAAAAAAAGTGTAGGGGGGTGTGGGGAGTTTTTTTTTGGTTTAAATGTTTTTGACTATACGCCGTGTCCTGCAACTAAGCGGGAAAAAATGTGATGGGGGGGGGGGATTTGTTATTTTTTGTATATTACTGACTCGTGAGGGTCTGTGCTGTCTGATGTGTGGATGGCACCTACGTTGATAAAGAGTAGGGGGGGTGGGAGCAATTTTCTCTTGGTGGTAGTACTTAGTTACATGTGACTAAGCGCTTTGACAATTTTGCAAAGATGATACTTTTAAGGGTCTAGGAAGGAAACCAATGATTTTTTTTTCATGTTTTCATGCAGATACGGTATAATATAGCATATTTCAAGTAAAAAGTACTATGACAAAGCATGTAACTGAATAATATGACACATGTTCATTGAGAAAGGATTTTCAAGTTTTTCTATATCTTGGTGACTAAGCGGTATGGGATAGGGTCGATGTGGCTGTATCTGTCAGTTGACATGTAATTTTTTTCTCAGAAAATGTATAAAGAAACATTGTGAACAAAATACAATGCGATTCGGGAGTGCCATATGGTATGATGTACATGTTACAGGGTTTTGATGCAAATAATTTGGACCGATCTGCCCAAAAACAATGAAAAACATGCAGCACGATACAACATGCTGCCGTACTCACCGTGAAGTTGGCTCGATGTGGACGGAAGTAGCACTGGTCCTAGCCCGGGAACAAGCGAGCTGAGCTTAGTTCATGAAAAAAACGGTAGGCGCCAGCAGCTGTGTGGAAATTTCCACTGTGTCGCCACCTCGCGACTAAGCGCTTAGTCACGGGACAAGACAGCGTCCAGAGCAGTCACGCACGGTGTGGAGGGCAGCAGGTAGGGAGTACAATGATGATTTTAACTATGTTAACAGGGGGCATCTATGTTAATCATATGCAGTTTGTGTCTTTTTTTATCTTTGTCCCCTTTCGTTCCTATTGACGTTTCAGAACAACCGCTTAGTGACGGGACACGTCAGGGATAGAGATATAGCATGACCTTGAGGTCTGATGGCGTATTAGGGGGGGGGGGGAAAGGGTATGGGGTACTACATCTATATGTTATCTTCATGTTACACTGGATACTGTAACAAAAAAAAAGGTTCATATGTCCTGTAGGAAGCAATTCATATGATATGGTATAAACCGCTTAGTCACGGGACATTGCCGATATTTGATTTTCCACCTGTGGCGACCTACAATGTAGAGAAAGATGGGAAAAAAGCACCTATTTGGACCAAGGTATGTACTAACTATAAATAAAAACATTGTATAGCACTGTAATACATAAGAAACCAACTTTATTACAAGTTAAATGGCTGTGAACAGGGTAAATTAGCGTATTCTCCACCATGACGGCCCCCTGGTGGCCAAATCATGGCATAAAAGTTGGGAAATGTATACATTTCTACACAGGCCCAACCTAAACCTACAGAATGGGGTACTTTTTGGGGGGAAATATAGTACTGCTTCCATGCTGTGCCACATGAAGCTGGACGGACCCCTATTTTTCATATGCATTGAACTCATGAGACAGAGCCACAAGTTGGTGCTGTTCAAATGAATTGTGTTTTCTCTTGGAGTATAAAATCTTTGCTCCGTGGATGTGTTCACCATACAGGCAACTTTAGGACCCACCTAGACAAGAAATATCAGTTACAGTTTATTATGGTATAATTATAGGCTACATCTTATTCTATTATGTACTATGTATCACCAGGCTGGGAGATTCAGTCATCTCATGATATCTCTGTTAATGAACTTACTATAACTAATAATAAACCTTGCAAATTTCTTGTCTGAAGAAATAAATTAAGTTTCTACAATGAGTTTGATAATGGGTGTGGACACTTTGTAACATGCGGACAAAACAAAACAAAACAAAACAAAACATGCATTAGGTCGAAAGTCGCCTCCAAAACGGCCCAGGTCGCCAGGTCGCTTTTGACCCCTCTGGAGCCACCAGGCTGGTCGTCCTGTGGGCGGCTCCATTACTTAAGCTTGTACCGGCGAGACAAGCACTGATACAGCCATCACAATGGGTACAGGTTATTACATAATGCACCCTAAACATTCCGCAGTGAAGGCCAGGGAATTATTTCATTGGTTGATAATGCATCCAGCTAGACGCGGTAGGCCAATCAAAAAAATGTGTTTCTCATCACCGCGCCCATCATAAAAATTGTGATTTGAATGAACCGTGAAGTTGGCTCGATGTGGACGGAAGTAGCACTGGTCCTAGCCCGGGAACAAGCGAGCTGAGCTTAGTTCATGAAAAAAACGGTAGGCGCCAGCAGCTGTGTGGAAATTTCCACTGTGTCGCCACCTCGCGACTAAGCGCTTAGTCACGGGACAAGACAGCGTCCAGAGCAGTCACGCACGGTGTGGAGGGCAGCAGGTAGGGAGTACAATGATGATTTTAACTATGTTAACAGGGGGCATCTATGTTAATCATATGCAGTTTGTGTCTTTTTTTATCTTTGTCCCCTTTCGTTCCTATTGACGTTTCAGAACAACCGCTTAGTGACGGGACACGTCAGGGATAGAGATATAGCATGACCTTGAGGTCTGATGGCGTATTAGGGGGGGGGGGGAAAGGGTATGGGGTACTACATCTATATGTTATCTTCATGTTACACTGGATACTGTAACAAAAAAAAAGGTTCATATGTCCTGTAGGAAGCAATTCATATGATATGGTATAAACCGCTTAGTCACGGGACATTGCCGATATTTGATTTTCCACCTGTGGCGACCTACAATGTAGAGAAAGATGGGAAAAAAGCACCTATTTGGACCAAGGTATGTACTAACTATAAATAAAAACATTGTATAGCACTGTAATACATAAGAAACCAACTTTATTACAAGTTAAATGGCTGTGAACAGGGTAAATTAGCGTATTCTCCACCATGACGGCCCCCTGGTGGCCAAATCATGGCATAAAAGTTGGGAAATGTATACATTTCTACACAGGCCCAACCTAAACCTACAGAATGGGGTACTTTTTGGGGGGAAATATAGTACTGCTTCCATGCTGTGCCACATGAAGCTGGACGGACCCCTATTTTTCATATGCATTGAACTCATGAGACAGAGCCACAAGTTGGTGCTGTTCAAATGAATTGTGTTTTCTCTTGGAGTATAAAATCTTTGCTCCGTGGATGTGTTCACCATACAGGCAACTTTAGGACCCACCTAGACAAGAAATATCAGTTACAGTTTATTATGGTATAATTATAGGCTACATCTTATTCTATTATGTACTATGTATCACCAGGCTGGGAGATTCAGTCATCTCATGATATCTCTGTTAATGAACTTACTATAACTAATAATAAACCTTGCAAATTTCTTGTCTGAAGAAATAAATTAAGTTTCTACAATGAGTTTGATAATGGGTGTGGACACTTTGTAACATGCGGACAAAACAAAACAAAACAAAACAAAACATGCATTAGGTCGAAAGTCGCCTCCAAAACGGCCCAGGTCGCCAGGTCGCTTTTGACCCCTCTGGAGCCACCAGGCTGGTCGTCCTGTGGGCGGCTCCATTACTTAAGCTTGTACCGGCGAGACAAGCACTGATACAGCCATCACAATGGGTACAGGTTATTACATAATGCACCCTAAACATTCCGCAGTGAAGGCCAGGGAATTATTTCATTGGTTGATAATGCATCCAGCTAGACGCGGTAGGCCAATCAAAAAAATGTGTTTCTCATCACCGCGCCCATCATAAAAATTGTGATTTGAGGATCTTTTTTTATTTTTGTAAAATGATTTTTCTTGAAAAATTGGTCAAAAAGTCAACAAATATTGGCATGTTTGGTATCAAATCAAAGCTTATGCTGTTGGAAATACAGGGGGCTAATAATAACTTGCATTGTAAGAACTTTGTCGGTTCAACAAACTCTTAGCTACTAAAATGTGAAAATTCTGCGAGGAAAGTCTCAATTTCCCTATATATTCCAGCCCCCAGTAAAAAAAAATAAACATAAAAATAAAAAACGCCCTCGTCACATTTCTGACTGCTGGGTGATGAGAAACCTTTTTTTATGAGTGGCCCGGAGGGCAGTACTACACCTAGCGCTTTATACGTATGAGACCCCGGGTATGAGACTCGCCCTTAGGCCACTCAAAAAAAAAAGTTGTTTCTCATCACCATGCAGTGAAAAATATGACGAGGGCGTTTTTAATTTAATTTTTTTTTTTTTTTACTCTGGGCATAAATACATGGATTTTTCCCGATAAATTTTCACATTTTAGGAATTCACAGTTTATCGATCAGCAAAAGTTATTATAATGCAACGTATTCCTAGCTGGCTGAATAACTGACAGCATAAGCTTTAATTTCATACCAAATTTGGCTATATTTCTCCATTTTTAACATATTTTTCATCAAAAATGTTTAAAAAAAAAGAAAAAAAAAAGGTTCTCTCCAAATGATGATTTTCATGATGCGCGCGGTGATGAGAAACAACTTTCTTTTTTGAGTGGCCTATATCCAGCTAATCCGCTGGGCTACTATCATGATACAGAGTACCCCTATGGTCCCAGTGGCGCTATGGTGCCCCAGAGGCTGTCCTACATGGACAATTATTTAGTTTTTGTTTACCCCAACCCCACCCCCCGGGGGGGGGGCACTTCCTATACTTTCTATAGTAGCTATGTGTGAACATCGCCTCAAATTTTCTACCCTTATCACGGGAGAAAAGTCTACAAAATAGCACTCTTTTTATGGGAAATTGACCAGAAATCATATCTCAATCGATGGAGACCAAGAAAAATATACCCTTATCACGGGTGATTATAGGAAAAATACACTAAATCATGGGTGATCAATAAATATGATGGCAAAAAGGGCAAAATTTCTCCATGTATACTCTCAAATAGTGTAAAAATGTACCCCTTTCCCTCCAAATTTGCCAAATTTGCCAAATTTGCCTAAAAAGCATCCCTATCCCTTGAAATTGTGTTCACACATGGTATCAAAATCTGGGAGAGAGGCCCCCCGGGACCCCACCCCATGTGTACGTTATGACACTGCTGTGTGGAGTCAACAGCATTACCACATAACCTTTACATCTTGATGCCATGATCAACCCATCATTTCCAACGGAGGTTCTCCTTCAATATGATGCGATTACGTAGATGAGTGAAGCCAAACATGTTGCATTCCACCCAGGAGGGTGTGTGGCAAATAGGCTTATAAAGCTCTAGGGCTATATTGTCCCATTTTATCCATGTACACAGTAGGTCTAAACAGTAGAATGCACCAATAATACATGTAGTATTAAACGTCAATATAACTATCAATGATGTTGCATTGTCTCAAAGGCCTAAAAAAAAAGGCGTGGTTCAGGTTATTTTTTCTCAAATTTTCATTTTACTTTGGCCTAAAAAGTACCCAAAACTGACTGGCAAACTTCAACACTGACTCGTCGACAATAGCTTTGACTCATATACTATCAAATTGACTCTGAAATAGCCCCAAAATAGTTTTATAAAGACAGATTGATCCCATGGCTATCACAGGGGGGCAGGTTTGTGCTGTTGAAGGCTTCATTGAGAACCAGTTACGCACTGTTTTCCCTCTAGAGGCAGGTCGCTTTCCTGCTCCTCTGGGTCTCACTGAGGGTAATCCCACAGAAATATTATGATAACTTATACACATGCTGCTGAATATCTGCCAATTTCAATCAAATAATAGGAAAGGGATTCTCAGTGAGTTTACATTTTTTTCAAAGGCTACATTGGGGTTCGGCGAAAATGCAAATTATTCATTGCAAATTCAGGCAGAATTCAGGTGGTTTTACGCTATAGACCAGTGCTCAAATTTTCCGTGGTCAGTAGCCAATTTTGGTTGAAAATGTTTTGTAGGAAAGATGCATCGTTTTGGTCAAGGGTGATTTTCAGAAGTTGTAAATGTCCTGGAAGCTGTTATTGTGTTTTCCGCTATATTAAAGTATATAGTAAAAGGATTTCGTTCACTGAGGCCTGTGAGCCAGACTGGCAGCTAGGGCTACTGGCAGAAAGACTCGAGCGGATCTGTATATATCTTATTTTTCAATATAGGGGGCACCACACTTAGCTCCTCCTCTGACTGTACCCTTTTTTCCCCATGCTCTAATTTATATTGATGACATCTGCCTGTAGTTCCTGACTCCCCCCACGAGATGTCATTGTGGCAGTGAACCCCCCCCCCCCCCCTGTTGATATGTAGTTGATATGTGATGCAAAGGGGCCACTGGTTTCCTAGTTTATTATTCAAATCTATACATATCATGGCAGCTACAGGCAGATGCCCGAGGCAGATGTCATCAATATCAATTAGAGCATGGGGAAAAAATGGCACAGTGGAGATTCCGAGCGGGTACTAGGGGAAACATCCGGGGGGGGGGCACTTAGTATATTTTGTATACACATGTGTGCGGCTGGGAAGGGTACTTTTTCTACAAAATCGCCCTAACAAGGGTCCACTTTTCAAAGAAAAATCGCCCTAGCAAGGGTCCACTTTCATGAAAATCGCCCTAACAAAGGTCTACTTTTCACAAAAATGTCCGGCTTTTCGCCAAGATTTGCCCGTTTTCACAAAAAATGTCATAGTTTTCAACAAAAGTCTTCGCAAGAGGGTAATTTTTCAGCAGATTTACACAAACATGATATATTCTATTGTTTTTTTACCGAAACCTAGGCACTTTTGGCCAAAAAATGCCCTAACAAGGGTAACTTTTTTGGCATCAAAATCGCCCTAACAAGGGTAAGGGTTGTCAGAGGTCCAGCCACACACCCCTGTCAAAAGAAATTCAAGTGCCCTCCCTCCCCCGGGGGAAACACCTATACTACAATGAACAGACTTTGAATAGTTGCAATTCCAAACACAGGGTCTCCAATGTCCTCTATAGGATTCGATTGTGCATCAGAATCTGGTATATTTATTAGTTATGATAAGTCCAATAGGCATGAACACAACACTGTGTATCAACTGCTTAAAGTTAAGTTCTTAACTAATTTCCAGATTTCAGAAAAAGCACAATGTCAACTGAACAGAGTCAATCCTCCTGTCTCATGCATTGGCAATCCTTTATAATATATCAGATGCGAAGAGGGGAGTGTATCTAATATTGATGTAACATTGATTGATAGCGCCATGCTGTAATATTACAGTAATTTGGAAATCCCTGAAGCATGCTGAGTTGGCGACCAAGACTTGTGCCCTTTAGTTCCTGATGCCATCTTTGACCGGGTTGATAGGAAACGGTTTATTTAGGGCAGATAGATATTTATGTAGAATAAAATTAATGATTTAAAGTATTACGAGGATGCAATGGTTTTGATCTAGGATTTTCACACCATAGGTGTGGTGACCGGCTTTTTTTAAGGATTTAAAAAAAAAAGGATTTTGTGTGTGTTTGATGGTATACAGAAGCCATGATGCATTTATGCATCACTGTGTAGTTGCAGCAGTGTGCTGTCCTTAAAGGGTTAGTGAAAAGAAGTCATGATGCATTCACGCATCACTGTGTAGTTAAAGCAGTGTGCTGTCCCTAAAGGGTTAGTGTAGAGAAGTCATGATGCATGAATGTATCACTGTGTAGCTGCAGCAGTGTGCTGGCCTTAAAGGGTTAGTCTAGAGAAGCCATGATGCATGAATGTATCACTGTGTAGTTTAAGCAGTGTGCCATCCTTAAAGGGTTAGTTCACACAAGTCATGATGCAGGAGTGTATCACTGTGTAGTTACAGAAGTGTGTTGTCCATAAAGGGTTAGTGTAGAGAAGTCATGATCCATGAGTGTATCACTGTGTAGCTGAAGGAGTGTGCTGGCCTTAAAGGGTTAGTCTAGAGAAGCCATGATGCATGAATGTATCACTGTGTAGTTTAAGCAGTGTGCCAACCTTAAAGGGTTAGTTCACACAAGTCATGATGCATGAATGCATCACTGTGTAGTTACAGAAGTGTGTTGTCCATAAAGGGTTAATGTAGAGAAATCATGACCCATGAATGTATCACTGTGTAGTTGGAGCAGTGTGCCATCTTTAAAGGTTGTTTTTTTACAGAAGTCATGATGCATGAATGCATTAATGTGTAGTTGCAGCAGTGTGCTGTCCTTAAAGGGCTAGTGTAAATAGGTCATGATGCATTCATGCATCACTGTGTAGCTGAAGCAGTGTGTCATCCTTGAAGGGTTAGTTCAAAAAGGTTATGATACATGAATGCATCACTGTGCAGTTACAGCAGTGTGTTGTCTTTAAAGGGTTAGTGTGGAGAAGTCATGATCAATGAATGTATCACTGTGTAGTTGAAGCAGTGTGTTGTCCTTAAAGGGTTGTTTCATAGAAGTCATGAAGCATGAATGCATCACTGTGTACTTAAAACAGTGACTGTCCTTAAAGGGTTAGTTCACATAATTCATGATCATTCATGGAGTGTGCTGGCCTTAAAGGGTTACTGTAGAGAAGTCATGATGCATGAATGTATCACTGTGTGGTTAAAGCAGTGTGCCATCCTTAAAGTGTTAGTTCACGGAAGTCATGATGCACGAATGCATCACTGTGTAGTTACAGCAGTGTGCTGTCCTTGAAGGGTTAGTGTAGAGAAGTTATGATGCATTCATGCATCACTGTGTAGTTGCAGCAGTGTGCTGTCCCTAAAGGGTTAAAGAAGTCATGATGCATGAATGTATCACTGTGTAGTTGCAGCAGTGTGCTGTCCTTTAAGGGTTAGTGTAGAGAAGTTATGATGCATTCATGCATCACTGTGTAGTTGTAGCAGTGTGCTGTCCTGAAAGGGTTAAAGGAGTCTTGATGCAGGAGTGTATCACTGTGTAGGTGAAGCAGTGTGCTATCCTTAATGGGTTAGTCTACAGGAGTCTTGATGCAGGAGTGTATCACTATGTAGGTGGAGCAGTGTGCCGTCCTTAAAGGGTTAGTCTACAGGAGTCATGATGCAGGAGTGTATCACTGTGTAGGTGGAGCAGTGTGCCGTCCTTAAAGGGTTAGTCTACAGGAGTCATGATGCAGGAGTGTATCACTGTGTAGGTGGAGCAGTGTGCCGTCCTTAAAGGGTTAGTCTACAGAAATCATGATGCAGGAGTGTATAACTGTGTAGGTGAAGGAGTGTGCCGTCCTTAAAGGGTTAGTCTACAGTAGTCATGATGCAGGAGTGTATCACTGTGTAGGTGAAGCAGTGTGCCGTCCTTAAAGGGTTAGTCTACAGGAGTCATGATGCAGGAGTGTATCACTATGTAGGTGGAGCAGTGTGGCATCCTTAAAGGTTAATCTACAGAAGTCACGATGCAGGAGTGTATCACTGTGTAGGTGAAGCAGTGTGCTGTCCTTAAAGGGTTAGTCTACAGTAGTCTTGATGCAGGAGTGTATCACTGTTTAGGTGAAGCAGTGTGCCGTCCTTAAAGGGTTAGTCTACAGGAGTCATGATGCAGGAGTGTATCACCATGTAGGTGAAGCAGTGTGCCGTCCTTAAAGGGTTAATCTACAGGAGTCACGATGCAGGAGTATATCACTGTGTAGGTGAAGCAGTGTGCTGTCCTTAAAGGGTTAAAGGAGTCATGATGCAGGAGTGTATCACTGTGTAGGTGAAGCAGTGTGCTGTCCTTAAAGGGTTAGTCTACAGGAGTCATGATGCAGGAGTGTATCACTGTGTAGCTGAAGGAGTGTGCTGTCCTTAAAGGGTTAGTCTACAGGAGTCATGATGCAGGAGTGTATCACTGTGTAGGTGTGCAGGAGTGTATCACTATGTAGGT
The DNA here is from genome assembly GCA_947462335.1 of Harmothoe impar. Classification (NCBI taxonomy): domain Eukaryota; kingdom Metazoa; phylum Annelida; class Polychaeta; order Phyllodocida; family Polynoidae; genus Harmothoe; species Harmothoe impar. The sequence continues at coordinate 75,990,612 of OX381711.1, forward strand.
GAAGCAGTGTGCTGTCCTTAAAGGGTCAGGCTGAAGTTCACGAATGCACCCACCGCTCGGATTTACTAATGCTACCACACGGCACCCAGGTCACGCACCACTGCCTGCCGCTGAGGGCTGTGTAGAGGAGCCTAGAGACTGGTCTGTGCCTATGGTTCGCGGCCGCTATGCTAAACCTATGGGACGCGATTCTTCTCTTTGAGCTTACCGCGGGTTCATATCCATGTAAACTGACCGGACCCATTGAAAATGGTGCCGGTCAATAACATCCATCAACTTTCTCAGCCCATGGAGAAACTGAATCCTGTTCTCCATGCACTACCGGATATACTCTCCTGGGAACATGGACGAGGAAATCTTTCCAATCGCAAAAACGTTTCTCTCCGCATTTTAAGACAATTTTAAGATAATAACATTTATTTCAGATTGTCCTAGCATGACAATCTTAAATTGAAGATTCTAAACACCAGATGGCACCACTGTATTATACCTGGTGCAGTTGTCCATAGTTGTGATATCAGTTAGCCTGTCAGAAAAAGGAAAAAAAGGAAGAAAGAAAGAAAGAAAGAAAGAAAGAAAGAAAGAAAGAAAGAAAAGGGGGCTCGGGGGCAGAGCCCCAGATATGATACAAGATACTACCAACAACAAATAAATAAGGGTCAAAATAGAAAAACGATAAGCTTAAGTGGTGCCATCTACAGCGGGTTTACCGAGGCGATTATCTCAAAAGCAAACAACATTTTTAAGCTAATCGACTTTAAGATTATCGCTTTTAAAATTGGAAAGATTTTCTTGTCCACATTCCAAAGGGGAGTCTGTATCGACGAGCGCTCTCCACGGCTCTATTCTCCATCGTCATTATCACAATAGCTATGTACCAAACCTTTAAATGCATATTTTGATAGAGCTATCAATATATCACATGAAATAAAGATAGAGATCCACTCTGATCTGTCTGAACGACATGGTTCTCCACTCATTGTGCCTTGGATCACGTCACACCAGTCTCCACTCAAGGCACCACTCGGGGAGAAACCTGTCATTCAGATCATCGTGTACCTCTGTCTATCTATCATTGATAAAGAACAATGAGAACAACCAGTCAACGATACCAGCCTCAGTAAATGAGTGAAAGCAGTAAGTCAAATATTTTGTTAAATATATTTATTACCGGTGGGTGTATTTTAGATAGTTAAGGAATTCTTGGTCCGTTGTACTTTGTTACATAGCCGCTTGATGGTAAACAATGTCAGTACTATACATCCTGCTGCGAGGCCACATGACCCAAAGATGAAAAACAGTGTGTTACTGTCACCCAGAATATCCAGGATATATCCTGAAAAAGGAGAGATAAGAACAAGTCAGTATTGAAACGACCCTATCGATCATCTGGCACTTAAACATGGGATATGAATGTCTGTAAAACAGGGAGGAATACATTGTATAATAGGGATGTACTTGCCACATTGGTCTACCATAGCATATATTAGGATAATTAAAAATACATGACTAGGCTAATCAGGATACTGGTGAAGGGGATAGATTGATCTATGATATAAAATAACCAATCAGCAATGGGTCTTTTATTTACAGAACCTTTATATATCTACAGCAGGGGCGTGGCAACCGCAGGGGGGGCTGCAACATTTTTGACCAACCCCCATAAGTTCAAACCAAAAAGGTCAAGTAAAAAGCGGTCAAAAAGGGACAACATACCTTTCTGTCCCCCCTACTTTGAAATTGTTTGCCAAGCCCCTGTTTACAGTGATACAACCTTTGTTTGCATTGAACATCAGATATAATTCAGGTGAACTATTCCTGGCAATTCATACATGTCATTAGCCTCATCAGCAAGTGGTTGTAGTACAATAAATAGCTGTAAAAACCTACCTGCTGAACTGTGTAGAAGAAATATAAACAACCCATCCATGGTCCCTTGTATTCCTATTGCTATCTCCATATGTTTAATAGGAATGTGCTCTAATGTAGCAGGAATTAGAAGGCTCATGTAAAAACCTGGAATAAGTCAATAGTGCAAATCTTAAAGTTTCATCAGTGATGATAACTAATACCATGATATTAATTGATAGACAGCCTTACTAATGAATAAACTACAGAGTTGGTGCCCGGTATAAAATACTGTATCCAAAACCCATGTGTGCAGAGTTCAGTAGCGGGGAGGGGGAAATCATAATATTTAATATGCATCATTAAAAGAGCAAAAGTATTTTCCTTTGATTGGGGTAGGTAGGGTTAAAAGGCCCACTAATTCATATATGGGTTAATATCAGGAAAAATGTTTACATTTCCTGCGTATTTTCTATTTCAACTTAAAAAAGGGTTCAAAGTGATTATTGATGCAATGATTTGTCAGCCTTACCCTGCAAGAAATTAGAAAAAAAGACAACCGTATTCGACGTAATAAGCGCACACCCCCTAATAAGCGCACACTCCTCGTTTTTGGCCGAATTTTATACTACAAATAACCAAAAATATCTCAGTTTTTTACCCCAATTAAACTCTTAACTACTAAAAGGTGTCCATAATAATTTTTTAAGCGCACTGTGTGCTTATTACTTCGAATACGGTATCATAACAACTTACCTGAACACACGCCGTACACGGCACACATGGCTACGAGCCCCGGGTAGGTGGTACAGAGCCGGGTGGTCATGGACAGGAGGGCGGCGGCGGATATACTCACCGCATACAGGACCGAGCAACTCACCCCCGGCACATTACCCAGCAGCCCCGCCGGCAGCCGGCACAGCGCCGAGCTCAGGTTAGTAACCGACAGCAGCAGCGCCCCCTGCTGCTGACTGAACCCCCCCTGCTGGTTCAGCACTGGGATGTAGGTGTACAGGTTCATGTGGCATACACTCTCCAGGGGGGAGGCCAGCATGATAAGGGCCCCTGCCACCCTCCAGTCCAGTCTACACTGTACTGGGTGGGGTGTAGACTCCTCCTCTGTTAGCCTACACTGTCCTGCAGAAGATGAAGACTCCCCTGCTGACCTACACTGTATTGGATATGGTCTAGAGTCCATTGCCTGCTCCCCTGTATGTAATTGAATAGCGGAGCGGTCACATGCCGTCTCGTCTAAGTGACCATTGGTGACAATAAAGTGTTTGTCCTCAGCTGCCTTGTTAATATCTCCATTCTCTGAATCCCTGTCTTTACCAGTGTTGTCAGCAAAGCCCTTGTCTTTTACACTGGTGTAAGCAAAGCCCTTGTCTTTAACACTGGTGTCAGCAAAGTCTCTGTCTTGTACACTGGTGTCAGCAAAGCCCTTGTCGTTAACACTGGTGTCAGCAAAGTCTCTGTCTTGTACACTGGTGTCAGCAAAGCCCTTGGCTTGTCCATTGGTATCAGATGCACTACTTGTGACAGTAGGAGGTGACGGTGTCAGCATCAGGAGGCTCAACAAGAAGCCGTGTAGATGAACCCCAGCCAGGATGATGAGAGCGCCTCTCCATGTGAGTTGTTGTATGAGCAGCTCGGTGACCGGGGCCCACAGGAAGCCACCCACGCTGATGGAGGAGGCCAGGACGCCTGACACCAGGGGGCGGTGTCGTGGGAACACCTGCAGGGCCTTGGTGAAGCCAACCATCACAAACGCACAACTGCCGATACCTGCAAGGGGTAGAGTTTAAAGGTATAGATTAGGGTTAGGTCAATTCTGATCTACCCACAATTCCTCTTAATCACTGTGGATTATATGAGTTTGATATGTAATGATGTAATAAAAGCAAAGAAATCAATACTTCATGATGTTAGATTATGATATATTGACATTTGAAGATGTTCAAGAAATCTTTTGAAATTCTTGTAGTGATCACGAGTCATGACTCAAGAATGATCATGACACGAATTCCGCTTAAGATTTTGTTTGCAGGGTAGCTGTTACAAATATAACATCAAATGTGAATTATTTCTCTATTTGATACTTACCAAACATGACTCCAAAGCTGGCATAAAGGTAGTAGATGTTATCCACCAGAGGCCCGGTCAGGAGTCCCAGTACAGCTATTAATGTAGCGAGCACGGCAACCCGCTGGGCACCGAATCTCTTGATTAAATATCCTGTGAATATGCCTGGCACCGAGTAAAGGGATACACAGATTGTCAATACATGTATAGAGAAAGGTTTGTTATGAGTATAGTAAGGCCAAAGAAAGAGGTTTGTTTCAGGTTACCTGACTGACCCTATCAAAAGTTTCTTAATGCAATTTTGAAGAATTTTCGTATTTTTACCCTTTTGTGGTCAATTTCAGGGCATTCGGAGAGGCTGGGTAATACTTTCATGTTTTGAAAAGTTAGCAGTATACAAACTGCTTAGTCCCCCAGCATCTTTATACTTCAGATAGAGCCACGTGCCTATGGGTAAATACATGGTAAAGTAGGGCCATCTAAGGTTGAAAGATGATGGGCGTCTAGCTCTGCCATACCTTGTGTTATACATAGTCATCTATACTGTAAGTATTAGCATGCTACTCAGTTTAAGCCTGTGATCAGGAGTTAACACCTACCTGTGGCTCCCCCTACCCCAGACTGGAAGGCAGCTATCCAGGTGATGGCTTTGTTCTCCAGCCGGTGGTGGGACCGCAGCTCCACCAGAAACAGCCCCGTGGTGGAGAAACTCAACGGGTACTGGAGTCAACAAGCAAGGCATTAGGTGTTACTTAACCTTTTAACCATTTAGGGAGTGATCTTTTTTTAACAACAGGGGGGGTGGTGGATTTCCGCACGGAGCGAGCGCAAATTTTTTACACCCCCTGGTCAAGGGGTCAAAATGTTTTACCCCCCCTAGGGTCAAAAATCGGCTTGCGCCCGGGCCCTTTTAGGGATAATAATGCGCAGGTTTTTTGGCTCAAAACAGGTTAAATTTTTTGACCCCCCGAAGAGGGGTCCACATTTTTTTGCCCCCCCCAAACCCACCACCCCCTGTTGTTGAAAAATGATCACTCCCTTAACCCTTTAAAGACGGAGTCAACAAGCAAAGTATATGGTGTTAATCCTTTAACCCTTTAAGGACGCATGTTGCTAAAAGATTAAATTTGTCATCGTGATGCACCAATGCAACCATGGTGAGTAAATCGCCAGGGCTGCATTCATGCATCATGGCGACCAAGGGCATGAGACACTCCCAAGGGTTGGCATGATGCACTAATGCAGCACTGGCCAGTAACTCACCGGGGTTGCATTCCCAGGTGTGACCTTCAAGTGCAATGGGTCTTTCAGCAAAACTTTAGATAAACAGGTGAGCCAGGCAAATAAGGCTAAATACAGCATCACAAGCAAAGTCAGGAAGCTCCTTGATATTGAATGCCACCTGTTTAATAGTTGTGTATTGCCCATTTTACTGTATGGGAGTGAGGTATGGGGATATTCAAACACTCAAAAACATGAAGTGTTCCATACCCAGGCATGCAAGAGCATGCTCCATTTACATAAAAAAAACTAACAATAGTATAGCCCGGGGTGAACTAGGGAGATTACCAGTAGAACATCATATCAACCAAAGGATGTTGAATTATTGGGCTATAGTCCGTGGCACCAAGAAAGGGACAGCCAAACTATGTTTGCCCTTTTGCATTTCACGTCATGATCCACTACTTTGGCACTAGTAGTCGCATCATCTTCATGTAAAAAACGTTTTTTAGCCGAGACTCTGCAGTTTAAGGTAATGACAATGTCATGTTTCTCTGGAGCAATGTAGGTTATTGTGAAATTTGTAAATTTCTGAAATGTTGTATTTTTGTTGACTTGGATTTGCATTAGCACCTATAGAAATTGAAATACACTGTCAAAGATGGAATTAGTCATCAAATAAATGAGGGAACAATTTTTTCTTCACAATGGTACCATTTAGAACATTCTGGTTAAAGAAATGCAAATGTGAGCCATTCCACAAAGTGAGATCAAAATATTCAAATATTGCTTAAAATCAGCATTTTGGGGAAGTTTTGATGATATTCCCTATACTTCTAGTGTGCAATAAAGAGTTTTTACCAATATTGTTATGAACCTGCACTGTACAAGTAAAAGAATGAACAATTTCCCTGATTGTAAACATTTATTCTCATGTGTATGTGTCTAGCTCTTCATCGGGAAATATTTTGTGCCATTTGAGTTGTTTCTACATGTTATTTTACAGAGAAAAATATACAGCAGTCCAACATTATAGCACTCCAATGCACTATATGGATATATATCTAAAACTGGACATCGACATCCATGTAACAGAAAGCTATATTTATTAGAAGTAGAAATCCATGAATATCTATATGAAGGAGAACACCATGTTCATGCCTATATGTCTGTGTGTATGTTCATTTCGAAATTCAAGATTGCAACCATTGATTGAATGCCACCATGCTTTCAATGTAATCTCGAATTGCAGTTGCAGTAGTTTGATACTAATAAAAAAAAATCTATTCTATTTTTCTTTCATGAACAGTTGGCATCCCATAGATTCAAGATGGCTATCACTTATTGAATGTCCCAATGCTTGAAATGCAATCTTGACTTGTAGTTGCATTAATTTGATACTATCAAAAAACAAATCCTATTTGATTTTTCCTTCATTCAACCCATTCAAGATGGCTACCATTTACTAAATGCCACAATGCTTTCAGTGCAATGAAGAATTGTAGTTGCATTAATTTGATATCTATATAAGAACATTTCTATTTGATACCTTTTTCAAACACAGTTGGCACCCCATAGGTTTAGGATGGCCACCATTCATTGAATGCCACAATGCTTTAAATGCAATCTTGAAATGTAGTTGCATTAATTTTAAACTGTTAAAAACATCCAATTTAGTTGTTTTTTTCATGAAGAGTTGGCACCCCATAGGTTCAAGATGGCCACCAATCATTGAATGCCATAATGCTTAAATGCAATCTTGAGTTGCTGTTGCATTAATTTGATTCTTAAAAAAAACAACTTTCTTTTTTTTCTTTCATGAACAGTTGGCACCCCATACATTCAAGGTGACTACCAGTCATTGCATGCCACAATGCTTTAAGTGCAATCACAAATTGTAGTTGCATTAATCTGATACTAATAAAAAAACTAATTCTATTCTTTTTTTTATTTATGAACAGTTGGCACCCCATATATTTAAGATGACTACCATTCATTGAATGCCCCGATGCTTGAAATGCAATCTCGAATTGTAGTTGCATCAATTTAATGCTAATAAAAAACAAATTCTTATCAATTTTTCTTTCATGAATATTTGGCACCCCATAAGGTGGCCACCATTCATATTAATGCAAATAGAATGCTTTAAGTGCTGTCACGACTTGTAGTTGCATTAATCTGATACTAAAAAAAAAAAAATCTATTTGAATTTTCTTTCATGAACAGTTGGCACCCCATAAATTAAAAATGCACCCAGCACCCAGGTCAACAGCTATATACACACACGTGTACCTCCCCTGCCTGTTCTCCTTCAATGCACAGTGAAGAGGGTGGGAGGGGGTGACCCTCAACAGTGCATAAACACTTTGATTGGATGACAATGCAGTTTTTATATTACAACCTAAATTTGTGCAACGAAAATCATCAAGAAATACTAAGTATTTTTTCCAAAGAATAGCTTTTCTAGAATGGCTCGGTATTCAGGAATCCTACTGCGAATAAAAAAATGTCAAATTCTAATTCTAAATACCTGAAAATTGAGAAATGCTGGCGTTCACGGGTTATGTAGGAAATGTACTAAAAACAGCAAAAAAGGGCAACAAAACCCTAATTTTCTCAAAAACTGTTCAGTAGGATTTTTTCTAACTGAGGTTCCACTGTTTTCTACCCTCATATTACACATTGGCATAGAGAATATATTGACACCTAGTCAGGATTTTGCGCTAGGAGCAATCTGTGAGGCGAAAAACAGCCAAAATGAGCCACTGGTCTGAAGTATAAAACTGGGCATCGATCACTATAGAGCTACAAAGAGACAGAGAATCGATGTCCAGTAACAAGCCTAATTCAATAGTCCCTTTCTTGGTGCCACGGACTATAGCAAAGATCAGCAACGGCAAAACTGGCTTGGATCCCTAACAAACTCAACCATATTCCGTAGCTATAAGTTATTCAAAACAGATCTAAAAATGGAATCTTATCTACTTGATATTGACAAACGATACTCTATCCATCTCAGCAGATTTAGAGCAGGAAACCATAAGCTCCCCGTCACATTGGGCCGCTATAACAATGTAGATATAGAAGATAGGCTCTGCCAGTTATGTGCAAGGGGAGACATTGGGGATGAAACACACTATATACTTAAATGCCCCTACTTTGATAATGAACGCTCGTTTATATAAAGTCATACTACATGCGAGGGGAGCCAAAGCTGAAGATTTCCGAGCTGTTTAATATTACTGATGCAGAAATGCTAACGAAGCTCTCGCGGTTTATCCAGTGTATACTAAAAATAAATTTGCGAATTAACACTTGTACAGCTGAAGTCAGGAAATGAAGTCAGGAAATTCTCAGCTAGAATATGTAACAGGCACACTTTGCTACCTATGTACCATGGCATTATAGCCATCCGTACCTTCACTTGACCAATGTTCATTGTATAAATCATCCATTTGTAACCATAGGCCACATGCAGGGGAATAGTAATATCTAAACTAACAGTAGGTCGCGAAAATACAGATTTTCATCCCTAGTCCTCTAGCTGGTGCTCAGACATACACAAGAAGATGTGTGTTTATGCATATGTGGAGGTGAATATGTGTGTGGATATGGGTATATATAGATATATACGTGTGCATATATATGTGTATGTATGTGTATATTTGTGTATATATAAGTCCTCGACTAGTCACTTAACCACAAACCCTCACACATGACAAAATATATCTGGTGCTCATACGGAATCAAAAGAAATCTCAACCTATATTGCATGATATATATATATTTACCCGTCAGGTGACTGTTTTGTATCTATATGTAGCATTATTTAATTCTGGTCTATCAATTAATCTTAAGTAGAAATCGGAATTGAAAGCATTGTCATTCCTACTGTTAATTATGTAGTGTCAACCCTAGTAATAGAAATACAATGTTGATTAGTCTATGTGTATGTATCTCGGGTAGCTCTTCTGATTTTCCGAGAATAAAATCATTTTCATTGTCATTGCCATTTAGAACCAAGAAGAAGAAAATTCTATCTGGTGCTCATAGAAAATCTCAGGACTACATGTAAGTTACATGTATCTGGTGCCTACAAAATAAGCAAAGAAATCTCATTATTAGTTGTTATAAATACTCATATTTAAGGCATATACTGTCATTTTTAATGTTGAAAATACACTGCTGTTACATTGTATGTATGTCTCTCATGTATCTCTTCGGAGTTTTTCGAGAATAAAATCATTGTCATTGTCATTGTCAGTAAACAAAAAACGTTATACAACATGTTATATAACGTTATTTAAGTTTCTCTAAGGCTCCTTGTAACGTTATTTTGACGTAAAATGACATGTTTTTTTGTTAAAGGGGGTTGGTGCATTATGATTACAAATGTCATCTTTTATCGACATGCATCCTTAAAAGGTTAAGGAGGCATATAGCTATGCATGTCGCATGAGGGAGTGATCATTTTTTTATCGACGGGCGGGGGGGGGGGGGGGGGGGGGGTCGGGGGGTGGCAAACGAATTTGGACCCCTTGACCGGGGAGGGTGAACAAATTTGGACTCCTCTTGGGGGGGGTCAAAAAGATTTAACCTGTTTTGAGCCAAAAAGCCTGCGCGTTACTAGGCCTATGCATTAAAGGGCCCGAAAAAAACCCACGACATCCCCCCCCCCCCCGTTGTTAAAAAATGATCACTCCCTAAGGGAGTGTTCATTTATTATTTACACGGGGGGTGGTGAGATTTTGCGTGGAGGGCCGAAAACTTTTTACGCCCCCCCCCTTGGGGTGGAACGTTTCGTGGCCCCCCTCGCCGAAGGCGGCGAAAATTTTTCGCCCCCCCCTTACCATAGTAACGCCCAGGCTTTTTTGCTAAAAAAGGGGCTTACAATTTTACGCCCCCCCCTCAAGAGGGGTCAGCATTTTTACGCCCCCCCCCAGGAGGGGTCAGAAATTTTACGCCCCCCCCCCCAAACCCACCACCCCCCCCCCCCCATGTAAATAATAAATGAACACTCCCTTAAAGGGTTGCACCAATGCTGCTGCGGTGACTATATCGCTGATGCTGCATTGCTGCATCATGCCGACCTTTCAGTAGTGATATAAGTAAACACACCGGGTATGAGTAGACACACTGGATATGAATGCATGGATATAAATAAACACACTGGGTCAACTTACCATAAAACAGAATCCAATGCATGCTCCTAGTGTAATCCCTTTACGGAAATCGAACCGCCGAGTCCTCGTCATTTCAGTGGTAGTAGTGGACACTAGTGGTAGTGTAGAAGCGTTACGTGTCCTGCCGTCTTTGTGTCTGGGGTGGTGTCAGCCACACTAGTGTAGGATGGTGGGCACTGGTCGGGGTGGTCTAGGAGGCAGGAGGCCGTCTGGCCGGAGTGCAGGCTGGTCACAGCTGGATGGCTCTAGACCCCTAAATTCGATATGGCGACATGAATATATCTCAAAATCAACATGCGACATGAGGCATATGGACATGCGACATGAGGTTTAAAAGGATAGTGACATGGGACATGGACAGTTTTTTTTGAGTATGAGAAGATGTAAAGACATCGTTCCCGTTTATTTATCCTAGCTCAGGGAACCTGAACTCTATATCTTCGTTCCCCTCCGCAATAGATCTAGATCTATTGCGGAGGGGAACGAAGATATAGAGTTCAGGTTCCCTGAGCTAATTTATCCAACATAAAGAACTTGTACAGCTCGAAAATATATATCACCAGCAATGATTATAAATATATCACTCAACTGATCTGTTATAACAATAATAAAGATAACGTCTAGGTCGTCTGATAATAGTACAAATATAATTTACATTATAAGTTACTTTACTAACCATTTCCATTAGAACATTTACAGAAATAATGTTATCTGCTCCACGTCATATTGAATAATTATGCGCTTTACATAGTGACTCACTTCATAACCTAAAAAAACTCTGTCCAAGGTGGGAGTTCTTAAAATCGACATGGGACATGGGTTGTTTTTAAGCGACATAGACATGTAACATGGTCATTTGTTAAAACCGACATGCGACATGGGGATCCCCCCATCAAGGGCCCCAGCTGCGGCTGGAGGCACGTTATGTATAGGGTTCAACCTGGGGACGAGTAGAGGTGCCTAGGTCTGCAAGTTATATAAGTACACAAACATGAATAGACTTGTCCATGGCTTGTGTGGGGTATTGTTATTCTGGTCTGCATAGGTCCAGCCTCGAGCACTCCAGACCCATTTAATACTGGGCCTGGACGAATCAATATCTAAACCAAATGGTCTGGAATCCTGGGTCATTTTTCAATTAGGTTTGTGGGTTCGAATCCCACCTTAGCTCAATTGATAGTACATTGAACAAATAAGCCATTTGAAGCATAAATCCACCTTTATTGACATAGTTACATTACCTAATAAATATGTGACTAGGAATATTATTTCAATTTAGGTGCATTATGGAGATATCAATAGTATTACTAATTGTGCAAGAGTGGGGTTCGAACCCAAGTTCTTCTAGCACAGTATATAAGGTCCAGTGTAGGATTGACAAAATTGCACCTTTTTTCCGGTATGCAACCCCCCCCCCCTGCTGTGGTAGACATACATCATATCAAAGGCCTGTCCATCTCACACTGTGTATGTAGTGTGGGATGTAAAAGAATCGTTGTATCGGTAAAAGTGTTGGGGCATGCCTCCTACATTCAGTCATCCACAGATTCAGTGACCATCACCGCCCTTGAAATGACCTCAGCTGTTAATTAGGCAGTGTTCATTTATTAATTACAGGGGGGGTGGTGGCTTTTTTTTTTGCTAAAAAGGGGCTTAAATGTTTACGCCCCCCCCCCTCAATAGTGGTCAGAATATTTTACGCCCCGCCCCCTCAGGAGGGGTCGGAAATTTTAGCCCCCCCCCCCCCCCAAAAACCCCATCCCTCCCCGTAACTAAGAAATGAACACTCCCCTAGGGCTTGAAGCAACCCAACAACCAACCAACCATGACGATGCATCCCTACATATAGTTGATGCAGACTTCTGGGGTTCAGAAGGAGGTCATCTTACATTGTGCATGACCCGGGGTCATGGGTGCGGAGCTAGGAAGTCTGGGGTATCCATGGTTACATGTATTACCTGGGGGGGGGGCACTCTACCATGTATTGGATAAGCCCCAGAAAAGCGGTAGCAGTGAATTTCCATTAGATCCTGAGAAGGGGGCGGTCAGATGTCGTTGAGGCCCTGATAAGTAGAGTGGTTAAAATCATATTCATCAAATTAAGCATGACATTGTTTTCTTGGTGATCGGGATGATAAAATGAATTTGTACAGTATTCAGAGAGACCCAAACCTGTAAATAGCTCATCAAATCTCCCAACCCTCTGAAACGTAGGGTGGTCTAATTTCCCAAACTCTAAGAAGGGGAGCGGTGAAGACATATTTCTTGATTCATCTGTGAGCATTTACAAATGTATATATAGTTCATCATAATCAACATATATAATGATATGTCTGGATACGGCAACATTATACGTCCGCAACAAAAAGGTGGAAAATGGGCCGGAAGTCGCCTCAGACTTGGAGAATCGGTCCCTGTCCCGGGGTCCCTGTTCTAGCATGGGGGTCTGGATGGGGGTCCCGATTTCCCTGTCGAATTAAGAAATGGCCATGTCGCCCTGTCGATTTTAAGAAATGTCCAATTCTCATGTCGCATGTCACTAAGCCAAAAAGGGCCCATGCCGCCATGTCGAATTTAGTGGTCCACACCCATTAGTATGGCATGGCAGTAGTGTGTCCTGTGCCATGTCAGGGTCCCGTTTCTCCACAAATTTGCGGAGCTCCGCAAATATATACGGATGTCCGCAAATATATACAGAGGTAGTATTTGTATGCTTAAGTACCAAAAAGACATAATTTGCGGAGCTCCATAAATATATTTGCGGACGTCCGCAAATTTACGGACGTCCGTATATTTGTGGAGAAACACCATCCAGGAAGAGGTCATTTATTAATCACAGGGGAGGGTGGTGGGTTTTAGTTGGTGGGTGGGCACAAAACTCTAACCCCTCTTATGTACCTCTTTAACAACAACAAAATGGGTGTGGACCACTAAATTCGACACGGCGACATGGCTGTTTTTGGGGTTAGTGACATGCGACATGAGGAATATTAGAGACAGCGACATGGGACATGGACATTTCTTAAAATCGACATGGTGACATGGCTATTTCCTAAAATCGACAGGGCGACATGGTCATTTCTTCAAATCGACATGGGACATTGAGACCCCCCCCCCCATCCAGACCCCCAAAAAAGAAAGAAGCCCCCCCCCATAAGCCAAAGGGGTGCCTCTACATGGGGGCCATCCATTAATTACATACGCACCAAGGGGGGGTGGGGGGGTCAGGCCAAATGCGTACAGATGCGTACAGGGGGGGTGGGGGGGTCTAGGCCCATTTTTGCATACGCATTGTGTACGCATAGGGCCGTTTTTCTGGTCAGTTTAGACTAAAATTGGTACATTTTTAGGTCCAAATACTCAACCAATTGAATTTTCTTTTGGAGAATTTTCTTTTGGAGAATTTTCTTTTGGAGAATTTTCCCAACATAGCAAATTCATTTTTTATCCCCCCCCCAACAATTACCCCTAAGTAATCTCGCCCCCCCCCCCCCAACTTAAGTTTGTTCCTGCAAAGTGCCCCTCCCCCCCCCCCCCCCCCAACAAATTGCATATGCCTTTGGAATGATGCGAAAACTAAATGGGCCATATTTAGTTTGGATCATCCCATCGTGGAGGATTATGCTTTGTATGTACATGTATGGAATTATATCATGCGAATACTTTTTTGTGGGGGTTACCGTATAGGGGGTATTTCTCAATATTTTGAGGCGAAGCCTAGGTTGCTTCTTTTCTTGGAGGGGGGGGGGGGGATTGGGGGGGGGGGGGGAAGGAATATTTCTCTATAAAAGTCTGAAAGAGAAAGCTACTGTACTCGGATAATTTCCCAAACCCAACAAGATACATATCCCCGAAAAAAGATATTCTCTCCCGACATAAGCATTTTTTAACCTTAAATCTTTTCTCAGTAAATTTCATTATCATAACAACCTTTTATTTTATCAGTGGGGGGGGGCAAAGTGAAATGAGTATGTACGCATGGGGGGGGGGGGGGTAGTCCAAATGCGTACATGGTGCAACAGGGGGGGTGGGGGGGTCTATTTTGGGCAAAAATGTGCGTACGTAATTAATGGATGGCCCCATGGGTAAAAATCGACACGAGCGACACGGCGACACAGCCCTTTTAGGCCATTTTAAAAATCGACGGACACAGGAAAATTAGGGATAAAAATCGACCCACAGGGTTTTTTCTCTAAGTTCTTATATACCTAAAAATCGACACAATGACACGGCCCCTTTGCTAAAAATCGACACGGCGACACGGTCAATATTTTGACGACCCATATGTAGAGGCACAAAGGGGGAGGCAGGGACTTTTGACGGGGAATGAACATTTGTGGATGCTTGGGGGCTGCATATGGCGGGGGGGTGGGCTGTAAGTCAAAGAATTCTGTGCCTCCACGCAAAAATGATAAATGACCTTTCCCGGGCCTTCTTGCTGGTGGTCTGGCAGGCGATCCCTCCTCAGTGAATCAGATCCGAAGGCCGTGGTTTGTCTGGCCCTGCTCACTATGGAACTAGCCCAGGTGGGTAGGACCAGGCAAATAAAAGAACACTTGCTATCCTTCAAAAAGAGTAGGGGACATGTCCCGTTAGCGGTTTTCTCCCTCACCTCATAGATGCGGTCATTCGTTTCGTAGATTCAATAACCCATAGATGTGAGTCACTGTTGCATTGGGCAAGCAGCATATAAATATCTGTCCTACTACTGCGTGGCAGACTACCACTATTTGTGGATGACTCCTTGCTAACTTGAGAAATGTCCCGTGAGGTACTTTATGCACATCTGGACGTTTAACAAATCTATTAATCAATCAATCAGAACCATGGACTGCGATCAGGAACCCTTGTCAGCCGTGTTTTGGAGAACCTGTGTGTGTGCTTACATGATGGGGAATAGGCGGGGGCCCTTGATGGGGGGGGGGGGGGGGTACCCATGTCGCATGTCGGTTTTAAGAAATGACCATGTCGCATGTCTATGTCGCTTAAGATGCTCATGTCCCATGTCAATTTTAAGAAATGTCCATGTCCCCTGTCAATAAGCCTCATGTCGCATGTCACTAGGCCTCATGTCGCATGTCGATTTTAAGAAATGCCCATGTCGCCATATCGAATTTAGGGGTCTAGAGCCATTAGGCGGCCTTATCTCACCCTACAGCCCTACCAGGAAACCCATCACACTCTTAAGCATACCAGATGAGAATTGACCTGAGCTGGGTAAAGGGACCTGACACCCAGAGCATCTGTGGTGATCAGGAGACTGAGAAAGAGAAGGGTACAGGAGCCCAGTGTAAGTTATATAACAGGCTGATGTAAGAGATGGGTGAGATAGACCGCTGGTATGCGTAGGAATGATCATAGTCTGCAGTCTAGTCTGGGTGACAGATTAAGTTATCTGAAGGACATGGTGTTATCCAATAAAACCTAAAGTAGGCCTCTCACGCCACAGAGAAATCAAGCCAGTGAAATCACTAGGAACCGAAATAGAATAATCTGAAAGGGAAATGTGGGTTCCTACACATAGGTCACCTGGTGCCAAAAATCGAACAGAAATGTTTTACACCCTTCCTCCCCTATCGGTCAAAAATTACGTTATGATTAACTTAAAAAAAAGAATTTACGTTAGTGTTCAAAAACTAGCGTAAATGTCAAATTTACACGGTGGTCTTCAAATTTTGGCTAATTCAGGCTAATCTACACATTTTGTGCACACTTCCTAGAAAGGTGGCGGGGAAAAAAGGAGTCCATAATGTTTAAAAACGTCCATAACGTTAAATAATCCATAATGTAAATTTCATTCTTTTGTAACAGCCCCCTGAAAAACAATGCAAAAAAAAAAATCTTTTGAAACACCCTCTTTTTGCGCTATGGCTTTACGCTGCGTTTTGTAACACCCCCCAGGAAGAGCCCATTTATTAATCACAGGGGAGGGTGGTGGGTTTTAGCTGGGGGATTGGCACAAAGATCTAATCCCTCTTAAGGGTGGAGAGTAGAAAATTATGCGCCTCTTTAGCAAAAAAAGAGCCCACCCATTACTATAATCAAAATGGGGGGCGCAGGAATTTTTGGCGAGGAGTGAAAATTTCCGTCGATTCTTGGGGGCTGGAGGGGGGGGGCTGGAAGTAAAATATCTCTGTGCCTCCACGCAAAAAGGACAATGTCCTTTCCTCGGCTACAATCAGAAACCCTTGTCAGCCGAGTTATTGGAAAAACTGTGTGCATGCTTATATAACGCTGTGCAGGTGGCCTTATCTCACCCTACAGCCTTTCCGGGAAACCCATCATAGATAGAGCCTTACCAGTCTCTAGTCTGGTCTAGTCTGGTCTGCAGTGTACTATGGTACCATATGTAACAGGCATGCACCCATAGGGCCAAAAGAAAAGGTGTGTTTCGGGTTACATAGACTGGAAATCTAGGCAGGGTAGCTCGGATTTCTTTTTATCTATCTATTTTTTAAAACTTTGGCCTGTATACACTGTTAGAAGTAAGTACTGTAGCTGAACAGTATAAAAGGAGGTATTTTTGGTTTCCAGTATCACATACTGTACAGCTACAGTCACCTACTGTAGAACACCACACACAGGAGATTGTGGGTTCGAATCCCACCTAGGCACAAAAGGCACTACTTTTGTTTATCTATAGAAAATCTAAATTATACACATGTACATATTCAAATATTCACTAACTAACATTTCTATGCCAATATAGGTGGAAATGCATGCCAACTGGGTTAAAGAAAAATGAAAAGAAAAACGTATTTCCGCTTATGCAAAGGTTAGACTCGAACTCACAACCTTCTGTGTGTGGGTTTTACAATAGGTAAGTGTAGTGATGTATCTTGTATGTATAGAACATGTATAAAGTGTAGTTATTGAAGGAAGAACACAGAATACGATGTAGATCATTCACCGGCCGGAAGTCGAGTCCTGATGCTGGTACCCGAGTTTATTATCAGCGAATGTTACCCGGTCAATCTTTGGCGCCACAACATATCTCCCTTCGTAAAACACGATACGCAGTATCGTTATACAGATATAAAACATGTGTTAGAAGTCTGAAATAAACTCAAATATAACAATCTTTGTTGATGTTAGACAAACATGAAATACAGTAAATAATTCAATTAGTGTCTACTCCTTATAAGTGTCCTTTGTCTTTTAGTCTGTGTAGTTTGTAGTACATGATTTATAGCACATAGTTATTCAGTCTCTGAGGAGCTCATTTTTGTATACCTCCTTTCCTCTGAGTATATTCATCTGGAGCAGCCGGGCGAACTCTGCGCTGCTGTACCTGTTGTGCACGGCGTGCCCCAGCGTTACTGTCATCACACTGTACCTTAGAAACTCTTGTATAGTTCCATTTCTCCCCATCTATGATGACACAATTACCTTGAATGTCAGTAACTCTTCTTGGTACCAAACAACCCATATCCCCCTTTAAAAGCGGATTACTGATTTTGACATGATCCCCAACACAAATATTGTGGGCCTGTACGTTAGGCCTGCATGCAGCTTGATAACCTTGAACTTTGTCTTTCTGAAATGTCTGACTGGCAAAGTCATGTATTGTTGTCTCCTGTAGTTTGTTCACTATACGAGTGTAGATACTGCCAGTACCACCCTGTGTATGTCCTACACTTTTACCCTTGGTTGTGCCCGGAACCGTATTTTGTAGGTGCCGCACTGGGACTGGTGCTTTTCGCACATTGCGTTGAGCTGAAGATGTATTGTCCCTGTGCTGCACATGTGGTTCAGAGCATGCCACCTTATCACTCACTCCTCCACCAAGTACACTTGTACACTGATCACTGACCCGTGGAGGAGTCTGAAGGACTGGCTGCATTTGTGTAGAGTCAAGCAGAACTGATAATTTCCCTTGCGTCGGCCAACCTAGAATGGCGGTTCCTCTCTCCGACACGTACACCTTCTCTAAGGCGAACCGCCCATTGTGCTCTATGGTTGCCGTGAAGTAGCCTAGCATCGGAATTGGTGCGCCTCCGTACCCACTTGGGCGAATATCGCTTTCATGCAGTTCGTAGTGCGAATACAGGCCCAAGTACAATGGCTCTGGAATGATTGTAAACATAGAACCAGAGTCCACGAGAACACGCACGGAAATACCTTGTATGAGTATAGTGCACCTTGGCATCGGAGTTGTACCCATTGAACTCACACTATACACCATCTCCTGAAAGTCATCATCAATTTGATTCACTTTTTCATTTAACCCTGTAGGTTGACTGTACTTTGTTTTCTCTGGATGGATTGCTGAATCTGTTAACTTGCTGTCCATCCTACTTACATGTAGAGAAGCACTCTCTAGTCTCCTGGCAATCTGAATGGCTTGCTCTAGATCTAGGTCTTCTTCCGAATAGAGTCTCTCCCTAATTGTATGACTACTGATCTTCTCTATGAGCTGATCACATACAGCCTCATCTAGAAAAGCACCAAAGTCACAAGTAGATGCTAGGTCCCTGAGAGCAGCAACATATTCACTGATTGTCTCATGTGGCAATTGTCTTCTGTCTCTAAAAATTGCCCTCTCTGACCTTTTATGCTTTGAAGATTTGAACTCCTTTTCCAATTTTAATTTGGCCTTATCTAAACCAGAAGTTCCTGCTGGGTAGTTTGTAAATTCCTTCAATTTTGCATACCTCCTCTGACCTTCAACACCCAAATAATGTAGTAGGATGCATACCTTTCGTTTCATTGGCACTTTGTCAATGTCAGGGGAAGCTTGTAGAAAATTATCGAACAGTCCGATCCACTCTTCCCATGGAATTGGAGGCCTCCCTGACTCATTGAGAAACTTTGGAATGGGGTCAAGAGGAATGTAAACAGCAGCCATGGTAACTGTAGTAGTGCAATGCAAATGTAGGCCTATCTGTAGAACTGTGTAGTAACGTAGTCTTCAGTGTAGTGTACCTCGGTACCAGTGTAGGATGTATAGGCCTATTTCTTGTAATGTACCACGGGACACAATGCAATGTGTTTCGCAATGTTGGAGGCAACCCAACTGTAGATCTTTTGAAGTAGGCCTTTAGGGCTATGCATTCGAGTTACCAAATGAAGATACACTCAGTCTGTAGTTAAAGGCCCAAACCACTCACCAACACTTGTATAGGCCTACTGTCGTCTCCACCTATAGGCCACCTGTAGATGTATTAATGAGTAGAGCAGTGTAGTGCACTAGCAATGTCGGCTATAGAAATTCCTTGGAAATAACAACACACAGAGATTGTAGCTAATGTAGGATGTACACAGTTGTAACAGCTGATTTCAGAATGGTCCTAGGTTGTAGCCTACACCTGTACAGCATAGCAGTGTGACACCCTACTCATGGAATCTGGGCTGAATACTCACAGTTCATGTATTTCGAAAGTACAGAAAACGTAGTAGGGGCATCGTAGCTTACTTTTACTCCTCAACCAACCACTGGCACTGATGTATTCTGTACACGTATGTAGGACTGTAGCAGTGGCACAATGCACAGGATTGAGTGGACGAATTTGGCGGAAAATCAGTGTCACTTCAGCCACCGAAATATGAGCCGATTTTCGCCATCATGTAGTTAAACACACTTCCCTGAAAGCCACCAACGTAGATTCGTCTATCCCGTCGCCATTTGATGTATCTTGTATGTATAGAACATGTATAAAGTGTAGTTATTGAAGGAAGAACACAGAATACGATGTAGATCGTTCACCGGCCGGAAGTCGAGTCCTGATGCTGGTACCCGAGTTTATTATCAGCGAATGTTACCCGGTCAATCTTTGGCGCCACAACATGTAGCTGTACAGTATGTGATACTGGAAACCAAAAATACCTCCTTTTATACTGTACAGCTACAATTTATCTCGCTGTGCAGCCACACTAACTTCTGACAGTGTAGAATTGACTCACAAACTTTAGCGCCCACTCGCCGACAACAGTGTTGACTTGTGGATTAACTCTGAAATAGCCCAAAAATTACTGGAGTATAGAGTCAAGCTGGAAGCTAACCCATTGTATAACACCGTTCAACTCCATGATAGCAGCAAGTGTATGTACCTCTCTGTAAGACGTGACATTCATCTTTTATTTTATGCTTTTACCTTGAAAAGACAGCCTCTTCTAGTCGATCAAAGAAACCTACCTACAAGACTTAACCAAGGTATTAGGTTAAAAGTTCCCAGGTCATTAAAACCAATTGTACTGAGGAGCTGCTTTTATCAAGCCATAAAGCGTTGGAATTTGCTAAAACCCTTTTACACCCTTATAGACAGCCTGGCTGATTTTAAGATAATGATAAAAAAGGACTACGAGCACTGTTTCTTGTAGAAATTGTTTTACCATTATAATTGTAAAATGCCCCCTACTCTGTACACCAACCTGCCCCACCTCATCTCATCTCATCTCATCCACCACTGATCTTAATACTGCCACTTGTATAATGAAACACTTCTAAGTCTGCATGTATGAAATAATGTATGTGATTAATGTAACGCCATAACCATTAATGTATGAATCTGTGATACCATTTTTACATGATAGGGGACCTAGTGGAAGAAAGGCAATGCGCCTACGCTAGGATGAAACATCTACTTTTGTATTTGTCTCTTTTAGCCAATAAAACACTTTAAAAAAAACGGATGGGTTATTCATTTTTGACAACAATTACTACAGACATCTAGACTTCCAATCCTGTATCATTGATCGATACATAGAGGGGACATAGAGGAGTTACCTGACCAATATAATCTATAGTGTACCCTATAGCAAGTACCCATAATGAAACATTTTGTATGTTATTTGGCCTTGACTCTATATGTTATTTTAACAAGTTCAAAATATCCAACATGTTTACTGAGAATCACCTCTTTAATGGGTGTCGACCCCTAAAAATCGACATGGCGACATGGTCATTTCTTAAAATCGACATGGCGACATGGCCATTTCTAAAAATCGACATAGGACATGGCCATTTAAGTGACATGTGACATGGCCATTTCTTAAAATCGATGTGCGACATGAGGCTTAGTGACATGAATAAAAAATTCTCATTTACTGTAAAAGTACGGGGCCTATGCTACCCAACTCTTTCTTCAAATTTGGTCCTTGTGGGTAGTCATATTCCAAAAATCATGGGGCCTGCTGTCCCATACAACTCTTTATAAATTACGGTATCCCTACATTTTACCCTTAGTGACACTAGTGACAAGGCTTTTTCCTTAGTGACATGTGACAGGGCCATTTCTTAAAATCGACATGCGACATGGGGACCCCCCATCTACCCCCCTTCTTTATCTATAAATAGCCATTGGCGAATCCAGGGGGGGGGGGGGCGACGGGCCTCTGATCTGGATGGGGGGGGGGACTGTGTCTTAAAATATTGTATCCTAAAATGTGTGAGAATGAACCATTTCAAGTCTAGATCAACAACATTTTCTTAGGGGGCAAGCCCCCTTAGTATAGCTAATGCGCTTCGCTTGCGAGAAGGAAATACTGTCTCTGGGTTGGCCAGGCAGGGCCAGGTTTGGGCCCCCTCCCCTCTAGACAATCCTGTAGCCACCACTGATAGCGCCATTGTTCTGATGACCCAAAGTCTCCGCCACGTATTGTCTGATTATATTTTTCCCACATTTCCACCTACTCACAATAGTCTACGCTGCGTCTTCACTGATTATATTTTTCCCTCATTTCCACCTACTGATAATAAACATGTTGTGCCACGTTCCTGAGACAGGTGAGACAGTGTACGTAGCATGAATGTATTCTAAACAAAGGACATATTAATTGCATCCATTAAATAATCAATTATTAAACCAAACCTCCCTATGGTCTATTTACCTGACTTACAAATTATGATGACCTAAAAATTAGGCTTACCACTTGAAAGTAACAACCTAGAAGTGTATCCCTAAGGGTCTCCCTAATTGGGTCATTAACCCACACACACAGAAAAGTGAGAGTCATTGTTGCCAAAACTGCCTGACCCTCACTTTTCTGAGGGTGCAGGACGCCCGGCAGGGTATGTAGCTATGAAGTAACTACTACTCATAACTTTTTTCCATAAGCTTTAATTTTTTCCATAAGCTGCAACTTTTCCCATAAGCCATAACTTTTTCATTTCTTCTATTTCTCTTAATTAAAGCTAGGAAAACCACTATTTTTGTATAGAAAAATTAGGCCCAACATGTATGCTCCCCATAGCATAGTTTATACTACAGTTTATACCAGGAATACATTTTCATAGCTCTTTTTGAAAAGTCCAAAGTCCATAATTTGTTTTATGGAGTCCATAACTTTCTTATGGAGGTCCATAGGTCAGCTCCATTAACGAGAAACGCCTTCCAGAAAAGGTTAAGCAACGAATTATAATGATTTTATGATAAGTTATTGATAACCACAATTATTGGTGAATCCAGGGTGCTGTTTCCCCACAAATTGAATTTGTGGAGGTCCGTAATTACACTCTCCATATATTTATGGAGCTCCGCAAATATAACCGAGGTTGCATGCAGGTTCCTTAGTAGGGGGCACCATTTTTGATCTGGTAACTGACAAGATAAGCACTGATACAGCAATCACAATGGGTACAAGCTGTTACATAATGCCCCCTAAGAATTCCGCAGTGAAGGCCAGGGAGCTATCTCATTGGTTGATAATTCAACCGCCTATATACGGATGTCCGCAAATATATACAGAGGTCCGTTGTAGTATACCTAAGTACCAGAAAACAAGTTTATTCACTGTGTTTATGGCATATTCTAATGCCTTCATTAACATGAATAATTATATTGGTCTAGATAGTAACCCCCTCTCGTGCGGCCGCTGAGAAACAGCACCCTGTCCATAAATGATGTCCTTCTATTTTTGACCATTTCTGAGCCCTTGATGGGGGGGTCCCCATGTCACATGTCGATCTTAAGAAATGCTCATGTCCCCATGGTCCTGTTTCTCCACAAATTAGCAGAGCTCCGCAAATATATACGGATGTCCGCAGATATATATGGAGGTCCGTATATGTATGCTGCAGTACCAAAAAGACATAATTTGCGGAGCTCCATAAATTTATTTGCGGGCGTCCGCAAATTTGTGGAAAAACAGCATTTTAAGAAATGTTGCATGTCCCATGTCACTATCTATTTATTCATCATGTCCCATGTCACAACCCAGCCAGCATTGGTCCCTGGGGCCCATATGTGTTTTACTTGGGCCAGCTGGGCTTGTCCATATCTGGGTTATGGTCCTTTTTTCCCAGGGCTACCAGCCGGAGCCCAGATGGGCCAGCCCAGGTAAACTTGTTTCCCCATAAATACATTGGAAATATTTCTGACATCTGATATTCCTCCAGATATCACCATTTATTGTACATTTTTATAGCTTATATTTAATCTGGGCACCTTGAATCTGGGCTGGTCCATTTGGATTCCCACTGGTAGCCCTGGACAAAAAAAGGTCCATAACCCAGATATGGGCAAATCAGCTTGCCCACATAAAAACATATAAGGGTCCCACCAAGCAATGTTGGCTGGATAAACACCACCCACCCCATCCTCCATTTAAAAAAAAAAAGCTTCAAAAGTCGACTTCCTACCTGCTTGTTGAACTCCTAGTGTACTCTGCACACGATGAACCCAAAGTACGTTCTGTTACAGACTCCACTGCCAACCTACACTAATGCTGTACATGGAGTTTAGGGAGTGATCATTTTTTAACAACGGGGGGGGGGTGGTCGGTTTGGGGGGGGGGGCAAAAAATGTGGACCCCTTGACCGGGGGGGGCAAACAAATTTGGACCCCTCTTGGGGGGGGGGGGGGTCAAAAAAATTTAACCTGTTTTGAGCCAAAAAGCCCGTGCATTACCACGCGCGGGCCGATTTTCCACCCCAAGGGGGGTAAAAAATGTTGACCCCTTGCCCGGAGGGGTGTAAAAAAATTCGCGTTCCGCGCGGAAACCCACCACCCCCCCTGTTGTTAAAAAATTATCACTCCCTTACATACCGTAAATCTCCAGGAGATGCTACTGCCCATGTCCACTAGCAGTAGTACTAATGAACGACTCGTCCCTGGGGGAGGTGGTCATTATTCATCAAGGGGGGCCGGGGTCTATATATAGGCCAATGCATCAAGAACGGGTGATTTTTTTCATAATAAAGTTTTGTTAATATTGGTTTGGGGGTCTGAATGGGGGGGGGGGGGGTCGATTTAGAAATAGCCATGTCGTCCTGTCTATGTCACCATGTCGATTTTAAGAAAAGGCTATGTCCCATGTGGTTATCTCCTAAATTCCTCATGTCGCACGTCACTAAGAAAGGAAAGGCCCATGTCGCCGTGTCGAATTTAGTGGTCCACTCCCATTGGTTTTAGCAGAATCCTCAGGACATTGACTGTAATTGCTATATTTGCAAGCATGCAAGAATGTCAGACCTTTTCAAGGGAAAAACATTACTATAGGTCAGAGGCGCGCGGGATACTGACGTACGCGAGGGGTGGGCTGAATAACTTGGGTATGGGGGTCGACCCCTAAAATTGACATGGCGACATGAGCATTATTACGCGACATAGACATGTGACATGTGACATGGCCATTACTTAAAATCGACATGCGACATGGGGACCCCCCCATCTATACCCCCTTGAGTGCACTTTGGTGCAAAAATCCGCCCCCCCCCCTATTATTAAATACTGACTACTCCCTAATGTAGCTGCCACTACCACAGGCTGGACATAGAGGGTAGCGCCATCTAGTTAGTAATATAGAAACTGGTTAGTCCACCATCATCTTAATACTTCAGGTGGAGCCACATGTCTGTTGAGGGCAATAGGCCATCTAGGGTATAAAGATAATGGCCGTCTAGCTGTGTCTTACCTTGTGGTATATACAGTCATCTACTCCCAGTATAGCCAGGCTGTTCAGTTTAAGCCTGTGGCCACTACACAGCGGCTGGCTGGGTATGGACCGTGTGGATCTATTTGCCCAGGTTCGTAGGTTCACACCCCGGGTTCACACAGACCTGTGCTTTTAGTTGACTTGTTCCTCGCCAGATGGCCTTACACTGGGGCCCTCCTCTGGGGTGTCCCCCACTTGGATGCATGTGGAGGGTGGTAGGTCACGTGTATGGCATTTTATTTTTTGGATGCCCATGTCCTATGCTTTAGCACTCAAGGGCCGTATCCAATGCCCCCATTGAATACAACATGATCCTATTCAATGGGCTAAGAAAAAGTTGGTTTTCATTCATTAAATGGCTTCAAATAAAAAAATAAACACAAATGCCAACTACATTGATACCACTCTAATGTATTTCACTCGTGGGGGCTGGGGTGCATCCCACTCATCCTGCGGCTTCATGGGATACTGCCCAAGCACCCACTTGTGAAATACAACAGAGACGGTATCAATGGGCGTTGGCATTTGTCTATGTATCACACCAAGACGTGGTTAGGTAGCTGCACCATGATAGTACCATTGTCCTGAACTACAATTTATTTAGTGGATGTGGGTCGCAGTAGAGTGTAATTTTCAGTATTTTACGTTTAAGAGTTCTCAATCTACAACTCTTACTTCTGCTTTGGCAAGCAATATAGTCTTTCAGATTGAAAAACTCGTTTTCCGATTTTAAAAACTCTTTTTTTTTAATATTAAAAATTAGTTCGTCAAATACTGAAACTTCGATTTCAGGGATGAACATTTGGCTTGCCACCCTATGGCCAGTTTGTGACCCAGACCCAGGCCCGGGGGTGAGAAACTGTCTAGGCTTGCAGGGGCAGCAGCAGCAGCAGCAGCAACAGCAGCAGCGGCTGCAACAGCAGCAGAAACAGCACCCTCAACAGCAGCATCAGCAGGTGGATGACCCTTCCTATGCAGAGTTTCTGCAGTGGAAACAGCAGCAGCAACATTGGGGATGTGACCCCTTCTGCCCAGTCTACACTACACAGTCAGCAACCCCTACATCATCGACAGCCTCCTGCTCCCCAGCCAGGGGTGAGTCAGGCGGCCGTGGACTTGATCAAGCAGCAGTAGCAACAGATGCTGCAGATGCAGCAGCAGATGCAGCAGCAGATGCAGCAGCAGATGCAGCAGCAGATGCAGCAGCAGATGCAGCAGCAGATGCAGCAGCAGATGCTGCAGCAGATGCTGCAGCAGATGCAGCAGCAGATGCAGCAGTTGCACCTGCAGCTACAGCAACCATCATATCGTCATCAACCACGACCCGACCCGTGTCAGGGCTTCAGGACCCTTCAAGCTGGTCTGGGGTCTGCGGGCCTGAATGCTGCTTCACTTGGGCTGATCAGAGGAGACTTCAATAACCTGTTCTCAGCCCAAGGTGAAATGCAAGATATGGATGATATGTTTGTCAAGAACATGCATTTTTATGCGGGACCGGCAAGCGTAAGCGATCGGTTAACTGGCTTAGACCAGATTATCACCTAGAGTCAGATAAAAAATTCTCAGAGATGTCTCTATATATGTATATGAAATGTTACTTGAGAGGGATATCCCTGAAATTCTGGCTTCCTCGTACCTCTGATACTCATCAACACATGTAATGGCAGAGCTGCCAACCCCAAACCCAATAAATCCGTAATTCTGAAGCCAGAAAATTGTAATTTTCGTAATTGACCCCACTGTAATTCGTAATTGAATTCGTATTGTTCATTATAATTAAATTTCAGTGAAAAAAACTTTTTAGGACATTGTAACATGAATCATCCCTTTTATATACAGATAAGAGGTTTGTGAAATAGATTTCTACATAAAAATGAATCGTTTCATGAGCACAAGATTTTCTCAGATTTCGATTTTTCTTATGGTTTTCCTAGTTTTAGAGATAATTCACAAACGATGACACTAATTTTGGTCGTTTTTTTCAGTAGCCAGCACTCATTATCCGCATTTTTGGTAGTATCCTATATAAATGTATTGACCTCAACCTAAAATCTCAAAATTCGTAATTTGGGGAGGGTAATTCGTAATTTCGTAATCAGGCCCTAAAAATGGCTCAAAGTCGTAATATTACGAAAGATTCAACCATGTCTATGTTAGTTTCTGAAAAAAACACTACATAATCCAAAAGTAGACTTGCTACATTGAGCTATATTTATTTATTTATTACTTGGTTTAGTTGGGGGCCACTCCACGAGACCTCATGTTTAAAAAAGCCCTCAAACTAGGCCTTAGACTTGTGGCCAACCCTAGAACCAGGGGTGACCTCAAGGTCAAGTTTCCTGAGAGAAGGGCAATCCTACAAAAATACAAAAAGGGGCCACATGCTAGGGGTATAAAACTATGGAATAGGATAAAGCCAGAAGTTCAAAAAGCAAAATCGGTGTCAGCCTTTAAGAGGCTGTACAAAATCACACCACTAGACCCCCCCCCCCCCCCCCATACCGGGTAATTAGGAGCGTGAGAAAAAGCCCAAAGCCTGAACCTACAACATGCCAATAACCCATACCAAATATTGGCCCGACCAACACTCACATCAATCACTCATACCATCATACATCAACTCATCTCACCAAATGTGTTTTCAACATAGAGCATAAATGCAGTAGATGTTATAGTGCATGGCAATGCACTTAGCACCAGTGACAACGTCACAGAATGGACCCTCTTGCTTAAAAGTCATGGAAGTATCATCAAATTGATGTAAAAATCATATATCTTATTATAAAACATACATTGTATTATATATGATTCCCTGGAAATGCCAAAGTGATTCTTCTGTAACTCAAGACAAATTTATCGAATATCATGAAAATTAATAAATTTGTTTCAAACCCCCCCCCCCGATTTTTTTTCTGGTGTTCTCATATTATTCAAAACGTCCGTATGTGGTCTTTAGACAAAAGGCCACTATTTTCTGACATAATAGGAGTGCAATAATTTACTGCTAATACACTTTGGGCGTCCGCACCAACTAGATACCTGTGGTACAAACAATTATAACAGTAAATTCACCGTCGTTAAAAAGCATTATTTCACCAGTCACAGTTTGTCTACATAGGCAGAGGGTAACTTTCCATACATTTAGTGCCACGTGTACAATGTGGACACGTCGTCATGTTGGCCTGATATGAACAATGGATGTATTATTTTTGCATGTTCCGCGTATGAGGCCAGAGATTCAGAAATAGGATATCTCTCCTATTTCTCTAATTTAATTCAGTTCCACATGTTGTATTATGGCACATGTGTCCACGTGTAATAGTCCAGGAGGGTATTTCAGAATGGACTCGTCAGTCGTCATAATTGGATTTTTGTCAACAGGCCAATATTTATAATTAAAGAGGGTATTTGTAGCTGGCAAAATGTGGTATTTATATTATTTTCTATAGATTTCAACAGGAAATCTTGTGAAAGAAATTTTACTAATGGTCGTGAAAAAGGTTTCGTCACGTCGCCATTTGCCTACAACCACGTCAGTTGTTCTGAAAGACCATCCTGCTGGTGTCTGCTCTACCACACGGTGGTGTCAGAGTAAGGCCGCTTAAAACAAATAATTAGCTTTGCGGATACTTTTTGAAAAAAAAGATGAAGACGGGAGGCTTTTTATTCTATTTGTTATTTGTAATTTTTAACACCGAGGGCGACCCCTTTTTATTTTTATTGAACAAATGACCTCTATTTTTCAGATAAATCATACCATTTTCATCTTCATAAACAATTGAAATATCAATTACCATAGTCTTGATAGCTGATCTATCAATATGTTCATATTTTGTTGTGTTACATTTTCATGCAATGTGGCCCTTTTTTTTAATGAAAAATCGTGAAAAAAAATAAATATATGCGGCCATTTTTAAGGGATGCGGGTGGTGTCTGCAAAGCTGATATTCTTTTTTAAGTGATTCAAGTGATGTGCTTATTATGCGGCTCCTGTACAACACTGTGATAACATCCTCATGTTAAACTCTGTGTGTATTGATTATTCCGCTTCCGGGCATGGTCCGATGATTAGGACTGATAAATCTTGTAAAATACGAACAAAAGAATGTGCCACATCACAGTTTAAACCTGTAAGGACCAAATGATGCACAAGGCTTCATTTCAACTTGTTATGATGATTCAATAACACATCGTTAGATTAGTGCATCATGCTGAGCCTTTGGGAAGGTATCAACCCTAAAGGGCTGGTATGGCGCATGAATGGAGCACTGGAAAGCTACGCGCTAGGGCTGAATGTTTAATAACCAACAAGCTTTAAAACATTATGTGCTCCTTCATGGGTTAATGCTGATTCACTTATCCCCTTATCATGCATGCACTGTACCATATGGCAATAGTCCTATGACTATAAATATCTTGGGGTAACAGGCATAGGCTACAGCGGAATCCCCCACTTCACACACGCCGCCACAACCAGCCGTCAGATACAACTGCAGGTAAGTGGTTACTTTACAGAAATACTCATACTTTCAAATTTGCAGGTCCAAGCAGGCAGTCTCAAATCATTCGCAGAGAGAAGACACAGCGTCATAGAAGGGAGTCCAGGTTACCTGAGAGTCACCAGCTGACTCCCTTAGGTCAGCCAGAGTGTCACCTCCCAGTGGGCACAAAATTCTCTTCAATGTTGAATCAATGTTGAATTAACATTGAATCAATGTTGACAACCATTTATCCCTGCTCATTAGTAGTCCACCTCAGGTACACAAGGAATCATACAATCACAGCCACCAGCTTATAAGCAGGCAGTCTGCTGCTGCCACAGTAGGCTTCCGTACCCCAGGTACACAGTGACCGTCCTTCTGTACCCCAGGTACACAGTGACCGTCCTTCTGTACCCCAGGTACACAGTGACCATCCTTCTGTACCCCAGGTACACAGTGACCGTCCTTCTGTACCCCAGGTACACAGTGACCGTCCTTCTGTACCCCAGGTACACAGTGGCCATCCTTCTGTACCCCAGGTACACAGTGACCGTCCTTCTGTACCCCAGGTACACAGTGACCATCCTTCTGTACCCCAGGTACACAGTGGCCATCCTTCTGTACCCCAGGTACACAGTGACCGTCCTTCTGTACCCCAGGTACACAGTGACCATCCTTCTGTATCCCAGGTACACAGTGACCATCCTTCTGTACCCCAGGTACACAGTGGCCATCCTTCTGTACCCCAGGTACACAGTGACCATCCTTCTGTACCCCAGGTACACAGTGGCCATCCTTCTGTACCCCAGGTACACAGTGACCGTCCTTCTGTACCCCAGGTACACAGTGGCCATCCTTCTGTACCCCAGGTACACAGTGACCGTCCTTCTGTACCCCAGGTACAGATCCTTCTGTACCCCAGGTATACAGCGTGCCATACTTGAGCATTCCTTGCAATTACATTTCTAGAAGAGAAAACACATGTGTAGTATGAGCCCTAGGGGTGTGGATGTGTACCTGGGGTACAGTAGGGATGTGTACCTAATGTGAGAAGGTGTCCCTAAGGTAAACATATAGGATAATCACTGTAGACTACTAGTGGGCCTAATTGGGTAATTACACTAAGTTACAGAGACCACAACTCAAGTATCCATTCTGTACCTCAGGTATACAGTGGTCACCTAGTGTACCCCAGGTACACAGTGGGCATCCTAGCTACTGTACCTCATGTACACAGTGGTCACCTACTATACCCCAGGTACACAGTGGTTGCCTAGGTACTGTACCCAAGGTACAGTGTGGTTGCCTAGATACTGTACCTCAGGTACACAGTGGTTGCACATGTCATACTAGCATCCCCTCCAATTGCATCTCTAGATGTAGAAAAACACATGTAGTAGGCCCTGGGGGGTGAGGGACAGAGGGAGCGAGGTGCTGAGAGAGGGAGGGACGGAGGGAGGGAGGGAGGGACGGAGGGACGGAGGGACGGAGGAAGGTAGGGAGGGAGGGAGGGAGGGAGGTAGGTAGGTAGAGAGAGAAGAAGGGAGGGATGAAGGTGTTGAGTGAGTGAGGGAGGGAGGGAGGGAGGGAGTGAGGGGAGGAGGGAGGGAGATAGTGAGGAGAGGAGGGAGAGAAAGAAGGAGGAGGGCGAAGAGTGAGGGAAGCAAGAACATGAGGAAGCAAGCAAGGAAAAGGGAGGAGAGCAGGAGCCAAAGGAAGGAAAGAAAGATGGGGGAGGAGGTACTGAGTGAGGGAGTGAGTCAGCGCCCAAGTCTACCTACCAATGCTGCATGCATATATCAGGCCGACCCTTTGGGCAGAAGCATCCTTGCCTTGGGAGCGTATCAGCCATGTAGGGCATGACACCTGGAAAAAGCCATAGGAATAACAAAATGACATAGCATAACTTATTGCATTATGTTGTTGAACCAGGGCACCCCTGTGCCAGGTTCTTATACAACAGGTATTTTTGTGATTTTTGCCAAATAAATCCCATGGCTTTTGGGTGTTATTTTGCTGTGAAAACCCTGCATATAAAATATTTAAATGCTGCAGCATACAAGTCTTGATCAATGCCAATCCATGCCATCAAATATTGAAACAAAAGAAGCAATATTTCATATACAAAATTGATAATGAAAAAAAGTCACCTAAACAGCACAAAACCAACTTTTTCAGCTCAATGCTAGGGCCACTCCAAATAATATACTTGTTTCTCATCACCGAGCGCATCACCAAAATTTCCTTTCTGATATATTTATTTGTAAATTTTAGTGGAAAATAATGATGAAATTAGACAAAAATCAGCATGTTTGGTATGAAATGAAAGCTTACAGTACAGCTGACAGCAAGTGTGATGGGCTAAACAGGGGTGTCGGAAGCAACTCGACTTTGGGGGGCCATGGCCGAACCGAACCGAAGTTTGGAAGGGTGCATGATTCTGAGCGTTTGGGGGGGCCATGCCCCCCCCTGCCCCCCCTGTTCTGACACCCCTGCTAGAGGAAACATGCATATTTAAAGCTTTCGTACATCCTTAATTTCTTAGTTATTAAAATGTGAATTTGGTTTTCTGATAGCCTGCAAAATCCTATATAATTCAGGCCTCAGCAACCTGAACTCCACCTAGAGTGGTAGAGGTGAACCTCCTGACCAAATCTGGTGTTTGGCAGGTAGAGCCATAAACACTGGTGTTTTCGTATGTCAGGTAGATGACCAGCAGAGGCCCCAGCCCCAACCAATCAGGGGTGAGGTAACACACTGGCCAATCAGAATGGGTCTTTCCCAGGGTTTTGGATTCTGTTTACTCAGGATATAGTATGAAATCCAGAGAGGATTCTTTCAGAGTGTGGTCGCACAAGGTAGCGTTTGTACCCAGTACGCCCCGTCTTACATACTCGGGGTGAGAAGCTTTTTGAGACGCTCTGAGGCCGCAATAATGCCTGTACCTTTGGTAACCTTCATGAAAATGAAGGTAAGGCCATAGTTTACACGGTGGATGACAGAAAAACACCAAAAATCCTCAGGGCGGCCTGTTGACAAAAGCTGAAATTCTTTATTTCTGTAACATAAGTACAGATGCCTTGGTTCACATTCAAAGCCTTAATATATTAGATCTATGCAAACGTAATCGACCGATCAGCAGTGGATTAAAACAGTGAAAAACAAACAAATTTCACCGGTAACGTGCTGGATGGAATGAAATACATGCTGTGCTAACTATTGCGCATGCTTCAAAAGCGAGTAACACGGTGCAGACCACAGTTTCCATATCAGACCAGACGCTCTGATCGACTCGCTTTTCGGCCGAGACGTAAAACGGCGGTTACGCACCCCCAGGCGCTGACGTCCACAGCCGCCTGCTTGCCTAGACGCACTTGCTCAACCACACATCACCAGCTCACCCACACCCACCGGCTCGCCCACACCCACCGGCTCCCCCACACCTACCGGCTCCCCCACACCCACCGGCTCCCCCACACCCACCGGCTCCCCCACACCCACCGGCTTCCCCACACCCACCGGCTCCCCCACACCCACCTGCTCTGCTGAAATATGATAACATACTAGTGTGACACATGATTTGAGGGTAGTTTTGACTCAGGAATACATTCCTGCTTTCAGAATTGACAAATAATTCATTGTTCCTGAAATAAAATTCATGGATTCAGTCATTTAGTTCATCAATTCAATCCCTTTATCACCCTGACCCTGAGTCGTTTGCGATGCCCTGGTTCACATGTCATAATTTGTCCGCCCTTCATCATCTGTCTTAACCCCTTAATGACAGCATGGCTATTTATGCTAAAATGCCCCTTGGTTATATTGATATCATAATGTATTCCTTGTCAGTAACTCGCCAGTGCTGCAAACATGCATCATGCAGACTCTAGGAGCTAGATACACTCCCAAAGAGGTCGCATGATGCGCTAATTTCTGTGTGGTACATCATAGGCTTTGAGCCTGGATGCTGCTCCTAAAGGTTTAGGCATATGCCACCCGAGTTGGCGCCAAACCTAACATTCACGTAGACTTTCTGTAGTCCTTGGTATAGAGAGGTAGGAATAACTAAATAGAAAGAGAGACAGCACGAGTGACAGACAGACACCACGACAGACAGACAGACAGATGGGGACAGATTCAGAGCACTAGAGAGAGAGATGGGGACAGACAGGAGACTATAGGATCCACTCACCTACTAACTCACTCAATCAACTGTAGTTCACTCCATCCCTCTCTCCCCGTCCCTCTGTCCCTTCCTCCCTTCCTCAACACCTCCCTTCCTCCCTCCCTTCCTCCCTCCCTTCCTCCCTCAACACCTCCCTCCCTCCCTCCTTCACCACCTCCCTTCCTCAACACCTCCCTTCCTCCCCCCTTCTGTCCTCCCTTTCTCCCTCCCTCTCTCCCTTCCTCCTTCACCACCTCCCTTCCTCAACACCTCCCTTCCTCCCTCCTTTCCATCCTGCCTTTCTCCCTCTCTCCTTCCCTCCCTCCTTCACTACCTGTACCTGTTTCCCCAGTTATCCCTCCATGAAGCATACATATAGAGTATGTAATACCTATGTTATAGTGTATGCCTATGGCTGTGTCTCACGAACTTGGGCCAATGTGTTTGTTTATGACCGGGTGCCGTCTATGACCGGGTGCCATCTATGACCGGCTATCTAAAAAGTTGTTTGAAGGGATAAACTTTTTCTTACTTTTTTTTAAAACTTTTTTTATTTATAAAAGATTTTTTTTTTAAATTTAAAAAATCGTTTTCATTCCTCCAAACAACTTTTTTAGATAGCCGATCATAGACGGCCCCCGGTCATAGACAGCACCCGGTCATAGACGGCACCCGGTCATAGACAAACACATTGGCCCAAGTTCGTGAGACACAGCCGTAACCCTGCTCCAGTCTGTTTTTCTGTGGGGACCACTTTTTATGCTCTTTGGAGGAAAATGGAGGAATAGATAGAGCTAAAGTATTATCTTTATTACAGAAGTAAGTTATATAGATTATGTTCCCATTCTTCCAGACTCTTCTAGCAATTATTTAAGGAACAGTGGTTGTTTGAAGTTGGGTAAATTCACGCTATATATGTAAGTCAATGGCTTACAATAACGCCATAAAAATTACAAATATAGAGGGTATATTGTGTCTACTATATTCTCCCAAGATATGCAGGGCTGGGCATATAGTCATATGCTGGAGCAAACCTAGACATCTCTGGAGCAAAGTATCTCAGGAGGGCAGACATTGACACCCCCCCCCCCGTCTCCTCAAGAGAGATTTTGTGTCTAGATTGGCCATTCTGAGGATGGGGGGGGGGGGGATTGTATTTGGAAAATGTTGAAATTCTACCTTTTAAACAATGGGTTCTGATCAGAGTTTTGATCAGAAAATATTTGATCTCTATATTTAGATGATTTCATCTAGAGGACTTTAGAGACATGCTGCTCTAAGAACTGCTAAATTGTTATAGTCTCAGGATTTGCTCTAGAATTTTTTTTAAATACCATCCTCTAGATTGCTGTATTCTGATGGTTCTACTAGCTTTTTGCATCAGGACATTTTTGAAAGTGTACCTTTAGAACTGGCATTTTCTGCGTAGAGGGGGGAGGGCATATTGTTCCAAAAATTTAGGAATGCTATTGCCAATTCGGTGTGTTCTGATGGGTCTCAGAGCATGAGATATTTGGTCAAAGAACATTTAGAAATTCTACCTTTAGATAAGTGTGCTCTGTGGAGTTTTGGGGACTCATTGCTCCAGGATAACTTTTAGAATTCCATCTCTAGATGTGTATATTTGAGGAGGTTGCTGACATATTGCTCCCAAGAAAATTTTGTAAATTCACTGTTAGATTAGTTTATTCTGAGGACTTTTGGGCATATTGGTTCATCGGAGCACTTAGGAATTCTACCTTTAAGCTTGATGATTTCTGATGCGTCCCTGTGTACGTTGCAAAAAGACAATTGAGAAATTCTATCTTAAGATTATTCTGGGTAGAATAAACAATTCTATTCTTAAAATGATGTCTTCTGATGGGTATCAGCAAATTATTGCTAGAGGGAAATTTAGAAATGTCAACTTACATAGGCATGTTCTGTGGTGTTTTGGGGTATATTGCTGTGCATAATTCTATCTCTAGATCGGTATATTTTGAGGGGTTCGGGGCATAGTATTGTCTAAGAAAACCTAGAAAAGAATTCAAAGCCTACTGGGCGTGCTGCTCAAAAGAAGCTAAGATATGATTTGCAGATTGGTGCATTCTGTGGCATCTTGCTACAGGATAACCTGGATAGTTGATAGCTATATGGTCGATTCCCACGAAAATGGATCACAAGGTCAGAATAGCTCGTAATTGGATTAAATCTTAATGAAATGATAAATTCTATCCATTAAGGTATATTTGCATAGTGCTCGACAATACCTACCTATGGGTACCCACTTTTGCCTACCTATCTCCAATATTTTATGTATTTCGGGATGAAAAGGGGTGTTTTTCTTTGATATTTTACACATTTTTTAAACAGAAAAATTAAATATCAATGTTGAAATTTGCTATATTAGAAAAATATGTCATGATAAAGTAATGTCTATATGCAGGCATGATCCCAGGGCTGTAGGCGATAATTGAGGGTACTTAGGGAGAGTTATGCCATTTCCTTATGAGAAATTTGTTAGACATCCAAAATGAAGAAAGTGGTGTAC
Organism: Harmothoe impar; assembly: GCA_947462335.1. NCBI lineage: Eukaryota > Metazoa > Annelida > Polychaeta > Phyllodocida > Polynoidae > Harmothoe > Harmothoe impar. Next base: position 76,026,996 of record OX381711.1, read on the forward strand.
CTTTTGGCATCACCGTGCGTAGGTACATAATAATGAAGATTAATCCCAGGAAATGTATCACACTGGTAGAGATTGAACCCTCAATATGTAGGGTCCAATAGGAGGGTTCTAATGGGAGTGATGAATATTCTTTACAGGTGTATGTGATTCTATAATTTTACTTAACACAAAGTGGGGTAGGTTTAGCATCACCGTGCGTAGGTCCACAATAATTTTAATTAGAGAAAACCCCTAAATCATTAGTGTAAAATATTTAAATGTCACATTTGCCATACCATGAACATGTCATGTACGAAAAATGAAGTAGGTTGTGCTAATATTCTTTAATCTGTGAGCTATTACAATAAAAAAGTGACCGTGCGTAGGTACATCACCGTGCGTAGGTACATCACAAAGTATCATTGAGAAAAGGGTACAATATAGCTCATACTACCTATATCTTTCAATATTTAGTTCAACATATAGGGGACCTATGCTAAGGAATATTTATACCTCCTGGAAAACTGTCACTAACATAGAAAAGTAGTATATATAGGTCCTGTCACCGTGCGTAGGTCCCGTCACCGTGCGTAGGTCCCGTCATCTTGCGTAGGTCCAGTAATAAAACATTTTTCATGGCAAAAGAACATATTTGTGTTTGTAAATCCTATAGAAATCTGTACCTTCATTATTTATCTGTTGAATAAACTGTGAAATATTCATTATTATAGCCAGACCATTAATATAATGGATACAAGGCTCCCATCACCGTGCGTAGGTCCCGTCACCATGCGTAGGTCCCACTTTGAATGACCATAAATATGATATTTATTACAATTAAGGGTACCAATTTCATGAGTATACTCCCTTGTATGGTAGATATGAGCTATTAGAAAAGCTATGCAATATCTGCTCTTTTAGAATTTAGCCCTCTGTCGACCCTGTGATCCATTTTCGTGAGAATCGACCATATACACATATAGTAGGACCATATAATTATGTGATGATATTGCTCTGAGAACATTTGGAGAGGAAGGCTATTGAAATACTTTTAACTTTGGTTCTAATTGGAATATTTACAAAATTCTTTCAGGTTTAGAGAGCCCAGACTCTCCCTAATGTCCCTGTCGCATTTTTCAAGGCCCCTGTCGCACATTTTTTGCGACATTGCGACAGTTGCCCAGCCCTGCCCATATTATGGTGTATTTATATTGAAATTAGACCTTCTTTTCCCCTGAAGGCAGGGACCATGTCTGCCCTGTGGGTTGCATGGCCCAGCCCACAATGCCGAAATTCACAGCAGTACCAATAAGTATAATGAGTTAATTTAACTCAAGACATGTTTATTAGACATAATATCTCAACAATTTGGAAACAAGAAGAATGGATATTTCCAACAAGGTAAGACGTGTAATAATAAACATAGCACAACAGGTAAAATAATGCAATAAAATATAAGTTTCTTTAGCACTGTGACAGATAGGGAGTGGCCAAACAGGCCGGTCGCCGAACTGCCTAAAAAAACGCCCTCGTCATATTTTTCGCTGCCGGGTGACGAGAAACAACTCTTTTTTTTGAGCGGCCTTAAAATAATTCTCTTCTCATTTTTTCAAAGGTACAAGCTGGTGAGCTCTTGAAGTCCAAGATGCGGCTCTCTGTGGGCCTGCTGCTGCTGCTGACCTTGACCTTACTGCACCACGCCTGCTGTAAGACCACACAGGGACCTGACCAAGACACAAGCACACTGCCAGCGGTAAGATTTCTCAACGTGTTATTCCCAGGTAGTGGGATGCCTTTAGCCCAAAATCCGCGACGGCAGAAAGCTGCGTTAAAATGGTTTCGCCCCTGAAACGCCGTGGAACCATTTTAACGCAGCTTCCTGCCGCCGTGGATTTTGGGCTTTATCCCAGTGGGCACAAAATTCTGTACAATGTTGAATCAATGTTGAATCAGCATTGAATCAACATTGCCAACCATTTATCAATGTTGATTCAATGTTCTGTGCCCACTGGGATGCGTGCATCCATTTCTTGATCTGGTACTGGCGAGATAAGCACTGATAACATCTATCACATGGGTAGCAGCTGCTACATATTGCACTCTAAGAATTATGCAGTCAATACAGGGGGTTGTTTCCTTGGTTGATAATCCTTCCAGCTACATGCATACAGCCACAGGCTTAAACTGAACAGCCTGCTATACTGGGAGTAGATGACTGTATATACCACAAGGTATAACACAGCTAGACGCCCATTATCTTTATACCCTAGATGGCCCTACTGTACCATGTATTGAGCAATAGACATGTGGCTCCACCTGAAGTATTAAGATGATGGTGGACTAACCAGTTTCTATATTACTAACTAGATGGCGCTACCCTCTATGTCCAAATACATGGTACAGTAGGGCCATCTAGGGTGTAAAGATGATGGGCGTCTAATTGTGTCATACCTTGTCTTATATAGTCATCTACTCCAAGCATAGGCGTGCTACTCAGTTTAAGCCTGTGCATACAGCACTACTAGCATTATTAACTGTTTGTAAACATTGACATTGACTAAGTTCAAAATATTATAAGTGGTTGATAAGCTGATAAGCTGAATGATGCACTTTACAAAGGTCACATGGCCTGCTGCCGGCGCCTGGTGGCACGAGGGGCACAAGCAAAAACAATAACTACAAAAGCAACAATAAAAGGAGTACTGGACAGACAATAATTACACGACCTAACGTTATTGATACAATCCTGTGTTTAAACAATAAAACATACCACCCGGGGGTGTGGTACGTTTTTGCGTACCAACCAGCAGTGTGGTATGTTTTTTTTAGTCCAATCAGAAGCCACATCCATGACTCGATTGATTCTACCCCAGTCAATGTCAGGGACTTGCTCCTTCTTGAAGGTCTTCTTTGCCAAGGCATGCTTGGCTTATGCCAACGCAGATGGGACCACCATCACCAGGTCATCATCCCTCATGTTGCTCCACTCTGTGGGTAGAATGATCTCGCTGAGCTCCACTTCTTCATCCTCCCACAGGGTCAATGTTGACTCGAAATGGGTCTGGAAGGAGGACAAAGTGTTGATGGGGTAGTACTCTGTGGAGCTGTTGCTTGGAAATGTGATGTTCATGTCTCAAAGGTCCTTCACTTTCGATATGGGGATCCACTCGTTGAACTTATCGGAATCAGCCTTATAGAGGACAAAGGCCAACCGTTTTCTGTTGACCGTCTCATGGCGTAGCACCTTTTGTATCAGATACGTCTTACCAAAGCAACTCTTCAGCACCTTTTGGACCTCCTCCGGATGGAATACACCTTTTATCGCTTCTCCGGTGTCATCCTCCAGCTCGAAGCCGCGGTCTCCCACCACTCAGGTCACGTTGAACACCTCCTCACTCCAATTGGCCTTGTAACCTTTGTCGAAAGCACCTTGAGCTCTAAACATCCTAACTCAGTCGTCAGGAGCAATGTCAGAGCAACGACTGCCCTTTCGCCACACTTGCTTCACCTGTTTTTGAGTTGGCATGTCGTGACGGTAGAAAATGGTCTCGCTGTTGTCGCGTTTCATGCCCGCTGGTGGGATTTTCAACGTGGCATGGATCATGTTATTGTAGGATGATACAACATCCTCGAGAATCTCCAGATAGCGGTAAGTCTCCTTGTGGGAGAAGTATCGCCACAATTTCTCTTTCAAGCTCCTATTGAGCCACTCCACTAGGCTTGCTTTGATGTCATTGTTCTTGCCAGTGAAGAATGTAATGTTTTGGGTTTTCAAGTGATTCTGAAAAGTCTTGTTGAGAAACTCTTTTCTCTTGTCTGTTTGAACGGAGCTCGGTTGCCTTTCCTCGGTGATTGTCTTAAATCCCTCGGTGACATCGGAACTCGCCTTGGACTTGATGGGTGTGACCCAGGCGTATCTAGAAAATATCAAGTCCAACTGCCACTGTTGATCGATGCCAACTGTGATCGTCTTGTGTCTAGCAAACTTTCTTCTTATGGGTTTGTGTTTAGAAAAAGCATCCACAGCTTGAACAACCTGCTCGACTTGCTCCACATCTTCATCCTTGAAGTGCTGTTGTTAAAGTTTTGTGATGCTGGTGAAAGCGGCTGGTGACTTTACATTGGTGTATTTCGATACTATGCGTCTTCTCAATTTATTCATTTTGCTGAGCCGCCTAGACTTGCCCATTTCACGGGGGTGTCCGAGGTGTGTGTACGACTCCTGAATTTTCTCTTCACTCAGAGTCAATGAACAGCAGTGGTGCGCACAGATCTCTGCTTCTGCTTCTGGTGGCCTGCACACTGGGCGGACTCTTAGATTTCGAGCTCTTTTACAAGGCGTTGCAGATGGTGTTTCCAGTCGGGTCCACTGCACCGAGAACACTTCTGAACGCCACATGACCAGGTGGTCTGTTCACTGACTTGCGAAAACGACTGACGTCATTCAGTAGATCAATGATGTTGATACTGGTGGAGGACATTGGTTTACTACCCATGGTCAACAGGTCCCCGCGTTCGTCTCACTCCGCCAGCTTCGATTCTCGCAGTCTGTGTAATAACTTGGTTGCTTTAGGTCCCGTCTTCAGCGTGAGTGGGGTCGACAGTGGGACCTCCGAGTCCCGAGCCACCGACACTGCTGCTGCTGCTGCTGCCAGTGCCAGTGTGACACAAGATGTAGAAGACAGAGGAGCGATATCAAGCCCAGCTGGAGCGCCAGCAGAGTCAAGAGTAGTAGCAACAGGACTGACAACATCTTGGTCGTGTCGCTTCTGTCCTACTAGCTCGGGATCGACCAGTGCCAGTCGCTTGTAGGACATGGTGCCACCGAATGAGTGTTGCTATATTCATAGAATGCTTTTTATAAGAGGTAGCGCCATCCCAATGAGAGCCGGAATGAAAAACAAAACCTGTTTGCACCGGCGCCAATCTCTTCCGCTTGTTCGAGGCCCCCCTCAGCGTTTGCTCAGCGTTAGGACAAGGTCATCGCTCCCAGACTCGATCAAGTGTTTACACGTCTGGGGGTGCATTTAGCCAAGTTTTTCAGAGTGTGGTAGTGTCTCTCGAGCCAACGGGTTGTGGGAGTCCTGTTCTTTCCTCCTTTCATTTCGGAATGAACACAATCTGGTTGTGCGGTGTAGTGACCGAAGACCTGAAACTCAGGTGGTCAGGTGTTGCCTGCTTAAAGTCCAGAAGGACGCTTCAGCTCGTTTTTAAATACGGCAGACAGGGCAGCCGCCTTATGAGGGAATACTTGGCATGAGAGTGCGCTTATCTCTGCCATGTCTCGAGGGTTCTTGAAGAGGATCATGGCTGTGTCTCACGGCCTTGAGCCAATGTTTTTGTCTCTGACTGGGTGCCGTCTCTGACCAGGTGCCGTCTCTGACCGGGTGCCGTCTCTGACCGGATGTCACTTTGGGAGTTTAGTTATGTTCTACCAACAGCAGGAGGCTAATAATAATTACATAAGAGCTGCCATAACGTTTTTACATATCCTTATACATATGAGTATAGGTTAACATTTAAAAAACACGTTTTTCTGACACCAGGTCAGAGACGGCACCCGGTCAGAGACGGCACCTGGTCAGAGACGGCACCCGGTCAGAGACAAAAACATTGGCTCAAGGTCGTGAGACACAGCCTCATGTAGTGTGAGTTCAAACTCATTGTTCGAAATTCAGGTGATTTCTGAAACAGGTTCTGTGTGATGTACACTACTCTGACATTCCAATGATGAAACCCCTTAGTGAACAAGTTGGCCACCACTTGCTGGTTTGAGCTGCTCCTGAGGTCCTCCAAGATGAGCAGAGTGTGGGGTCGGGGTGGTGGAGACGCTACCGTTGACCCCTCTTGCTCCTCTCTGACGACGTCCTCCTTGCTGGGGATGCCCTGTCTGAACTCAACCCCGTAGTCGGCCTGCATTTTAGCAAAGAGAGGTTGCCATTCACCGTAGTGATAGCACACCCTCTCCACTCCGGGGGTCACGAGAGTGTGGAGGTCACCCAGGATGGTCTCGATCAACAGTGATTTACCACAACCCGAAGGACCCGCAATGATACACGAAAAGGGCCCTATCGACCTAGGATCAAAATCTATCGTGTTCAACTGTTGTTGATGATGATGATGCGTCGCAGCTGGCATCTTGGTGTTACATGGCACTGTGTACACGTGGTCATGCAAATAATTTACTATTCACAAGCCGTGCAGTGTGACAGAGTGTGTCACCACATTAAAACTCTTAAATCTTATTTTCCCTCATTGTCTTGTTCAGTCCAAAACATTCAACAAGAGAGACACTAGAGGGGGAGGGGAAAACTAGTGTAGGTAAAAATTTAAACAAGATGCTGGTGCCAAGAACAGAGTGAAATAAGATATAGAGAACTAATGTGACTTACTCAGGTCTGCAGGCAAGTGTGGAAGATGGTGACCCAACCAACCAATCAAAGCTTAGACAAGGGTTGGTGAGGCTGGAAGTTGGCTGGCTGGCTTTCAAAAAGTTATCAAAGTATTAAATAGCTTTGAATGTTTATTATATATGACCCATGGATGAATGCAGCACTGGTGATATGAAATTATTGAGAATAATTTTAAAAAAAGAAGAAGATGTGGGATACATTTTACACAATGTATTAATGCACCAATCAAATATAAATGGTGGTTTGGTCGATTAGTCAACTAGAACTAACAAACACCAATATACACTTGACTCGACCTCTGGGCTACTCAGTTGGAGGGCGAGCTATACATGGATATCAGCTACTACAAAGGAAAAAACGTGATTCATCTTCGCAGATACATAGCACCGCAGTAGTATATATTGTATCGGAACGGGACTATGCTTAAGTACTGTTTATTACTCAATCGAGATGCAGCCAATCAGAGGCCTCCATTTGGTCACGTGACCGGAAGTGACCTACTTAGGGGATTAGTGGTGACGTCACGTGACCTACTTAGCCAATCAGAGGCCGCCATTTGGTCACGTGACCGGAAGTGATGTCATATGACCTACTTATGGACCGGAAGTGACGTCATATGACCTACTTAGGGGACCGGAAGTGACGTCATATGACCTAATTTAGGATCACGTGACCGGAAGTGACCTGATGAGTCACGTGACCGGAAGTGACGTCACATGACCTAATGGACAACCGGAAGTGACGTCATGTGACCTCATTGAGGATCACGTGACCGGAAGTGACCTGATTGATCACGTGACCGGAAGTGACGTCACGCGACTTAATGAAGAGATTAGCGTCTTTAAGGGGTCACGCGCTTTAAAATGTTATATATATTTTTTTTGGAGGAGGCGAGTCTCTTATTTTTTTGTAAACCAATAAAAAACACAACAATATAAGTTTGTTTTTTCATTTTATTTTTTATTAGCGACTGGAAGTGACTTATTGAACTAGGTAGAAGTGTTCTTTAGAGTGTATAAGGGGGGAGGGGGAGGGGAGGGGGGGGAGGGGGGCACTTTTAGGATGCATGGGGTGGGTGGGGCGGAGGGGGGAGGGGGGGGCACTCTAGGGGGGGCACTCTAAGGGGAGTTTGTCTCTTTTAAGAAAAAAAGAAAGAAAAGATTTTTTTTATATTTTAATCAAGAGACACACTTCTTCCTCTTGAGAGGAAGAAGTGTGTCTCTTTATTTTTTTGTTTAGGAAGTGATGGTCTTTAGGATCACGTGACCGGAAGTGACCTGATGAGTCACGTGACTAGAAGTGACGTCACATGCCCTAATTAGGAGATCAGCAGCGACCGGAGGAAGTGACACTTTAAGAGGACACGCAACTTAATTGTTATAATTTTTTTTTTTTACTTACTAATAAAAGAAGACGTATGAAAATAAAACACAACAATAATTTTATTTTATTTTTTTTATTTTTTTATTTTTTCAATTCTAATAAACACTCTATTTTTGAAAAGATGTGCTCAATCAATCAATAACACAGTTGTTTTTTTTTTTCATATCTCTAAAGGACTCGTTGTCACACCGTCAGAATGCACGCGACGCTTATAATACAAGTAGCGCACGCCATCTTTCTCTATGGTGTAAGTGACCATTTTGTTTCGTACCACTTTGAAATTTCTATTTACCGCAAGGAGAGTTTTTCGTTTGCGAAGAATATCCAAGAAGTCGTCTGGTTCTTTAGGGTTTTGTTTCTTCTGTACACCTTTTGCACTCCATTTTTTGGATTTTCTTTCACCGGTGCCGCTGACTCGATCGTAGCAAATGTAAGTCTTAGGGTTGAGACTTAGGATCCCGTCACCTTCCCACTCCGCTTTCATAAGCCCCGAAGTTCTCAGATCGTGAAGGTAATGTCTCTCACAACATCCGCTGGGCGGCGGACAACATTCTCGCACTCTTTCCGTTTTTATCTTCACGAAAAGCTCTAAGTGATCGTCGCACACCGCTGTCGGAATCCACTTTCGTTTCTCTCTGAAGTACTTCTCTCTCAGGTGAGGTTTGACTAGGTCATCCAATGTGTCACCACTGATAGCCATGTAAAGACTGTCGGTGTCCATTTGACAAAGAGCATAATCGCGCCGATCGACGAATCTATCCAAAAAGTCGTATGTGAACTCTAACATTTTCAACTTCGCGTACTGGTATACCATGAACCCTATTTGAATAGGGAGGTTGTTCTTGACTGTTTTCGGTTGTAGTTCGACTTCAAACAGATCAGAAATCAACTCGGACGCCTTTTTGAAGCGCCATGAATTGGCCAATAGTTCGAACTTCCGACTGTCAGTGTATCTCACCGCCGTGTGTTTTTCTTTGTTGCAGATTGTTTTACCGTACGTCGCGTTTCCCATTAACTTGTAACAGTCTGACAGAATTTTCTCGTTCTCGTTCACGTCGCCACGTCTTCGCGCCGCCGTTACTTCGTCCGCGAAACCGGCAAAGGAGCGTTTAGGTAGGTATTCTACGACCAGCTGTAATTTGGTGACTATCAAACCGTGCTCTAAATACCACTTGAGAAGTGGCGTTCCCAAGAGAATATTTTTTCCGTGGTAACTCCCTATCAGACATCTCTGAGGCGTGTTCAACAGCTTTTCTTCCTGCGCAAAGTCTGACATGTGAGGTCCTATGTCTGATTTTGAAACGGATACGTTCTTGAAAACGGGGGTCATTTCTTCGAAGTAGTCTCGTAGGTGAGGCGGCGTAGTGATGTCCACTTGAACTAAACCGAACATTTTCCCGTCTTTGACAGCGGAAAGGATGTCGCTCTCGCTCATAGCGTTTTTGAGACACTTTCAAAGCGTCAACCTTCCAGTGTTGTTGGGAGGCCTTAACCCGTTCATCTTGACGCTTCATCTCTCTCCATTCGCACTCCCACACGACGACCAGCTTGTAACCTAGCGCTTTCAAGTAAGCGCTTACTCTAGCCGTTCTGTCGCGTCTCTCCTCCCTCAGTGAAGCGCACTGATATCGGTGCGACGGTATGCACTCGTGAGCGTGGAACCAACACCCGTGAAACTGGAAAACCGTATTAGAGGCCGCGTGAAACCCGTCGACGCGAATTCTTCGACAGCCTAGAACCATCTCGCCGCCGTTGAAAGCGTGGCGCACTTTCACGTCGCGGTCGTGCTCTACGAAGCGTAACCACTCCAAAGCGCTGTGAGAGTTTCTTTGCCTAATTTCGGGCTTGAACTTGGTCTCAGGTCGTCTCACCACGTAATAGCCCGTGCAGTGCGCTTCGCTCATGCAGCGCAAGTACAGAGAGTTAGCGTCTAGGCCTAGGATGTGCTGGCACATTCTCGCTTCTTCGCCGTACTTGTGCTCCCTTATCCGCGTGGTGCCCTTCTCGTGAAAGATGATGGAAGGACCACCGACTAGATTTTCTTTGATCAGAGCGTGGAGGACGGCGTCGAACTGGGGGAACGTTGTGAACGCAGCTTCTAGGTTTTGGAAGAGGAACCGTAAAGTCAAACTGGCGAGAGAGATCCCGTCTTTCAACATGTCAATGCCGCGATCTTGGAAAAATTTAGCGTGATTTTTCAGAGCCTCTATGAAAGGTTTGACGTCTTTGTTGTTGTAGTGGATCAAGTAATCTCTCATAGTTTGCATCTTCTCGTCGGACCAAACTTTCTGACATGCGGCGTAGTCGGATTCAGACATTTTGACGCCCGTCAGCTCGCTGTCAAAAGCCGATCTCGGTGGCAGTGTTCTGTTTCCCAGTTTCCTGGTAGACGTCATCCATTCGTAAGGAAAGTGACCTTTCTCTTCGTTTCTGGTGAAAGCTCGCAAATAATTCGCGTAGTTGTAACCGGGTGCCAAATAGTTGACACCGTCCAAGAAAACCGTGTGCTGTGTGTAAACCGCCAAGTATTGATTGCTTCTCTTTATGACGCTGAATTCTTGGTTTCTTCGGTCTCCGGAGGCAAAGAACGAGTGAAGGCGTATTTTGATCAGGTTCAAGTCGTTACGCCCCGAGTTGAAGCCCACGACTGGAGCTTGACGGATGTATCTCAGAAGCCGCTTCTTCAGTTGAACTAACGGGTGTCTGGTCTGAGCCGCAGCGAAGCCGCCACCGCCGCTGCCGCCGCCGCTGCAGCCGCCGCTGCTTGGAGAAGGGATGAATGCCGCCTCCTCTAGCAGGAGAGCTTCACTTATCGCCGCATCTAACTTCGCTAACGTCGGTCGGTAAAGTTCTAGCACAGCTTCCCCGATGACTTTGGCGTTCTCGTTTATGTGATTTAAAACTCGGTCCAACAAGGGGTCGGAATCTGCGTCGGATTCTCTGACGAAGCAGACCGGCCCCTCCCACCCCGGAAAGTCGGATGCGACGCTAGCCGACAAAGGGACGTGATCCCACAGCAGGGACACGTGTTCGGTCGACGGTTCTCTGCACGGTCTGAAGAAAGCCTCGAAATCGAAGGTGATCTTGTAAGGGTAGATTCCGGAATGTCCGTCGGGAGGAAAAATGGAGAAGTCTGCTAGCGCTTCGAAAATCGTTCTCGAATTTTGGTAGATGCCACCTACGTAGTGCAACTTGACTTGTCGGCAAGAGGAAAGCTGGTTCCTGTGTCTCTTCAGCAAGAACTCGGTGGTGAACGCCACCTTACACTTGCAACATTCGTATATGCCCGCGTACGCGTTGAAGTCCGTGACCAGAGAGACGTGCAAACCGCCTTTCGCCGTCAGGTGTAGGTTGACTTTACCTCGGGCGGCCAGAGTTCTGGAAGGCGGTCTGATCAGAGTAACGCGTCTTCTCAACTTCCGCCCCGGCACCTGACGCGACGCGGTGTAAACCGCTATTTGTATGTCAAACAAGTTCTCTAACGCGGGTAAGTCGCGGATGTTCAAACCCGGAAAGGTTTCAGGTGTGGCAGCGGGACAGAACTGACGTAACAAATCTGAAGCGCGCTTGCTGGTGTTGTATAAGTGAAAGGAAATGCAGCGGAAGACGCAGAGGTTGTCCTTGTTGGGAAAATCTAACACACCGCTTCTCTTTCCAACTCGACCGGCCTGAGTGATCCTACCGCCTATGGGAAATTCCCCCGGTCCCATGTAAACGCAAATGTTCAAATTGGTAGGAAAAAGAACGTGCCACTTGGTGTCAGAGTCACAAAGTTTCCGTACTTCCTCGCAAGCGACGGTGTTTTCCATCTTTGAGAGGAGCTCTTCCAAAGTTTCTGAATTAGTTATAGTAGGGAGCGGTTGTATGAGAGTTGCGTTGTTCTGGGAGGCGTGAAAGTAGCGCAGTTTGCTCTTGTCTTCTCTGTGTTGTAAGAGTAAGCCTACCGAGAAACCCACTTTGTATCTGAATCTTTGCGTGAAGTGAATGCGACGCATAGTATCTACAGCGTCACTCAACTCGCCGGTTGGTAGTCTGAAGTTTGTTACACTCACGCGAGTCCCGTGCATCCTGACACCCGTTTGTATTGCAGGCCAATTCGCCGTGAACGTTTCCTCACCGTTCGGTACAGCACATATGCGCGGAGGGATAGTCACCCCGTCCAGAGATTCGCGTCGACAGGTGATCTTTCAGCAATCGCCTTCGCCGCATAGAGGGCAAAACTTAGGTATTACTCTAGATTTTTCTATGTGTCTGTCGTGATTGTACAGTCTTTTAAAAATTTTGAAACACTTTTCGCAGACGTACTGCGTCATGTTTTTTTGTTTTTTGTTTTTTCACTTAGTTACCAATTATTAAAAAAAATTACAAAAATAAAAATAAATAAAAAAAAAGGTTTTTTTTGAGGGTTTTTTTCCAACTACTTAGCCGTCTATCTATCTATCAATCAATCTATCTATCTATCTATCTATCTATCTATCTGTCTATCTATCTAACTATCTGTCTGTCTGTGTATCCGTCTGTCTGTCTCATACAGCGTACGTCAAACACTGTGTGTGTGCGCGCGTGAGCGTTGAGCGTCTCTCATTCCAAATCTATACCGAGAAATTTGAGAATAATCTCTGTTTTGTCATCCAACTCTTTGAGCGCTCTGGTGGACAGCGTCACCCCCTGCTGTGTGGGTTTTTTGTCAGGACCTTCGTACTTGTGCACGTGGATGAGGTTCTTACCGCTGTAGTAGCTCACAGCTGCGTACACTTCGCCTTCCTCATCCAGCACTGTGAACCAGGGGATGTGATTAGGTCTTCCTTGCGCGGACGCTGTGTCGCGTATGCGCACCACTGCGTGGATCTCGGCGATGCTCGCTATTAGCTCGCGCAGCGCGTCGGCGGTGAAGTGCACCCGCTTGCCTCTGGTCAGAGACGCCTCTTTCACCTGGCCGTCTTTTGTGTAGCGCGGCCTCCTAGACAGTCTAGCCTCGTCCTCCCAGATCTCCAGCGTCAAAGTCCCGTCTAAGCAGAACTCTAACCCAAGAGGACGGGTTTTCTCTGCTTCTTCTCGTCCATCTTCTTCTTTTTCTTGTATTTTTCTCTTCTTAGTAGGCCTTGTTGTTCTGGAACCCGCCTTAGAACGTTTCAGACCCGCAAGAAGAGTAACACCATCAGCGTGAGCTGAATCAGCAGCAGAACCAATAACAGGAGCAGCGTCTGCGCTGGTATCCAACGACTCGTTGGAACAGGGCAGCCACACGCCGTCGGTGCTGAGTGTAGCGGTAGAAGATGAAGCGCCGCCGCCCTCGTAAGGTGGTGGTGAGGGCAGTCGCCACGGACCGGACGCGCTACCAGTGGAAGTGAGGTCGAAAGTAGTGGAAGAGGGGAGCCGAAAAAACGTACCGTCCACCCGTAGCCCTTCAGGTTCGTCGTACGCCTCGTCGTCAGCGTCGTTCTCTGTCTCACCCTGTTGCTGCTCCTCCTCCTCCTCCTCCTCCTCTTCTTCTTGCTTTAGAGCATATATGTCTACTACGCGCTGCTGGGGCTGAGTGTCCGAATAGCTGTAAGTCTCAGCGCGAGCGGCGTCGATGGCGTCGGTTGATGTAGTGGTGGAGAGGTGCTGTGCAACGTGCTGCGGTTCATCAAAATCAGCAACAGTAGTGGGGAGGTAAAAACCCGGTTGCCAGTACTGCGCTGTGCCAGGAGAGTTGTCGTCAGTAGTAGTAGCGGCAGTTGCAGCAACAGGTGCAGCAGCAGCAGCAGCAGGCGCAGCAGTAGCAGGCGCAGCAGCCTCAGCAGCAGCAGCAGTAGCAGGCGCAGCAGTAGCAGCAGCAGCAGCAGCAGCAGCAGCAGCAGCAGCAGCAGCAGCAGCACGAGGAGCACCAGCACCAGCAGCAGCAGCACGAGCAGCAGCAGCAGCAGCAGGCACAGCAGTAGCAGCGGCAGCGCGCTTAGCAGCAACAACCGTCGCGAGTGTAACAACGTCGCTACCACGACGACTACTACCAGTAGTACCGCTACTACTACCACTACTACTACTACTACTACTACTACTACTACTACCGCTACTACTACTACCACTACTACTACTGCTGCGAGCGCTCGCTACAGCGGGAGGGTGATAAGACCAAGCGGTTGCGGCGGTAGTCTCATCTATAGTAGCAAGAGGAGACGCTGACGCTAAACGAGCGCTGTTCCGCGTACTCTTCTTGTTCTTGAACTTGCTTAGATCCTTGGACGGCACTAGTTGTTGTCTTTTGCTCATGGTGGTGACTGTAGAGAGCAGCAAAAGACTGAGTGAGTGAATGGGTGTTTCCAGCCCCCTTATATACGCCTTCTCGCTTCTAGAGCTAAGCTACTTACTGCCCTGTTCAGCTGCCGCCGGCTGACCGGCGGCCATTCACAAAGAGAAACAAAAGACATAATGCATGACGTTTTCAGCTGGATCCCTTTCCCCCCTTTTGAGAGATCGACTGACATGAGCTAAGCTACTTACTGCCCTGTTCAGCAATTCAACGCGCATTAGCTGTATAAAGGATTAAGCGGTTGCTGCCGCCGGCTGACCGGCAGCCATTCACAAAGAGAAACAAAAGACATAATGCATGACGTTTTCAGCTGGATCCCTTTCCCCCCTTTTTGAGAGATCGACTGACATGAGCGGGCGGTGTACCGACTGTGCTAATTCAACGCGCATTAGCTGTATAAAGGATTAAGCGGTCATGAGCTTAGAGTGTGTATACAAAAAAAACTACAGGAGGCGTGTGGCGTGAAGCAGGACCCCCTACGACGAGTGTGTCTGTCTGTGAGTAGAGTCGTGTGCATGTGGTGAGCGACTTAAGTGTAAAACAAAAAAAAATCACCGCCTCCTGCCGTGGTGAGTAGACCGGCCGGCGGCGGCCGGCTAGTTCAATAGGGGTGACAGCTGACTAAGGCTGTGCATGAAAATCCGATTTTCACCTGACCTCTGACGTTTGTTACAATGAATGCCAAAGGGAGAGAAAGTCGTCCTCAGGTAGGGGGTAGGAGGTAAGGCTATGGATAAGGAAAAAACGACATTTTCAGCTGGCCTCCACAGATGGCGATGACATACTCCTCGTCATCTTAGCTCTTAAGAAGCTCTTAAGGAGCGGAACGGCTGAAAAGCGTCATGCGGACAGGTCGCTAGACAGCTGGGGTGCTGTTGGAAATAGGATTAAACTCCCTCTGTATAAAAGCTCTGATTTCTGTTGGAAAAAAAACCATATCACCTCTGACCACAGTAACGTCTACTACCACCACCACCACCACCACCACCGCCGCCGCCGCCGCCGCCGCCGCCACAGCTGCCAAGACCAGACGAGATGGCTCAAGCTATTCCACTTTCAATCTCGCCTTCACCCCCTTGTCCACCTGAAAAATTAATGCGGCTTCAAGACGTGAGACGCGCAGTGCAGGCCGATGGGGAGAGTAGAGAGGTAGGACAGCAGCGCTTAGTATATAGCGACGCCTTGCTTCGTCAACTAGGTAAAGAGTTGAGCGGCTCTTGGAGAGTGTTGGGCAGTAGCTTAAAAGTTACCGCCGCCCGTATGGATGCTCTAGTAGAGCGCAGTGTCAAGACACCGGAGGAGCTGTGTACGGCGATGTTCCGAGCTTGGTGGGGTGAAACCAAGCATCGTCATAGATGGGGAGAGCTCGGCCGCGTCTTCACCCGCATTAGACGAGTGGAACTGTTGGCTCAGTGGATGACCCTTCTCCACAGGCAGGGGTTGGATTTCGAGAACCCCGACTCACACGCGATGCATAAGCACTTGGGCGCCCTTGGCAGACGCCTAGGTAGCAGGTGGAAAGAGGTGGGGGGTCATTTAAAAATGTCGCCTGAGAAGTTAGATAAGATCGCTGAAGAATGCGAATGCGGAGGAAGTCCCGCTGAGTGGGCCTTCCAAGTGTTGAAAATGTGGCAAGCTGAAGCTGACAGTGCCGGCAGTACACCTTTTGAACTCCTTCGAGTGTTGACTGAGGACATGGGAAAGTTTGACCTCGGCATCACGATATTACTTGACTTTATCAAGCAAGAAACAACGACGAGAACAACGGACGTGTGAATTGTTGTGTTTTATTTTCATACGTCTTCTTTTATTAGTAAGTAAAAAAAAAAAAATTATAACAATTAAGTCGCGTGTCCTCTTAAAGTGTCACTTCCTCCGGTCGCTGCTGATCTCCTAATTAGGGCATGTGACGTCACTTCTAGTCACGTGACTCATCAGGTCACTTCCGGTCACGTGATCCTAAAGACCATCACTTCCTAAACAAAAAAATTAAGAGACACACTTCTTCCTCTCAAGAGGGAGAAGTGTGTCTCTTGATTAAAATTAAAAAAAATCTTTTTTTTCTTTTTTTCTTAAAAGAGACAAACTCCCCTTAGAGTGCCCCCCCTAGAGTGCCCCCCTCCCCCCTCCCCCCCACCCTCCCCATGCATCCTAAAAGTGCCCCCCTCCCCCCCCCTCCCCTCCCCCTCCCCCCTTATACACTCTAAAGAACACTTCTACCTAGTTCAATAAGTCACTTCCAGTCGCTAATAAAAAATAAAATGAAAAAACAAACTTATATTGTTGTGTTTTTTATTGGTTTACAAAAAAAATAAGAGACTCGCCTCCTCCAAAAAAAAAAAATATAACATTTTAAAGCGCGTGACCCCTTAAAGACGCTAATCTCTTCATTAAGTCGCGTGACGTCACTTCCGGTCACGTGATCAATCAGGTCACTTCCGGTCACGTGATCCTCAATGAGGTCACATGACGTCACTTCCGGTTGTCCATTAGGTCATGTGACGTCACTTCCGGTCACGTGACTCATCAGGTCACTTCCGGTCACGTGATCCTAAATTAGGTCATATGACGTCACTTCCGGTCCCCTAAGTAGGTCATATGACGTCACTTCCGGTCCATAAGTAGGTCATATGACGTCACTTCCGGTCACGTGACCAAATGGCGGCCTCTGATTGGCTAAGTAGGTCACGTGACGTCACCACTAATCCCCTAAGTAGGTCACTTCCGGTCACATGACCAAATGGAGGCCTCTGATTGGCTGCATCTCGATTGAGTAATAAACAGTACTTAAGCATAGTCCCGTTCCGATACAATATATACTACTCACCACACATGACCCCCACACAAGACGGTGTCACTCTCTCAATCACAGCTCTCACTCAGTTGCGTGAGAAACCGGACAAAGTGATTTATGGGCACTTTGGTACTGACTGGGGATACCACTAACTAAACTTATTTGTCTTTGTGTTTTGTCCAAAATATATTTTCTATAAAATTAATTTCTTTTTACCAAATCCAGCCCTCTGATTGGTTAATCTATTTAGGTCACACCCTCATTTGCATAATAAGCCCCTCCCCCTTTGAATAGTAATAGTCACGTGACCAAATACTCGATGCTCATTGGTTTAGAAACTAGGTCACGTCCTCATTTGCATAATGAGTAGGTCATGTGATCAAATGCTGCATGTCGGTGGAACCATTCCTTTTTTGTACTACAAATAATACTACTACAGACTAACATTGCAAACCTATGGAATATCAGTGTACCGTGCTGCTGTAAAACCGGATTCACCTGGGTGAGAATGTATTTTTATTTCTGCTCAGGCCGAGGCTGCAAATAATGAAGGCGCTAATGGTCATGCAGGTGACGTGGTCATACAGAATGGTGAAGAGACCGAGCCAGAATTGGTAGGTTACATACTATGTGTACATAGAAAGGATATATTTATGCTCAAGGCACCTAAAAAAAGTGGATTCTCATCACCAAGGTCTGAGAAATCTGACTAGGGAGGCTTTTTTTAATATTCAATTTTTATTTATTTTATTTATTTTTTTTACTAGCAGGCTAAAATGTTAAGGTTAATTCATCTTTTTCGTGACCAGAATTCACATTTTATTGGGTGAGAATTGATTGACCTTTAAAAATGTAAGTTATTTCGATACCATTGCATTGTTGACATTATACGCTTTAATTTGGTACCAAACATGAACATTTTGGTTCATTTTTATCAGATTTTTCATTGAAAAATGGCAAAAGAAAGAAGTTTTCCTCAAAACCTGATTTTTATGATCCACGCTTTGATGAGAAACCAATTTTTTTTCTTTTTGAGTGGCCTTATCAGATATTTTTATTGGGTAAATGACTTAAAAATGGAGAAAAAGATTTAAACCTCAATTTCAAAATCTTGTAGCCTATTTGGTTCGTCTCATTTCTAGTTATCAGACCTAACATGGTTCCAACCGATTTAAGCACTTAATTTATGGAATTGAGCTTTACAAAGGGGTTACTTAATCATGTTCACACACTCATTTTAAACCATCTCTCCTAACTAGGATAAGAAGGGCCCATTTGATTATGAGATGGAGACCACTCTTCAGGGGATAGAGGATGAACTCATTAAGGATGGAATGAAACTGATAGGGGACACTGTGGAGAAGCTGGCTGCACAGTATGTAAATGGAACCCTCCAGGTAAGGCAACAAAAAGATCAAAGGTTTATTTCAGCAATTGATAATCTCCCGTACAGGTTGTGTAAAGTACAGGGCAGATGTCCGATTATACAAAATTAAAAAATAAAATTTTATAAATCCATCTGGACCCATGAAACGAAATAATTTCTTTGTTGAGATTCTTTAGTCACAATTTCAAAATTGTTTTCTGCAGTAGAAACAACATGGCAGCCACCACCTAGATGCGGCAATCGAGGGTCTCCTTATTTTTGGGTGTACTTGAGGGTATTTTGCACCCTGTGCGTGAACTTACTGGGCATATACCCCACATAAAGGCACAGACAAGCGATAGGTACTGATAGAGAAACTGTGGAGTACATAAACTCGCTATGTTTTAACTTTTTAAAATCTGAATCGAACCGAAGCGTCTTCATCCGGGTATCCAACCAGCGGCGCCCAGACGAGTGAAGTTTAATTGCAAAGAGAGTCCAACATACCAAACATTCTCTTTAAACATGGTCCAACAATGCCTGACTCATTAATTGGTGTGAAAGTCAGGCAATGCTGGACTCTCTATGGCTGACCCTGGTCATGGAGAATATGCACCATATTATTCAGTTGTAATCATGTCACTCCTCCATTTTTTGTTTTTTGCTGTGTGACATAAGCCATAAAAAGTTTGTTTTAGGTCACCTGACCGACCCTATCAAAGCAGGGCCAATCCTACTTTTTTTTTCATGCAACTTTGGACACTTTTACACTTTTTGGGGTCATTTTTAGGTTTATAAAAACTTTGAAAAAATCTTTCCATTTTTACACTTTTTTGTTCAATTTCAAGGGAATCATAGAGGGGCTGTAACAAAAAAACATATATATATATATTTGAACCCCGCAGGGAGAACCAACCTACCGCCACTCTGAACTGGATGTGGAACAGACGGAAACCACATACAGGCACCTGGGAAAGAGGCAGTTCAATGATCGCTTTACAAAATGGGAAAAGGGCATTGTACCATACTTCATTACTGATGAAGTTTGTAAGTACTGATAATTATTCACAAATGTATCAACCCTTTAAGGATAGCATGATTCCTCAAGACAGTATTTGATGTCTTGATGCAATAATTCATCATAAAATAAAAGTTTATAGGGATATCAAGTGAAGTTATAATATATAACAGAAAGCCGGTCTGGGGCATGTCTACTACCTAGCATAAACACCCTACATAATTCCAACATAGCTCAGAGGCTTCTAGGTAGTTTTCCTACCAAAAATTTGAGATTCGACTCTGTGCAAGCTCAAGGTTTTAATGGTCAGAACGTGTATTTACGTTCAACAGACCTTTATGTCTGATTTACGTCTTTCTACCTCATTCAAATATAAATAAACTTTATAAATCTACGTAGATCCATTTTTAAAAGTCTCAAGTGGGTTTATAAACAAAAACATCATTAGTAAACGTAGATCCTCTCTACTGTATATCATTGTCATGGTATATGACTGAGCCAGATTCGTGAGAATAGCCCCGATCTGAGAACAAAATCGGTTAGTTGAGCCCCACCTTTACACTCACATACTCCTTTTTTCTCTCTGTTCAGCTGAAATAGGAATAGCTGAAATTAAAAAAGCAATAAAATACATCGAGGATAACACCTGTCTGAAATTCCCACCAAAGACGGATACAGTGTTTTCTGACTACAATTTGTCTCACACCACATACCTAAACTTCGTCCAGCGTAACGGGTAAGTCATTTCTTTTTTAGTCAATATAATAGCCTATTTTATCATCATTGCCTCACCTAAAATGTCTTACATTTTTTACTCGCTTTTCTTATGACAACCTTCAAGGTAAAAGCTACCCTAAGGGGACCCTACTCCCCACTGCCCCCCTGACCCATCTCCGTGCCAGTAAGGGAGTGCACATTTTTTAACAACAGGGGGGGGGGGGCGGTGAGATTTCGTGCGGAGCGCGCGCAATTTTTTCACCCCCCCGCTAGAGGGGTCGAAATTTTTTACCTCCCCCCCCCCCGGCAGGCCGAAAATCGCGCGCGTTCGCGCCCCTTTGTAGCATAGTAACGCGCGGGCTTTTTCCCTCAAAACAGGTTGAATTTTTTTCACCCCCCCCAAGAGGGGTCTAAATTTTTTACCCCCCCCAGGTCAAGGGGTCCAAATTTTTTACCCCCCCCCAAATCCACCACTCCCCCCCTGTTGTTAAAAAATGAGCACTCCCTAAAAGAGTAAAGAAAGTAGTAAAATACTTATAAAATCCGCCAGGAATATTTGATTTATAAGAAACTTGAGAGGCTCAAAATCACCAATTATGCTTCTTAGGGGTATATCAACCTTGATAAGGTAAAAGCTGTTTACTATAAAAAATAACCAACGACTTTATTCCATCATTTCCCTCAATCACATATCTAGTCAGTTAGGATGTATATAAATGTCTCTGTATGTGTGTCTTTAGATGTTGGGGATACGTCGGGAGAGTACGACCAAAAGACCAAAACATTGCAGCCTGCAACGAAGTAAGTTATCTCAAAATAAACTTAAATATTGATTATTATTGTGTTGATGGAAAGTCCTTCTGTTGATTTACTGCAGAAATTAATAGAGAAAAACCTCCATTGACATACATTAAAGTCTGATGTGCATGTATGTTTATAAGTGGGCTTTGTATTTTTACATGGTCCTAGTTTCTTAAAATGAAGAAAATGAAAACATGCACTTGGGGGGGGGGCACTTAGTATATTTTGCATACACAAGTGTCCGGCTGGCAAGGGTACTTTTTCAACAAAATTTCCCTAGGCAAGGGTCCACTTTTGAGAAGAATTTCCCTAGGCAAGGGTCAACTTTTGCAAAATTTCCCTAGTCAAGGGTCAACTTTTGCAAAATTTCCCTAAGCAAGGGTCATTTTGACCAAAATTCCTCTGAATCGACACCATTTTTACCAAAATCTCCCTAAGCAAGGGTTCATTTTCTCCCAAATCTCTCTTAGCAGAAAATCATTTTGGCCAAAATCTCCGTATGAACTGGTTCATTTTGGAAATCTCCCTAGGCAAGGGTCAAGGGTTGCCAGAGGTCCAGCCGGACACCCCTGTCAAAAAAAAATTGAGTGCCCCCCCCGGGGGCAAACATGAGCGTCAGCCCTTGTCGCCAGAAGAACTCTCATACAAGAGTCAGGCACTGATGGATTATGATAAATTGGTCAAGGGTAATTGTAGTGTGGGTCAGGCTATGCTGGACCTTCAATCACAGGCTGGATGAAATTGCTTGAGAGTCTGGCCATGCTGGACTCTCTTGCCATACTCTTGAAGGCTGAAACAGACTCTCCCTAATTTCGTGAAAGTACAGCCTGTTTATTGAAGGTACAGCCATGGGCCTTATTTAGAGTCATGGTACAAGAAAGGGTGACTTTTCAGAAAAGTTGTTGATAAAGTTTTTAATCAATTTTGTCACCGTGACCTACAAATTCATCATATAATCTCAAAATCCTCCATTCTAATGTACATTGTTTGAAAGAGAATTGTCTTGTGAGTCTCCTGATATGGGACGTTTGTAATCTTAGCCATTACAAATAATGTTGTAAGGATTCTGCTAAAACCAATGTAAACCCAACTTTATTTTGAAAAAGTCACCCTTTGTTGCTGCATTGGTTTATAGAGGCATGGTACAGCATTGCCTGAACCTCACTAACATGCCTGACCCTTGTAGGAGACACTTTTGGGCCAGCTGACCCTCATATTTCGCTGGGTGTGAGGACATGGATTATGCCTACACCGTACTTCAAGGGGCCATGGAGTGCGGAGCTCCTATAAGGCCCCCCAAAAAAAGGTTTGTTTCATGTAACATGGCAAGAAAATGTAGGGTCGGTAGGTCGGATTTCTTTTTTTTAACGTTTTTTTTTCAAACATGAAAGTACTAGCCAGCATCTCCGAAGACCCTAAAATTGACCAAGAAACAGTAAAAATATTAAAATTTCTTCAAAATTGCATAAAGAAACGTAGGGTCGGCCCTGTTTTAATGGGGTCGGTCAGGTGACCTGAAACAAACCTCTTTGTTTTTGGCCTAAGGTTAACATAGAGAGTGACGTATCTGTCATTAATAGGGGATATTACTTCATTTGGCTTTCCCTTTTTGGTGTTTCTCTAACAACAGCACCAGTTAAAATGGAATATGACACATATGATGCTTTCCAAAGTTATTCATAGTGTATACCAGATGTACACTATACAAGCGCTC
Source organism: Harmothoe impar (assembly GCA_947462335.1). Lineage (NCBI taxonomy): Eukaryota > Metazoa > Annelida > Polychaeta > Phyllodocida > Polynoidae > Harmothoe > Harmothoe impar. The sequence goes on from OX381711.1 coordinate 76,049,473, forward strand.
TTGTGTAATTAAAATTGGAATTCTCCCTGGAAAAAAGTGAGCCCCACCCCCTTCACCAACCGTGTAAGTATTTTCGTAGCCCTACTTAGGTGACGTGGTAACGTTGCTAGGTAACATTGCCACGTTGCTTGATGACGTAGCAACGTCGCTAAGGATGACGTCACTACACTGAAAAAACAAACTTGTCTCCAGACTCGTCGAAGTGACTGTCATAAAATAAACGAGTCAAAAGTTGTCTAACCTATCAGGTTACCATCCCACAAATAGAATCTAGAGCTGGCAAATGTCGGGTTTTGGGCTGGCACATGCCAAGTGGGTCTTTTATCTCCAGCTAGAAGACCTGCTTCCTTGTCATTTAGACGAGTTTTTGACTCGTTTATTTTATGACCGTCACTTTGAAGAGTCTGGAGACAAGTTTACTTTTTGAGTGTAGTGGTCTGATGTCACAATTGTGATAACATAGAAATACATGAACAGTGTAGGTCTAGACTGACACAGCACAATAGACCTACACAGCATATGAAGGGATATTGTGGTAGGCTTAACTGTCCTGCCTTATCTATCCACATCATGCTTTTCATGGTGCTCTACCCTGCCCTGCCATATCCTAGCCTGTCCCCTGGCCTGCCATATCCTGGTCTGTCATCTGCCCTGCCATATCCTAGCATGTCCCCTGCCCTGGCCTATCCTAGCACATCCCCTAACATGTCCCTGCCCTACCTATCCTAGCCTGTTCCCTGCCTTATCCTAGCCTGTCACCTGCCCTGTCTTATCGTAGCATGTTCATCGCCTTGTCTTATCCCAGCATGTCCCCTGCCCTGGCTTATCTCAGCACGTCCCCTACCATGGCTTATCCTAGCTTGTCCCCTGCCATACCTATCCTAGCCTGTTCCCTGCCTCATCCTAGCTTGGCCCCTGCCCTGCCTCATCCTAGCCTGTCCTCGGCTCTGTCTTAAGTCTAGCCTGTCCCCTGCACTGCCTTATCCTAGCCTTACCCCTCCCCTACCTATCCTAGCCTCTTGTCATGCCTTATTCGAGCATTTTTATTCAGAACAGGACACATAGAGTATAGCAGGGTAGATCAAGGCAGAGTAAGGCAGAACAAAGTAATGTAGAGTAGATCAAGGCAGAGATAGAGCAGAACAGGGTAGAGCAAGGGAGAGCAATGTAATGGGCAGAGTAATGTAGAGTAGGGCAGGGTAGGGGAGAGCAGAGTGATGTAGATTAGAGTAGGGCAAAATAGATCAAGGCAGGGTAAGGCAGAGCAGTGTAATGTAGAGTAGGGCAGAGTAAGGCAGACCCTAATCTGCACTATTCTGCTCTACATTACACTGACTTGTTCTGCCCTGCTCTACTCAACATTTCTCTGCTCTGACTTGACCTGCCTTACTCTGCCTGGCTCTAAACTACAATGCTCTGCTCTGTCTTACTCTGCCTTGCTCTACATTACACTGCTCTGCCCTTCTCCCCTCAACATTACTCTGATATGCCTTACTCTGCCTTGCTCTAATCTACATTACTTTGCTCTGCCTTATTCTGCATTGATCTACCCTGCTATACCCAACACTATTCTGTTCTGTCTTGCTCTGCTCTGCCCTGCTCTATATTCCTTTGTCCTGCTGTTCTGCCTTGATCTACCGTGCTATACTCTACATTACTCTGCTCTGTCATGCTCTGCTCTACAGTACTCAGCTCTGCCTTACCCTGCCTTACTCTGCCTTGCTGTACTCTACATTACTTTTCTTTGCCTTACTCTGCCTTGCTTTGTCCTGCCCTTCTCTATACATAGCTTTGCTATGCCTTGCTCTACCCTGCTGAACCTTGACCTGCCATCAGTACTTATATTTCCCTTATTTCTTATGATTGACTATATCAATTAGTCATGGTGACTATTTTAGACCATGAAACCATTAAATTCATAGTCGCTTGACTATATAGCCCAAATCAGCTGAGTTAATTGCTACTTTCACGTGACTATAGAAACGTAGTCCGTAGTGACTAACATTTCCAGGCCCATTATTATCAGTGAAAAAGAGGAAGAAGAAATGAGAGAGGAGTAGAAAAGAGGGAAAGAGATAGAGAGTGGCATATGATTCATAGAGCCTAACTGAGGGCCTCTGATCTGGATGGGGGGGGGGGGGTGTAGGGGACTGGGTCTTGAAATACTGTGTCCTAAAATGCGTGAGAATGCACCATTTTAAGTCTAGATCAACAACATTTTCTTGGGGGCCCACTAGTACAGCTAATGCGCTCCACTCACGGCAAACAGATAGTGACTCCGGGTTGGCCAGGTTTGGGCCCTATCTAGACAATCCTGGATCCGCCACTGAATTATTGTAGGAATTCAAATTACTATGTGGCCATCAAATGCTGTATGTGGTTCTCCTTTCCAGTTCATTGTTGCTCTTCACGAGATAACGCATGCACTTGGGGCGAGGCATGAACACCAAAGAAATGATGCCCAACTGTATGTCACCACGCATCCAGAAAATGCTGCAGGTAGGCTTTTTGAATCAACTTTATACAATATAACTTTTTATCTTACACTTACACAAAAGCTGCCAGTTATGAAATAAAGTCAGTGTATCCGTTGTATCAATTTTTTAGGACTCTACTGCAGTAAGGCCAAATAAAAAAAAAGTTTTGTTTCAGGTAACATGGGATGAAACTCTAGGGTCGGTAGGTCGGATTTTTTTTTTTTTTTACTTTTTTTAAATTTAAAATAACCCTAAAATTGACCCAAAAAAGTATGAAAATGGGAAGATTTTTTTCAAAACTTTTGAAAACCTAAAATTTACCCCCAAAAAGTGTAAAAATATTAAAAATTCTTCAAAATTGCATAAAAAAACGTAGGGTCGGCCCTGTTTACATAGGGTCGGTCGGGTGACCTGAAACAAACCTTTTCTTTTTTTTGGCCTAATGAATTATCCCAAATCAGAGGTGTGGGTTATACAATATTCTCAAAGTCAGGGTACTGAGATAGGGGGGGGGGATAGTGCAGAGATGTATGCATTTTGCGGCAGTATTGGTAGTCATGCACTCCCTCTCATCTCCTGCAGTCCTAATTCACTTATGGCTCAGTCTCATGAGTTTGTCACAATTCAAACGTCTCTAACCGGGTGTAGTCTCTAACCGGGTGTAGTCTTTGACCGGGTGTAGTCTTTGACCAGGCAGCATTAAAATGGCAGAAATAAGGCCTATGTAGTAAGAAAAGTGGGGAAATAGTGTATCCATATATTGATACACCTTTATAGCAAACATTTATCAATTTTGTTATATTAATATACTGAGCATATACTATGCATAGTAGAACATATTATTATTTTTTCCCTCTGCCCAGTCAAAGACGTCACTTTATATATAACTTTGAGTTTAAACAGCTGCACTGTGCATAGTAAGCTCAGTATATATATAAACATATAAAATTGTATTAATGTTTCCAATAAACATGTATTAACATATTATTGCAGTATTTTACCGATTTCCGGACTGTAGAGGCCTCATTTATCCCATCTTATCACTTCCCAGTCAAAGACTACACCCGGTCAAAGACTACACCCGGTCAAAGACTACATCCGGTCAAAGACTACACCCAGTCAAAGATGTTTGAATAATTACAAACTCATGAGACTGAGCCTTATGTTGTTGTAACAGATTAAAAGGTCATATTATAGGCATTACACAGCCAAAAATAATTTTCTTATTTTAAGAAAGTAAGATGAATAAAATAATAAACGGACAAATGATTAGTTTGAAAAAAAATAAGACGAGTTTATTTATCTTGCTTTCTTGAAATGAGAAAATTATTTTTGGCTGTGTATAAAGTTATGAGTTTGCATTCACACTATTTTTTTTGATATATGTATTTCAATCAGTTTATTTCAGTTCAAAAGATCTATTATTATCCTATAACCTATGCAAAATGTTGATGCTGGAATATGTGTGTGTCTAACTCTACTTTCAGAACACTTTAGGCTGTGTCTCACGAGATGGGGCCAAGTGTGAACGTCTTTGACCGGGTGCCAGCTTTGACTAGGTGCCAGCTTTGACCTGGTGCCAGCTTTGACCGGCTTGATTGAAAAGGGATTATTTAGGGCAGATTGAGATATAAATGGGCTACTAACTACTAGTGTAAAGTGTTGTAACATCCATCAACCTTTTCAGCCAATTTCTATGTTCAAGACCTTGAGATTACAAGGCAAATGCTTTCACCACTATACCATGGATTCTGTTGTTGCTGGACATGGAGGAACATATTTTTATTTTTTATTATTCAAAGACCCAGATCCTTACAAAAATGCCCGGGACAATTTGTGCAAAAATTATTTTCTGGATAGATACCATAAGAGGCAATATTATGGTAGAATCATAATGAGATGTAGTAGCTTGTTCATGTCATTTGAGGAATATATGTGCGAGAACACTATATGATCCTAATATAATGTCATTGAACCTTAAAGTCAATTACCTCAGAAACAAGCTCGGGACCCCCTATTCTCTTTTGACTTTTCGAGGCTATATACCCTTAGGATATAGGCTAGGAATATGGTGTAGTCATGGTTACTCTGAGCCTATACCCATCGGCCACCTACATGTGTGGTGATATTACCTTCACAGAGAGAAGGAAAAGAGTCGCTACGACTCTGAGAGCCAGAGTCACAGTTTGTCTCCCACGCGACACCTGTAGAGGAGAGTCGAATGAGTTTGACTCTCCATTCCTGAAGAGTCAACCACAGTTGACCTATCAAAGGAGGGGGAGTCAAAATTGATACTTGAATACATGAGGGCATGCAGGTCAGGTGGATTTGTAATTATGCCAGGCTAGGCTGGGGGCAACAGGTGTATACAATTAGTGGACAGGCCAGGTAAGGCTTGTGAGAGAAGTGAGTATTGTGAAGTTATTGCCCAAGAGCGGTCAATAACAAGACATTTTGTCATGTCCACCACTTCTCCTTATGTGAGAGGGTTAAGTTATATCTGCCTCACAATACACTCCGCAGACCATTGGCCACAAACATCAAATTAGAGGCCAATATCATAGGTCTATGTGTAGTATTAAGCAGTGCTATACATTATATCTCAGACAGTTAGTGCCCAGCCTTAGGTTTATTTGCCTTCCCAACAAATATGGTGGCTAAGCTCTATACCGTTGATGTTCTCGGAATGTATTGTAAAGTTTATCATCATATTTGATTCAGGTAAATTAATTGGAAAAGCTTTTACATTGACATTCCTTAAGTACATTATTTAGACAAATAAAGACATAGTGTTCTATTCTATAAAGGACCAAAACTGTTTGGCATGTACCAAATGTCTGAAGTATTGATAGTGGCTCTAGTCTGTGGTTTCCACTGGTACCAAACGAGTGCATGTTGCCCCATCATGTGGTTTCATATACAACTACTATCAGAGTCAACACATTTTTTTATGCGGAAGTGGTGGCGTAGCCACCCGGTGGTGCCGCCAGGCACCACCAGAACAAGGTATATGATGTTTGCACTTTGCCAGAAGTCAGAACGGGCGCCGCCATCTTGGATTGTGCTGCCATCTTGGATTAAGGTGTCACAACACAAATTTATGCTAGGTGATAACAATAATATAAATCAACCTTTGATAGTTCCTGAGGTTGATTGTAATCATACCTACCCCCCCCTAATATGGACCCAAGGAATTCAAAGGTTCTATCGGTTTGTTGCATATACAGCTGGTTGCCTAGCAACGGCTATTCTAATTGTTTATCTGCCTAGCAACACACATTTCCATGGTCCTGAGGTTGATTATGATCATACCTACCCCCCCTAATATGGATGCAAGGAATTCAATGGTTCTATCGGTTTGTTGCATTTACAGCTGATTGCCTAGCAACGGCTATTCTAAATGTCTATCTGCCTAGCAACACACATTTCCATGGTCTTAAGGTTGATTATAATCATACCTACCCCCCTAATATGGACACAAGGAATTCAGTGGTTCTATCGGTTTGTTGCATTTACAGCTGATTGCCTAGCAACGGCTATTCTAAATGTCTATCTGCCTAGCAACACACATTTCTATGGTCCTGAAGTTGATTATAATCATACCTACCCCCCTAATATGACCACAAGGAATTCAATGGTTCTATCGGTTTGTTGCTTATACAGCTGGTTGCCTAGCAACGGCTATTCTAAATGTTTATCTGCCTAGCAACACACATTTCCATGGTCCTAAGGTTGATTATAATCATACCTACCCCCCCCTAATATGGACCCAAGGAATTCAATGGTTCTATCCATTTGTTGCTAATACAGCTGGTTGCCTAGCAATGGCTATTCTTATTGTTTATCTGCCTAGCAACACACATTTCCATGGTCCTAAGGTTGATTATAAACATACCTACCCCCCCTAATATGGACCCAAGAAATTCAATGGTTCTATCGGTTTGTTGCTCATACAGCTGGTTGCCTAGCAATGGCTATTTTAATTGTTTATCTGCCTAGCAACACACATTTCCATGGTCCTGAGGTTGATTATAATCATACCTACCCCCCCTAATATGGACCCAAGAAATTCAATGGTTCTATTGGTTTGTTGCTAATACAGCTGGTTATTTTGAAGTAATATCATCCTTCCCCCTTATAACCCCTTCCCGGCCCTGCTTTTTTGGTGTCTTGAATGGGTTACCTTCAAACATACCAACCATGTGGACATTATGTTTCTTCGAATGCAAGAATTGCGGTTGTTGCCGCGTATAAAAATGCCTGAGGCATTTTTTTACGCGGCAACAACCACAATTCTTGTTATTTGACTCTTCATGGAGAGTTATATGTATGACTCTGCTGTGGGCAGAGTCAACTGCACTTGACTCTGCACTGAAGGTAGAGTCAAGTTGTACACTGTCCAAGGGGTATGACTGGAGTGGCTATGACACCGCTACCAGAGTCATCATGACTCAGCTACAAGAGTCAACTAGAGTTGACTATGGTAACAGAGTCATGGCGACGCCTTTACTTCTCTGTGTGTTCATAAAATCCAAGATGGGAGCTCTATTCATTAGACTTACATTAAGATAACAATCGGCATGCTACAGTTGTTGATTCTTTAAAATAGCAGGGGCCCTGCAGGGTCATACTTTTTTCAATTTGTCAGTGCATCACTTTCCCTTTTACACCAAGCTAGTTATTGGTCTTTTACTTTAAATATAAGTAACCAAGATTAACAAAATCGTTCTCGTTTCTATCAAGGAAGTATCTGGAGCTTTATCATGGACCCAGACCCCACGGATATAAACCATAGTCCTTATGACTACGGTTCACAACTGCACTACTGGTTGGATGTAAGTACCGTTGAAATCCTAACCCCTTCTATGATATTAATTGTATACAAACACATTCTTATGGGGGTCTAGATGAGGGGCTCCCCATGTCGCATGTCGAATTTAAGAAATGCCCCATGTCATGTCACTAAAATTTTCCCTCATGTAACTAAGCTCCATGTCGCATGTCGATTTTAGGAAATGGCCATGTCGCCATGTCGATTTTAGCCATCTACCCCCATCCTTAAATCTATGGTTCCTTGCACTAAGAAAGAACTATGCTAGCCATTTAATTTTTACATTACGAATCATGTTGACTAACTCTTTTTAGCTGAGAAGTTTAAGGACCAATACATATAACACATTTATTAGTGGGAGGGGGGGTTTCACGCTGGGGGGCGAGCTAAAACATATGGGAAAATTTAGACTTTTTGCAAACAACTTTCACATTTTAGGAGTCAAGAGTTTATTGATCTGCAAAAGTTCTTAACATGCATGTTATTCCTAGCTTAATGCATTACTGACAGTATGACCCAGAGAAAATATGAGCGTCAGCCTGAAGCTGGCCTTGTCGTAAAAAGAACTCACTTATCAAAGTTAAGCACTTTTAATGAGAGTCAGGCTATGCTGGATCTTCATTTAGACCCTGGACTCACCCAAAATGGTTCTGGAGTCTGACAAAGCTGGACTCTATAGTCAAGACCGGAGAATTTGGCGAAACTCCCCACTGAGAGGTCGTAATACCCAATTTCGGGTCATTTACACCAGATACCTTCACCTCACACCATTTAAACAACCCATTTAAACATTCATTTAGGAGCAACTCACCCTATTCTGAGAATCACACTCTCAGACATCACAGGTTTACAGTGGTCATTTATGATGGACAGTGGACCCTGGAGGTGATAAAACTGACCACAGGGCATTTAGGGGTGCCCCTCACTGTGAGGGTTACATTCAGCTAATGACCCCCTGCAGTTCTATCAATTAACTTTCTCTTTGGTGGCTTCGCCAAATTCTCCGGTCTTGACTATAAGGAGCCTCTTTTTCATCATCCAAGACTCCAGCTTTGTCAGATTCTATGAAGAGGGTCCAACATTTCTAGACGCTTGTTGTTGTGTCCTAAGGCCAAAAAAAAGAGGTTTGTTTCAGGTAACATGGGAGGAAAATGTAGGGTCGGTAGGTCGGATTCTTTTTCTTTTTTTACATTTTTTTTTTTAACATGAATGTACTACCCAACTTTTTTGAACCTCCCAAAATTGACCAAAATGGGGTAAAAACATGGAAATTTCTTCAAAATTGCATAAAAAAACGTAGGGTCGGCCCTCTTTTGATAGGGTCGGTCGGTGACCTGAAACAAACCTTTTTTTTGGCCTAAGTGCTTGACTTTGGTAAGTGAGTGTTTGTGGCGACAAAACCATGTGAATGCTTCCTTTTTAGTTACATATTAATATGATCCACCTCATGAATAGTACAATGTCGTGCTAATTACCTTTGACCTTGACCTTTTACAAAGGAAACTTATAAAGCTGACCTAACTGAACATGATTGAAAAAACACACATAGATAATTGACTTTGACTTAAATGTAAAAAAAGGAAATATTAAAAAGATTCCAAGTGTAGATGCCTGTATGAGAGTGATATGGTCTGATGAACAAGAACAGCCTTGACCCTGGCCTGTTCATACAGAGCTAGCAGGCAAGGAGGGTTTAGTATAATGTATAACCAAATATAATCAACAGTAACCTTAGTCATACCGGTAGCATTATACTTATATAATTATGACAATTATATACACACGAAAAAAAAAGGAAAAAGTTGGTTCTAATGGAAATATGTACTTGAAAAGATATTTTCCCCTCGACAACATTCAATTATTGTTTACAAACCATTTGGGTTTTTTAAGTTTAAAAGATTTAGGAGAGACAAATATAAATGCACCAATATCTGATGATGTACTGTTTAAATTTGTAGTATGCATCATCCAATGGGCTCCCGACAAGGACAATCAATGACAAGTCGGCAACGTTTCTGTTCAATCAAAAAGAGGGAAGCCTTAGTCATTATGATCGGATGGGTATAAACAAGCGCTATGATTGTCCAGGTAAGTGTAAGGCATGCCTTTTTCTTGGAAGATGTTTGATTTAAAAAATATTCTTTCGATGAAAGCGCCTGTGTGTTACTGTTTTTCAAGGATGATGATGATGATGATAAAAAGGCCATAAAGTTGAATATTGTGTACCCCGGTGTACCTACATGAAGAGATCCGTACTTAACCCTGTGAATGCTGCTCCTCTGCTAAAAGAAATTTGTTCAACTCAAAGGGATGCTGCAGAATGACATGGACTGCAGCAAAAAATGTTTTTCTCATTCGAAGAAAATGAGATAATAATCTTACCTGACGGACAGATGACCAGATCTAGTTTAAAGAAAATTTTAAGAAAATTATTTCATAATACAAGTGTAGTCGTTAACCTGGTTCAGCTTCGGTTAAAGTAACAAATCTGAATCCTGCTTACAGCCAGCTAATATGTGTGGTTCGGGACTATGTTGTTACGAGAAGATGACATATGCCTGAGTGGTTTGGGACGCGTCAGGGACTGGTTTGGGGGACTGGTTTGGGGGACTGGTTTGGGGGACTGGTTTGGGGGACTGGTTTGGGGGACTGGTTTCGGGGACTGGTTTGGGGGACTGGTTTGGGGGACTGGTTTGGGGGACTGGTTTGGGGGACTGGTTTGGGGGACTGGTTTGGGGGACTGGTTTGGGGGACTGGTTTGGGGGACTGGTTTGGGGGACTGGTTTGGGGGACTGGTTTGGGGGACTGGTTTGGGGGACTGGTTTGGGGGACTGGTTTGGGGGACTGGTTTGGGGGACTGGTTTGGGGGACTGGTTTCGGGGACTGGTTTGGGGGACTGGTTTCGGGGACTGGTTTCGGGGACTGGTTTCGGGGACTGGTTTCGGGGACTGGTTTCGGGGACTGGTTTCGGGGACTGGTTTCGGGGACTGGTTTCGGGGACTGGTTTGGGGGACTGGTTTCGGGGACTGGTTTGGGGGACTGGTTTGGGACTAGTGCTGGATGCCACTCAGTCAAACTATGCGAAGGGGAACTGGACTGGTCTTATAAGGAGCGTGTGGCAGGAGGCCTCCGCGTAGGGCATAGCCCAGGTAGGGACGAGGAGTAGGGGAAACAACGCGAGGGGCCAGTGGCCAAGCCAGGCTTGCATCTAAGCTGTTGTAAGAATATTATTACTCCCTTAATATGATATGTTATCAACATGATAATAGTTTTGAGACCATTGTTTTTGACAGATAAATGCATCGCTGAGAACAAAGGATTGGAGTGCCAGAACGATGGCTTTCAGGAAGGTCGGTGTAAGTGCAACTGCCCAGAACAGTTTACAGGCGAACTGTGTGAGAAACTCATTCCTCAAAGTAAGTCATGTTTTTCAGTCGTTAAACATGGACAGGGAGCAAACATATCTTTAATTCAGTGGACGCTTCGCTACTAACGCCTAGATTCGGAGCGAGATTGGCGTTAGCCTCATATAGATATTTTAATGAGGACATGGAGCAAAAGCGGATCCATCTCTGATTGGCTGGCTATTTAGACTGCTAAAGGGTAGGGGCAGCCCAATACACATTCACTAATTACACCAATTAAGGGATTAAAAGGCTGTCGCAGCCTTGTGTATTCGGAAATACACATCCATCTTCAAAGGGATCTCACAGAATACACATAACTATTGTGTGTATTCCCTTCTTATTGTGTCATGGTCGGAATTATATGATACCTACGCTATATCTGCAAGTAGCGTGGGTGTCCAAGTTAACATATCTTGTCTTATGAAGGGGGGGGGACACCGCCGCAAAGACACCGTTGAAATCTAAATTACAGTAATATTACAGTAATGTGGCTATCAATCAATGTTACAACAACATTAAATACACTCTCTTCATTTTGTCTGATACATTCTAGAGGAATGTCTATGCATGAGAAAGGAGAATTCAACCGGCTCAGTTGACATTGTGTTTTTTGTGAGATCAGTGATTATCCAACTTTGAGCAGTTGATACACATAGTTGTGTTGAGGTCTATTGCACCTGTTATAACTAATACACATGATGGATCATGGTACATGATATATCCTCTAGAGAACACTGGAGGCCCTGTCCTTGTGGGTGAACAAAAGGTTTTCAACAACTACTAAATGATATATTTCACAAGTGCAATCAGTACTCACTAGATGGCACCTCTGAGACAGTTTTCCACTGCAGCTGGGCTGCCATCCATGGTTTGACAGGCTAGTTCATAATTCTGTCACTACGTGGCAACTACGCGGCATTTTCCCCATCTTTGTCTTATGCAAACCTTTCCTTGCTCAATATGGCGCTATGTTTGTGACATAATTGCCGTAACAAACACCCTTAACATGGCCGATTTATGACACTTAGTTAAAATTCTCATAATTAGGTCAAAAATATCTATTTCTATTAAATAAATATTTCAAATCATATAAGGGAGTGCTCATTTTTTAACAACAGGGGGGGGGCGGTGAGATTTCGCGCGGAGCGCGCACAATTTTTTCACCCCCCCCGGCTAGAGGGGTCGAAATTTTTTACCCCCCCCCCCGGCAGGCCGAAAACCGTGCGCGTTCGGGCCCCTTTGTAGCATAGTAACGCGCGGGCTTTTTCCCTCAAAACAGGTTGAATTTTTTTCAACCCCCCCAAGAGGGGTCTAAATTTTTTACCCCCCCCCCCGGTCAAGGGGTCCAATTTTTTTACCCCCCCCCCAAAATCCACCACCCCCCCCCCCCCTGTTGTTAATAAATGAGCACTCCCTAAGCAAAAAGTCCTCTGGGTATATGTTGTCTAACACTGTATTCATATTACCATATAAACATATATATATATATATATATATATATATATATATATATATATATATATATATACTGACTCAATCTGATTATTGTTTTCACTTAAGGCTGCGGTGGAATATTCTACTTGAATACGTCCAATCCGTCTATCAACATCTCCAGCCCAAATTATCCAGAGGACTCCATGGATCAAGAGTGTATCTGGCACATCAAAGTAGGCTTTCACAGACACTGTTGTTTTTTTTGCTATGATTATACACGCCAAAGTTCATCTCGTGCAAAGTAACAGGTGTCTTTAATATCATACCAACCTTTGGAAGAATAGATTTCAAGCCATGTCAGTCTCTATTCAATTTAATCGCTAATATTATAGTAACTTTTATAAATACCATGTGAACTTTTGGGGGCATGTTGCTCCACTAGGATAACTTTGGATTTCTATTTTTAGAATGGTATATTCTGAGGGGTGCGGGAGCATAATGCTAACCCAGGACTTGAAATGTCTACCTTTTAGATAGATGTATTATGATGGTTTGGGGAGCATGCCGTTCTAGGAGAATTTAGAAATTTAACCTATTAGTTAACTTCTAAAGATATATTCTGATCATTTTGCAAGCATGTTGCTCTGGGAAAATTTTGAAAATCTACCTTTAGGTTGGTGCATTTGTGGTGTTTGGGGGGCATTTTGTTCCAAGAAAATTTTGTAATTCTATCTGTGGATTGGTACATTGTGAGAGGACCAGGAGACAATGTTCCAAGAAATTTGAGAAAATTTACTTCAGAATGGTGTAAAGTTTCTCACAGTTTCTAGGCATGTTGCTCCAAAGAATATCTTACTTCAGATTAGTGCATTCTGTGAGCATATTGCTCTAGGAAAATTTTGGAATTCCACCTTGAGATTGGTGTATTATAGAGCCAAGGGAAAAAAAGAAAAACCATTAATTTCAGGTGGGTGTACATACATGTATATCCATACTGAGGGGTTTATGGGAATATTGCACTGGGGACACTGCGAAATCTATTGAAATAGTCCTAACTTTGGTTCTAATTGGAATATTTACTAAATTCTTGTCAGCTTTAGAAAGCCCAGACTTTCCCTATAGTCCCTGTCGCATTTTCCAAGACCCCTGTCACACATTTTTTGCGACATTGCGACAGCTGCCCAGCCCTGCCTTATTGAAGTATTAGTAACGTTTTTCAATGTCCATTATACGGGTGCCTGAGTATACAGTTTGGGCATAACCCTTTGATTAACCATGTATTCATAGGCCAAAAAATACATGAAAATACCAACCGGCTGGTCTGGAGACCCTAAAATTGACCAAAAAAAGGGTAAAAATACGGATGTTTCTTCAAAATTGCATAAAAAACGTAGGGTTGGTCAGGTGACCTGAAACAAGCCTTTTTTTTTCTTTTTGGCCTAAGGGAGTGGTCATTTTTTAACAAAGGGGGGGGGGGGTCGGTGGATTTTTGCGTGAGCTGGTCGAAATTTTATTGGTCCCCCCGTGGGAGGGGTCGAATTTTTTTGGTACCCCCCTCAGGCAAGTTGAAATTGAGTGCGGCCGACCCCTTTGAGCTATAGTAACGCGCAGGCTTTTTCGCTAAAAAGGGGTGCAATTTTTTTGGTTCCCCCCCTCAAGAGGGGTCCAAATTTTTTTGGTCCCCCCCCAAATCCACCAACCCCCACTGTTGTTAAAAAATGACCACTCCCTAATAATAACCTGAACACATTTAATGACCTACCATCTTGCTGTGCATACCTTATAGGGGCCAAAAGGTCAAGCTATGGTTCTGGATGTCCATAACCTTAATTTGAAACCCAATGGTAGCAAGTGTGTGGATAGCCTTGAAATTAGAAAAAACCTCATCGCTCAGCCTGGAGAAAGGTAAGTGTCCTAATTCTTAATTAAATTAGTCACATCTCATAATGACGATTTCATCCACAGATAATTTGATAACAAAAAGTAATTCTTATGGGTCACTTATCTAATTATGTTATCAACAATTTTAGGTTCTGTGGTACAGGACCCAAAGCGTCTGTGGTTACATATAACGGTTTTATGACATTGCAACTACGCGCTAGACAGATGAAGGAGAAAAAAGGATTCACCTCAACTCTTCGACTTGCATGTGAGTAGTACAACAATCTTAATGTAACAATTTTGATCACATTTGCACACTATTTTATAAAGGTGCCTACTAAATAGTCAGATATGCCAGAGTTTATTCTAATCTCATCATGGGGCCAAAAAAATGGGTTTGTTTCAGGTCACCCGACAGACCCTATCAAAACAGGGTTGACTCTACTTTTTTTATGCAATTTTGAAGAAACCGTATTTTTACCCATTTTGGTCAATTTTAGGGTCTTCGGAGAGGCCGGCTAGTACTTCCTTCTTTTTTTTTAAATAAAAAAAGAGTTGTTTTTTTTAAATCCGACCTACCGACCCTACATTTTCTGCCCATGTTACCTGAAACAAACAGGTTATGTTTGCCTGACTCTTGAAAAGGAAATACCATGTACCAAAAAATGTTACAGCTGATTCTGAACAATGCTACAACCTTGAGGACAGGGGCAGCAGCTACCGGGGAAATGTAGATTACTCCCAGCTGTACCATAAGTGTGTTCCATGGGACCAAGTCAAGCACTGCCTTGTTAATAAGTATGAAGCCAAGTGAGTTTAGTATATTTACCTCTGACATCCTCTTGCTTATTCCATTCAACCCTTTCAAGATGGCATGATGCATTAATGCATCATGCCATTGGTTGTCATGATGCAGTTAAGTATCATATCACACCTTTTTAGCAACTTGCACACCGAAATAGAACTGTTGTAGAGCTTCTTCTTTCCTCAATAATAGATACATATTATTCTGAGGAAGTTCGGTCTATTACACAATACTGACGCTATTTTAAAGTGATATGGTCCGATTTTTTCCAAATTTTAAATCCTACGTAAATTTGTTCCAAATGTTAGCACAATGTCATATTAGGAGGATAAGGAACAAAACAATGTCATCTATGGGCAATAGGATCCCATTTAGAGGGCCAAACGTGGCCCAAGTACAGTATTTTACAGTGTATTTTCAATTGGGGAATTATAGCGTGCACTCTAAAAGTCTTAAATTCGACATAAAACTGAAGATTGACTGAATTCTAAGCTGAATTATGGGGATATTTCATGGTTGGTACTTAATAGGTGACCTAGATTGACATGTCCTTACGCCACTTCAAAAGGAATATCAGCTTTGCAGACACCACCCGCATCCCTTAAAAATGGCCACATATATGTATCTTTTACACAAATTTTCATTTAAAAAAAGGGCCGCATTGCATGAAAATGTAACAAAACTAAATACGAAGATATTGATAGATCAGCTAACATCTGGTGTAGAAATCTGATCTAAACAGTATGTTGCTCCTTATTTATCTGTGCATATATCAAGACTATGGTAATTCATATTTAAATTGTTTATGAAGAGGAAAATGGTATGATATATCTGAAAAATAGAGGTCATTTGTTCAATGAAAATAAAAAGGGGTCGCCCTCATGGTTAAAAATTACAAATAGCAAATAAAATAAAAAAGCCTCCCGTCCTCATCATTTTTTTCCAAAAAGTATCCGCAAAGCTTATTATTTATTTTAAGCGGCCTTATCATTGTTTCAGATACAGCTCTAGTGGATTGACAAACGCATACTGCCGCAACCCGGACAACCTCGTCCGACCCTGGTGTTATCACACTGTGACTTGTGACTATGACTTCTGTGATGTCTGTGGGTTAGGTAAGTAACTAAGGCCACTCAAAAAAATAAGTTGTTTCTCATCACCGTGATATGGGGAAACTTTTTTTTTTCTTTTTTTTTTGATTTTTGATGAAAAATCCGTTGAAAAATGGACAAATATAGGCATATTTGGTATAAAATTAAAGCTTATAATGTCAGTAATGCATACAGCTAGGAATAACTTGCATTTTAACAACTTTTGCGGATCAATAAACTCTTAACTACCAAAATGTGAAAACCGCGCGCAAAAACTTTTAATTTTCCTGTATATTTCAGCTCACAGTAAAAAAAGAAAGAAATTAAAATAAAAAACGCCCTCGTCACAATTTTCACTGCCGGGTGATGAGAAACAACTCTTTTTTTTGAGTGGCCTAAGTAAACCACATAGTTCTTTAATGCATTAACCCCTTCATTCATGAATCATAAGGTTAAAGGTCATCTGATGCATTAAAGCACCATGCAGGACTTAAATCCGCAGATCTTACTGCACATCCAGTTACAGTCAGAGTGCAGTCGGGAAGGTACTCACCTCGATATATAGGGGCGCTGTCCTACTTTCTAACATCAACAACGATTTAAAAAAAGCCTCCTGTGGTGACTATAACCTGCCTAATCAGTCCTATGTCTGGCACATATATACCCTATGATACTTTTTTGATCTTCTTTTCCAAGGGAATCAATTATATTTTGGCGGAAACCTTTACATATGTCGAAGTATGACCATCTAAATTAATGCCCCAGGCTCAGTCTTTATCAAATATGACTAGACTGTGGGATACATTACCTATTTCTGTGATAAATCCGACTGAGCATGGTCATAGGGGTGGGGGGGTGACCTGCCTCTAGAGGGGAAATGATGCGTAACTGGTGCTTAATGAATACTTCAACAGCACACTTCTGACCCCCTGTGATAGTCAGTGGAACTAAATTTGCATACAAGTTCTATGGGACAGGGCCCATAGATACATCATATGTGCAACAAGGGACGATCCTGCAACATCTTAAATCGCCACTTTTCCAGTAATCTTAATAGTGCCCCCCCCCAAAAAAAATTTGATACACCTTTTGCCTCTAAGATTAAGGGTAAAATGGGTTGACTAGATGCCACCCATTTTACCTGTAATCTTAAAAACCCATTTCACGAAAGAAAAAGAAGGGAGAAAGAAAAAGGGGGTGCGGGGGCAGAGCCCCGATATATATACAACAATGTGACCGGTCAAATGTGACCAACTTACAGTGGTACCATCTAGAGGATAGGCCTGGAAATTGAATAAGATTACTGGAAAAGTGGGCATTTTAAGATTACAGGTAAAACAGGTGACATCTACAGATGGCACCACCTAGTGGAAAAAAATTAAGATTACCGGAAAAGTGGACTTTTTAAGATTACGCATCTGGCTTTTCATTTATGGCAACATATTGAATATACCTCCAATAATAGATGTGCAGGATATGACCAAAGTTAGCTGACTTTAGGGATTTAGAAGATCAAATGTCATATGAGATTATTCCATTCGTAAAAGTTAGCACATTTCCATAAATATACCAGAAATATGGAGGACTTCCTAAATAATGTGACAGTAACAATACAGTACTTATCATAGCTTATCATATGTAGTAATGTTGCAATATCATAAAATTAAAATCATGCATGGCCTTTTCTATTTAGGTGCATGGAAGCTAGATATTTTAATTCTCCTTTTCTCCACTAGAGGCAGGTCGCTCCTTTCCTCCTCTGCCATGAAGCCTAAGATTAGACCGTTACTGAAACTTTTTAAGGGGAGTGCCACTGAGTCCAAAAAAAGAAATGAATAGAATGATATGTGCTATATAAACTTGCAGATGGAGCTTTGAGGGAACTTCAGTGCCTGTGGTTGAAAAGAATATTTTAGATGGTCTCAAATTAGCACTCTGCACCATTGAAGCCCACAGTAACTAGTTCCCCAAACTGCCACAGATGGCACCACTGCATTAGGATCTCACCACTCCATATCCATTTGGCTCCTGAACTAAACCAAAGTATGCACGAGTTTGACACCAGGGTGAGAGGCAAGTCCGGCCTCCCCTAAACTATCCAATGTAGGCCTACATCTAACAGGCAGGGATGTGTGAAGGGGGGGGGGGGAAACGCTGCGTAGTTGCCACGTAGTGACAGAATTATGAACTAGCCTGTCAAACCATGGATGTCAGCCCAGCTGCAGTGGAAAAATGGCTCAGAGGTGCCATCTAGTGAGTACTAGGGGAAGTGGTCAAATAAGAACAGTACTGATTGTACTTGTGAAATATGCCATTTAGTAGTTGATGAAAACCTTTTGTTCACCCACAAGAACAGGGTCTCTTGTGTTCTCTAGAGGATATATCATGTATCAAGATCCATTATATTCATTAGTTATAACAGGTTAAATAGACTTCAACACAACAATGTGTATCAACTGCTCAAAGTTAGTTAATTACTGATCTCAGGAAAAACACAATGTCAACTGAACCGGTTGAATTCTCCTTTCTCATGCATATACATTCCTTTAGAATGTATCAGACACAAAGAAAAGAGTGTATTTTATGTTGGTGTAACATTGAATGATAGCCACATGCTGTAATATTACTGTAATTTGGATTTCCCTAGGGTATGCTGAGCTAGAGACCAAGACTTGTGCCCTTTAGTTCACAATTTCACCACCAGATGACCTTGTTGCGGCGTTCTCCCCCCCTTGGATGTGTGTAAACATTCTACAGATAGATGCCACAATATCTTTGGTAATTGTGTTACTATTCTGTGGGTGTAGAACATAATGTCTCTGCTGATTGTGTTTTTATTCTGTAGGTAGATGCCATGATGCCTCTGATGATTGTGCGGCATTAATTGCTAAGGACCGGCATTACTGTAAATCCGATGATGGCTTCAGGGCGTGCCACAAAACATGTAAATTCTGTGGACGAGGACATGAGAAACCCGGTAGGTTGTTACTTGTACGAAACAGATTTAGTATTTGTACCTGGTCCGTCAACTCATTTGTGAAATTTTATGTTTGGCACTGGCTGTTGTTGATGGAAGAAATAATTATGAGGAGCTGCAGTTTGATTTCAACACACATTGTGGGATCTATATCATGTATTATATCTATGATCTCTTTCAGTGTCTTCTTGCCCTAAGCCTGATCTGAAAGATACAAATGCTGTAATTGATCCATCCTATGAAAACCAAGCAACCTTTGAATTCGGGGAGAAAGTGAAGATAGACTGTAAGGAGAAGATTGACGATAAATCTATCACAAGAGATCTTACATGCACCACTGACGGCAAATTTGCGGGTGACAGTCTAGCTTGTTGTGCTAAGACAGGTATCTAGTATTTATCCACCTTTTTGCACGTACACATATTAGATTGGTAAATTAAAGTGCCATGACCCAACATCATGAGGATACATATGAAATCCCAATGAGTTAGTCCCACCTTCTTTTATTTCTTATCTGAGGTTGCATAACCCTCCTTCCTGTATGGCTGCGCCCAGGCAAATATCAGCGTCAGCCAATGTCGCCAATAGCACCCTCATACAAGGGTCAGGCACTGCTGGACTATAACAGATGGGTCAAGGGCCATTCTAGTTAGGGTCAGGCTATGCTGGACCTTCATCTAGAGCCTCAACTCACCCAGAATTGCTGGAGAGTCTGTCTATGCTGGATCCTCATGCTAGAGTTTGACAATGCAGGCCAGAAGAGACTCTTCCCAGAGTCCAGCATTGGCTGACTCTAGCATAGGATCCAGCATGGCCATACTCTCAAGCAATTCTGGGTGAGTAGAGGCTCTAGACGAAGGTCCAGCATAGCCTGACCCTCACTAGAATGTCCCTCGTCCCATCTATTATAGCCCAGGAGTGTTTGACTTTGGTATATAAGTGCTTTAGGCGACATGCCCAGCGTCAGACTGACGCTGATATTTGCCCGGGTGTGCTCCTTGTATTCTCTTCTCTTATTGTATAAAATAACGTCTGCAATGCAGCTATTCACGCGTCCATGTTGCTTGCTACATTTCAGTATGCCCAGACGGATATGCGGCCTATGGTGAGGCGTGCTACAAGCTGTTTGATAACATTGTCGATTTTAAACGTGCCCAGACACTTTGTGAAGAGGACAATGCACTTTTGGTGTCTATTGAAGATGATGCAGAAAACACCTTTGTACTAATGCTCACTGGGTAAGATCTAGACAAAGATATTCAAAATCATATATAAATATACAAAAGTTGAAAGTTTTGCTGACAATACACACTTAAATGGCTCTGGAGAAAAAAATACGGTACATACATATAAATATCTTAAAATGTTTATTCAGTAGACATAGGAAACATGTAAAACATGTCATTTTTAGCCTTTTTGACGTTTTTAGGGGGTTTAGGGCTCTGGAGGGCCAGAAAATGAAAAGATTTTGGACCAATGCACAAAAGAAAAGAAATTCCTAAAAGTATAGGATGTTTTCTCACATATACCAGAAATTGATGCAAAGGATGTTATTTTGTAGGGGTATGAGGCTGAAAAGGGCCAGAAATAGCTAAAACTGCATAACTCAGGAGTTTGTGCCATGTATTTTAAAATGACCACAGCTTTACAACCTCAATTGATTTCCAAATTTATGCAATAATCTCTATTAATGTATTATGTAGTCGGTTGAGAGTCTGGATTGGCTATGAGTATCAGGATTCAGTCGGAAAGTGGACATGGCATGATGGCGTAGCAAGGAACTACACTCACTGGGGACCAAGTCATGAATTCGAACAAAGTGGTACTGGTTTTGCAATAATGGATATCGACGGAACCTGGGATGATAGTAGTCATAAATACCAGTTTGTCTGCAAGAAACATAACAAAGGTTGGTGTAACACACAGTTAGTATTCCCACCGGAAGGCGTTTCACCGTATCATACGGAGGGGCCGTATGTTTTTTTTTTTTTCGTTTCAGTTCATTTTTGCGGAGCACAAAAATTCCACATCTTTGGCGTATTTAGTCCAAAATATACGGAGGGGTAAGGGGGGAAGGATGGTATGTCAAATACACCGGGTGACATCTTTGACTGGTTGACACCTTTGACCAGCAAGCTTAAGCTTCGAAACGGTTGAAATCGGGACTATATATATACATTTCAGCCATTTTGAAGCTCGCTGGTCAGAGACGTTACCTGGTCAAAGACTATCAACTTGTATTGATTTGGTGAGACACAGCCTTGTGGATGTCCAATTCCCGTTTATTGGTATGGTGAAAGCATTGTGAAAGGGCATTGTAGAAGACATTGTGGTGAAAGTATGGCGAAAGCGTGGTTTTGTTGTAATTAAGATGTATAAATCTTTGCGAGCCATATATCTGTACACTGATTCACATCCAGGCTGTGAGGTCCGTTCAATTGATGTACACATTATATATATATATATATATATATATATATATATATATATATATATATATATATATATATATATATATATATATACACATATATATAAACAACAGGCCACAGCATCTCTTAGGTGGCAGACCATGCTTGCGGTTTCACTCCCAAAGCAGAGAATAGTGTAGTTGTCTTATCCCACAGCACTAGTGTTCTGAACACTATGTGAGGAGGGATACAATGAAAAGAAATGTTCACTGTTATCATTTAACGGAAAATATCCCTCTCTAGTAGTACAGTAAATTCATGTATACTACCGGCACCTTGCATTTAACCGACACCTTGAGTTTGGAAATTTCCTATAGCCCGAAGCTTGAATCTGAGATCTATACTGCATAGGAATAGAAACGTGCATAACCTTAGACCTTTTTGAACTGTGCGTTAACCCCAGGCCTTACTCATTCTCCCAGCATCTGAATCTACCACCTTGGGCTACCTGACATGTGTAAGGGGGGGGGGGTGCAGGGGGGGTTCCAGTGTGAGGACATGGGATGAGGAACCTGTGAACTAAAGTTGGTCTTGTGGACCTAAATATTTTTACGTCAAAATAACATATTTCACCACACTGCAATAATACCACATCTGCCAATCAACTAGTCTATAGAGAGGCATTGAGTTAACTATCCCCTATGTGTCTGATACACTTTAAACAGATTTACATGCAGGAATATACAGGAATCTCATTTGGAAATTGGTCTTCCGAAAGCCCACAGTTTGAGAGGGTCCTACACACTATTCAGTGGATCTCTATCTGATACAATTTTAGTAACGGATAGACTGATATATGATGTCTTATAAAAGTGAAGGAGACCCGAGGGAGACAGGAGGTTTATGGTGAGAATCATGAAACTATAACTACTAGTGTGATGTGTGAATTCCAGTATATTCATATAACAAACTAGTTTCTACAATCTCCACAGGGCGGTACCACTGTGCTGTTAACTCACCTGCACTGTAAAAATATTTTGTCGTCAAAATAATGGTGAATCAACGGCAGCTTTTGGGACATAACTTCCACCTTTTTTTTTAAACTAATGGTTCCCTGTGCCATGCCACAGAAGGCACAGGGAACCATTAGTTCCCCTAATTTCCAATAGGCTGTTAGAGTGCTGTTTACCTCCTCTTGGGGAGGTGTGACCTCCAAAGGGGTAGCCTGTGGTCTGTGGGTGCCATGTGTAAGGGGAAGGTGTGACTACCGAAGGGGCTACTGGCCAAGTGTAGCAGGTTCCGTAAGGTAGTCCTACACATGCAGTGTGGCCAAGTAATTGGCATGAGTTCTATCAAAATCCTAAAATACCAATAGCCTGGCTTCTGCCCTTCCCTGCTCTATGCAGTCTCTTATGTCACTCCAGTTCCATCTAGAGTCTCCCAGTTGTGTTCCTGTCCCCCGGCGGATTTATGACAAATCATTGTATAGGAGGAGGCTATAGGTGTGACCGCCGAAGGGGCTATCATCTGCCTTGTGGGAGGGGGGGAAATATCATTGGGCGAAACAGTAAACAATTTATGGTACTCACGAAATCTAGCAGGCTCTGGTACCTGAAAGTGCCAGCAGACTCTGATCTTTAAGCAATCTAGCAGGCTCTGACACCTGAAAAATAATTTGAAAGCTCTGGCATCCAAGAAATCTTGTGGGATCTGTATATCTAGTGGGCCTTGACACAGATTTAGCAAATAACAAATGGCACTGGTTCTGAGACCCCCACTTCAAAGGGTCCTAGTTCAGGGGGCGGCTATTCCAGCGGGCCTTAAGTCCTGATATCGTTTAAACCAACCTGACTTAAGCTGCAATATAGGGCTGACCCCAGTAACTTCTCCAAATTTCTTTTTTGTATTTTAACGCTTTTAAAGAAATGGTCAAGATATTAAAATCTGCACTGCACATCGTATCGTGGTGCAGAATTTGATGTATTTCCTCCATTAGGACGCCTTTGTTTTCCATGTCCCGTCGGACCATGCCTTGCTGCGGAGCTCCGCTGAGGATCAGGTCTTGACACTTCTAAGCCGCCTCTGCTACACAAAAATACTGGTAACTCATTTGTACTTGACACTAGTGAGAGTGTGTCCGCCAAAATATTATCTTTGCTGGGAAGATAAACGCCAACCAAGTGAAAGTAGCTGCATAGAGGCTGGATTATAACTTCTGCCTGTGTTTATTGCCGCTACAACCTGTGTGTTATCCGACACACACTGCATCTTGTGGCTGCTCCACAAGTGACCCCATCGCTCAGCTGCTTTGAGGATAGGATACAGTTCTCTGACATTAATGTTGTTGGGAACATCTGAGGTCAGGGCTGAGACACAGTCGTTATGCCGGTCACCGGGCATGTTGATGTCCTTTACCACTGACCACAGAGCCAGTCGGCCCTCGAGTATGCTCCGAAGCTCAAACCCGATGCGTCAGTGCTCACCATAGTAGTATGTTCTGGCGTCTTGATTATCCATGCCTGGCCGTTAAACCAAGAGGCAGATTTATGCCACCAGTCAATGTCCTCCGTGAATGAATGCTTATTGGAGGAGAAGCAACTCAGCATGGCTATAACTCGATGCGAGAAAGTTCTGCCGCCGCGGACAAGCGTGGCACAGTGCGCTAGCACACTGCACAACCGCTGAAGTACTTCCTCGTCGCCCTGCGGCGACCAGCGAAGAAAGCAAGCTCAATGCCCAGCTTGTCCAGTTTCTCTTGAGGGAGTCTGAGTTGCATGTTAATCGAGTCCAGCTCCATCTCGAGATAGACTTGAACTTGACTCGGACCTTCTTGAAAGATATGTAGAAACCTAGCGAACGGAGGGTCGCATGCAGAAATAACTGAGCTTGCCTGCACGAGTCATAGTCCTGCACCATGACCAGAAAGTCATCTAAGTAAATGTCACAGAAGATACCATAGGCTGTCAAATACCTAGATATAGAGTCAGTAATGCTGTTGAAGATATAAGGCGCCACCCTTGTGCCGAATGACAAACAGTTATCTTGTATAAAATGGTCTCCCTGCCCGAGGTCCCACACTCAGCCCATAACCCTGTGGTCACCAGGCCTAATCAACACAGAACGGTAGGCTGCCGTTATGTCCGTTACTGCCATGTAACAGCCCTGAGACATCCTGGCAGACATAGTGTCAATTGAACTATAACAAAAAGGTTTGAATCTTTTGGTCATATAACTGTTAATAGAGTGCAACTCGGGCCGGCTAGCATCTGTGATAGGGCGCACTCCGCCCGAGGACTTGGGCACTGCACCCATGGCGTGGACGCAGTGGGGTCAACTCTCCAATGCTTATGACTTTCCTGTAGACAGTTCATCTCTAATTATAGCAGAGATCTCTGATTCAACTTTGACCGTGGCCGAGTCATAATTACTACATCCAAAATAACCATCCAATTTTGCTCCAGGGTCCACTAGTTTGAACCCGTGCCAAATACATTCCAGAATGAAATGAGCCTCTTTGTCCCAGGAACCTTTGCCATGAATTTCTGAAGGCCCCCCCCCCCCGATAACATGGAATGCCAGCCCGCTAACCTAAGCTGTGATCTAATGCCACAAATGTAATGATCCCTCCTGGCATCCCATAATGGTACATAATCCTGGTACATTTCAATTAAATCTAACAAATTCTCTGTACAACAAACATCATCATGAGTAACAGGAAACAAATCAGATAAAAACATGTCATAAGTGGAATCTTATCTGAAGCACAGAAAATCCGGATTCACACATGGTATAATGTCATCATTATAAGTTGCGTTGTGCGCGACACTATCCGTGTAGATAACCAGGGCCAGGTGGGGTAGTCAAGCCTGAGGAGGGGGCTGGTTGGTGCGGTCCAGACTGCAGGTCTTACCCTTGTGTCCACCCCAGTAGTGCTTACACACGTGGTAGCAGGCACAGTTTTCCCGGATGCGTTTTAAGAAGTTCCAGTTAAGGCATATGTTAGTGTAGCCCTTCTGGTCACTATCCTGCTCGTTGAAACCTTGGGCCTACATTGCCGTTTGTTGCGCTTCTGCGACCCCTGCTGGTTACCCACCGGCTGGTTACCCTGACCACTTGACCTAGACATGTGTTCTGCACTGGGATGGGCCTGTACCGACATCTCATCTACTCCGGCGAAGCCCGGGATTTTCCGCTCCAAGACCCTGGTAACCACCTTTTGATCATAGAGTGCAAGCTGAAGGACCGGGAAGCAGTTAGTCTGAGCCTTCAGCTTGATATACTTCATGTGCTTAAGGTACCAGGAAGCCGGAATTCCAGGGATATTCTTCTCCAGCAACAATTCATATACACCCTGCATACCGTATAGCAACTCGCATAGAGACATCTCTGAGAATTTATATCCGACTCTAGGTGATAATCTGGTCTAAGCCAGTTAACAGATCGCTTACGCTTGCCGGCTTCCACATAAAAATGCATATATTCTTGACAAACATATCATCCATACCTTGCACTTCACCTTGGGCTGAGAACAGATTATTGAAGTCTCCGCCGATCAGCCCAAGTGAAGCAGCATTCAGGCCCACAGAGCCCAGACCAGCTTGAAGGGTCCTGAAGCCCTGACTCGGGTTGCGTTGTGGTTGATGATGATATGAGGGTTGCTGTAGTTGCAGGTGGAACTGCTGCATCTGCTGCTGCTGCTTAATCAGGTCCATGGCCACCTGACTCACCCCTGGCTGGGGAGTAGGAGGCTCTTGCTGGTGTAGGGGTTGCTGACTGTGTAGAGAAGACTGGGTAGAACGGGTCACATCCCCTGCCTGCCCAGCCCACTGTTGCTGCTTCTGCTAAAGTATGAGAAGTCAAATCACTCATTGCTCCGGGTAGAATTGTGGCCAATTGCGACCACTGCGGCGCCTCTGCTGTCGCACCCCAGCCAACATTGAGTCCCTCTTTCGATTGTGACAAGTAAGAAGTCTTAATTTGCTTTCTTTCGGCCAGAAAATGTGAAAAACTCACCTGCTCCACATTGTTTTCGTCTGGGCAGAAGTGCCAATTGGCCATCTTGGTCAGCGCATGCGCGTTGAGCCCCTGCTTCACGGAGAAGTTATACAACAAGTTGTGCCTAAAAGATAACACACTACCTAACTCGGCTCTTCGCCCAGAGACGCACCTAGCTGACATATCAGATAGAACCAACTTAGATAGTCAAACAGTGGAGATTCCCCCAGTACAATATAAAGACATGCTGACTCTAGTAAATAATATTAATCCTGACAAATCATCAGGATTAGATGGTATCTCAGCGAGAGTCCTAAAGGATGCCTTTCTATACCTAATTCCACAGCCATGCGACATGTTTGACAACAGTATCAAACAAGGTATATTCCCGGAAGCCTGGGCAAAAGCAACGGTAGTCCCAATCCCCAAGTCTGGTTTTCTAACCCAGGTCGCCAAGTGGAAACCAGTGAGTTTACTGCCCACCCCGGGTAAGATGATAGAGAAAATCATACATGGCTTTATTACCAATAAAGCAAATGAGCCAGGTTTAATTTCACCAAAGCAGTATGGCTTTGTTAAAGGTAAAGGGATGGCTGAAGCTGTGAAGGCTCTAGTTAGTAAATCATATGAAAGCAGGGATAAGTCTGAAGTCACATGTGCTTGCTATGTTGACTTCAGCAAAGCATTTGATTCAATTCACCACTCATTATTAATAGAAAAATTAGCAAATATTGACCTAGACGGTATGCTCCTTACATGGGTGTCCAGCTACCTTCAGAACCGAAAGCAAGCAGTCTTCCTTAATAATATAAAGACAGTGAACAAAACGGTCCTATTTGGCGTGCCGCAAGGGTCTATTCTTGGCCCGCTACTCTTTATTCTGTATGTTAATGGGGTGACAGGTACCACAAGGAACTGTGAAATGTTACTCTATGCTGATGACATTGTTCTGACAAGAAGCCACAAAAATGCAAACACTGCCAGAAGTCTACTACAGGATGACCTAGATCGCATAGTTGACTGGTGTACTCAGAATGGCCTAAGCATTAAAGCCAAAAAAACTCAAGTAGTTTGGTACGGCACTAAGATTATGGTTGACCTAGCCAAAGAAGGTAACATTACCATAGAGGCTAACCCTCTGGAGAATCCCTCAGAGTATAAATACCTAGGGGTAGTACTGGACAGTGAGGTAAAACTGGAAACCCACTTAGGTGTCACTGCAAACAAATCCAGGCAGAAAATCTTCAAGCTGAAACATTTAAGAGAAATGATGGATGAAGAAACTGCACTACTGGTTTATAAGCAGACTATTCTGCCTCACTTTGATTATTGCAGCTTCCTAATTGAAGAAGGCAAGAAGCAGGTATGGTCCATGGCAATATAACGGCAGGCACTGTCTCTCCATATAACGTAGCACTATAGCGCGACGCCTTGCACCCCCCCCCACCACCACCACCACCACCATGCACACTGCTGCAGAGTGTGAAAGCTGGGTTGAGGGCGGGGGGGAGGGTGGAGCACTCACACATGCACCCTCTTTCTATACTAGTAGTATGGTAGTCGGGATGGTAGTACAATGGAGAGCAGGGGGGGGGGGAGGGTCTAGAAACACATGTACAACTTTAACTCCTTTTTTCTGCCAAATGCAACACAGAATCAACTCAGTACATCCACAAACCTTTAGAAGGGATATCTATCCATTGGCCTTCAATAGCAGTTTGTTCCACTAATTTATAAGAAAGATCACAAATCATTTATAATTTAAGTTGTTATTACAATGCCTCATGCATCACATTATAGCATGACGCCTTGGTAATGTGTCTGTGAGTGTATACTAAATAGCAATACGGCCTGGTCTCCCACACCAATGTGGGAATGCTGGTTAGCTGTCACCTGAGAAGTGCAGGGTGAAAAAGTTCCAAACTTTGCAAAATAGAGCGCTCAGAGTATGTACACAGCAGTACAACATAGAGTTCCATACAGAACAACTGCATGTCAGATGCAGTATGGATTATTTAGACAAGAGAAGGGAATACCAGTTAGCCCTGTTAATGTACAAAGAGGCGGTTAGCCTTGGCCTGAGACCCATAGCAAACCCTAGGGCCAGGAGTGACCTAAAGGTAAAGTTTCCAACCAGGAGAGCAATATTACAGAAGTAAAAGAAGGGACCACATTCAAGAGGCATAAGACTCTGGAACAGGATTAAACCTGAGGTCCAGACTGCAGCCTCTACAGTGGCCTTCAATAGACTGTACCATTCCACTCCCCTTGACCCACCTAGAGCTGAGATTTAACCTAATATATATTAATTAGTTACTCATGGCTCTAGCCCATGGATAAGAAATAATACTAATGTATGTATAGGATCATGCACCCCTCTTATAGACCCTAGTCAGGCCGGCTGAAATGAGCAAATACTAGGGATCGTGTTGAATGATAACACTTTTCTCTTGTGATTAGTCAAAGTGAATAATTACTTGATTGTCTCATCCAATCTGGTGTGGTGGATGCCACCCTACTATTGCCCCTTAGCGTTTTTGAGTTTTCAACGTGTATTTATTCATAAATGATCTTCGAAATACAACAGACTTCAAATTGGTAGAGCATAAGATAAAGTACAGCATGTAAAGATGAGATCATACTACTGTCAATAAATATGCTATCTGGAATATCAGCATTCATATCTGAGTTATCCAGTACTGCTCAGCACTCTTAGGGCTTGATCCAGTCAAAATTCATTAGTGTATAGCTACAATGAGACAACGGTATGGGTAGTGTCAAACTCAAGTGTATATATGCACCTTCAAACATGGTGCATGTGGTTCAAACAAACAATACAGTTTATAGACTTTGATGAGAACCGGCATCTTAGTTTAAGTATAAGTATATATTTACTATGATTCGTGAGACCTACTCACGCTCCTGTTGCACAAGCCATCATCATAACTCCTAAAATATGTTTTCACCAGCATGAGTTGACCCAGGCAAGGGCCAATCATGAAGTGTAGAGGAAATCTACACAATAGACTGTATTTGTAAGTAATCTATTCAAAAATGGACGAAGGTCTAAACCTTATTTATGTAATTAATTTATATTATTATATCATATTATAATTATTGTGATGCCAAAGAGAAAAGCTGTATTACGTTGAGATGCAAATTTATTGAATATCATGAAAATGAATAAAATTTGTTTCACGCTAAAAAATTAACCAATACCTGAACCAGGCATATGACTCCTGCATTTGACCATTTAAACACCTTTAAAGAAATGGTCAAGATATTAAAATCCGAATGCTCTGAGACCTGAAGTGACCTTAGTGCCCTTAATATCATTTTGTTTACAGGGACTTACTTTCAAATATGTTCTTACTATTCTAAGTCTGCTTATCATTGTACAGGGTAGAGAGTCCATGACGTTGTGATGGTTTGTGACTACTTCTTGGCACTTACAAGATTA
The DNA here is from genome assembly GCA_947462335.1 of Harmothoe impar. Taxonomy (NCBI): domain Eukaryota; kingdom Metazoa; phylum Annelida; class Polychaeta; order Phyllodocida; family Polynoidae; genus Harmothoe; species Harmothoe impar. The sequence goes on from OX381711.1 coordinate 76,079,242, forward strand.
GACTAATCATTATCTTTTTTTTGTGATTCAACCCATCTACCTAACTTTATTTTTGTTAACTTTGTTGACAATTGCAGCGTACAAGGGAACAGAGACATGTGCTTGTGTAGATGAAGACCCCAAATGCACTGACTTCATACGTGGGAATTACAGATTCTGTAAACAGTACGCAGTCTACAGTTCTAACCATTGCAGGAGTTCTTGTGGTTACTGTGGGCCAGGTAAGTGTATCTGCAGCAACAGGGGCTTCCCATATAAGGCCACTCAAAAAAAAAAAAGTTGTTTCTCATCACCGCGCGCATCATGAAAATCATGATTTGGGGAAAACCTTTTTTTTTTTTTTTTTTTACATTTTTGATGAAAAATGTTTTAAAATTGGAAAAGATATTGGCAAATTAGGTATTAAATTGAAGCTATATGCTGTCAGTAATGCAGTCAGCTATGAATAACTTGCGTTATAACAACTTTTGCTGATTGATAAACTCTGAATTACTGAAATGTTAAAATTGATCGCGAAAAGTCCAAATTTCCCTATGTTTTCAAGCCCCAACTAAAAATTAAAAAAAATTAAATAAAAAACACCCTCGTCATATTTTTCATTGCTTGGTGATGAGAAACAACTTATTTTTTTGAGTGGCCTAAACGGGAGATCCCCGGTACACACTGTTAGAACCCACATACAGCAAAGAATGGCAGTGATTTTTTAAGGCATTAAATATCTGTACAGCTGGGGAGTGTCACTTTCTCTCTGATGTGCCCCAGTGGTGACAGCCCTGACACGGGCAGATAACGTTGACCCCCGCGTTGACCTCAGGGTCAGACGACAATGAATCGTAATTCCACCCCAAAGTACTGCTATTTCTACTTTTTCTGCATTAAAACTAATTTTTGTTACATTAGGCATGTTAACTTATGCAAAATATGTTATGTATTGCTAAGGGAAATGTGTTGGGAATGCAATGCTGAAATAATCTTATTAGAATCTTAACCCACAAAATAGATATAAGGCCAAATGTTATTGCATGTGTGGCATCTACCACTAAGTGGCTATATGTATACAGGGGAGGTATCCATGAGGTAGAACGTCAATGTAGGGAAACTGTTATTGTGTTAACCCTCAACAGGACTTCATGATGGCATGATACCTTAATGCATCATGCCCTTGGTCATCATGATGCATGAATGAAGCACTGGCAAATAATTTGCCAGGGCTGCATGCCGACCCTACAGAGTTGAGACACTGCCGAAGAGTTGGCGTTGATGCACCAATGCAGCATAGGCGAGTCACTCGCTGGGGCTGCATTTGTGCATCATGATGACAAATGTCATCTCATAGCGACATCCGTCCTTAAAGGGTTGTCAGAAGCATAAATTCAGCTCAGGCAGGTAACTTGTAGTGGGTTACATTCGCACATCATGTCCATCCTTTGAACCCCGTAGGGGCGACATTATGCTTGAATGTCATACTAAGCTAAAACGGTTGCATAAGAGTCCTTTTATTAAACGGTGGGATGGTAGGGCCAACAAGTGGCTTTTGTGTTGTTTTGGGATTTATTATACCTAGCCTTGCCTCTATATTTACTGAAACATAGGTTCTACCCCTGGATTTCTGCTGAGTTATAAGGTTTGTACAAGTTTGACTTGGGCCAAATGACAATGTCCATTTGTATTGGGAATTACTATTGCAACACATCACGTTCTTGTCAAATGGCCTAGTGTATGACAAACTGCATGAGTTTATCTATCCATCAGCGCTTAAATTATTTGTTAATTCACATGATTACTATTCTGAAATAGCTCCTCAAAACATGCCTTGTACCACTGCAACTACATTTTTACTCATTATTTCTACTTAATTAACAACAGTGACTGATTGCAAAAACCCTGGGCCAGTCAACTTGACTGTGCAAAAAAACAAAAATGCGTCAGTCACAACTGGGAATTATTACGAGTATGAGTGCTACCTCGGCTATGGGTTGGTATCCGGAAACTTTGGCCGAACCTGCCTCAAAGATGGAACAATCACTGGAGGAGCTCCCATCTGTAAGTTAGTTTTTGATTCATTTTACAGATACCGTATTCGACGTAATAAGCGCACAGTGCGCTTAAAAAATTATTTTAGACACATTTTAGTAGTTAAGAGTTTAATTGGGGTCAAAATTTGATAATTGTTTGTTTATTTGTAGCATAAAAATCGGCCAAAAACGGGGGGTGTGCGCTTATTAGGGGGTGTGCGCTTATTACGTCGAATACGGTAATTGAGGGCCTTAGGCCAAATTTAAAAAAAGGTTTGATTCAGGTAACATGGGAAGAAACTCTAGGGTCGGTAGGTCGGATTTTCATCTTTTTTTAAACTTTTTTTTTTTTACTTCCCCTTTAAAATTGACCCAAAAAAGTGTAAAAATGGGAGGAAAAAAATTATAATGTTTGTAAACCTAAAATTGACTCCCAAAAAAGTGTAAAAATATACAAATTCTTCAAAATTGCATAAAAAAAACGTAGGGTCTAGCCCGTTTAGATAGGGTCGGTCGGGTGACCTGAAACAAACCTTTTTTTTTTTTGACCTTTCCATACTTTGTTTAGGTGAACCATATGTTGGAAATCCAGTCATACCCAGCCCCATAAATGATGAGCCTGATTCTGCAAAATACATGTACATGCAAGATAAACCATCAATGATATTTACAAGAAGAGGACATATTTGGGCGTGGAAGCTTTACGCCAACTCAGCCGCTAACGTCACAATGATGGTAATTCGACCAGTGATAGGCTCCGAGTACCTTAACTACACTGTTGTTGGAATGAATGTCATAGAGACACCGAATGACGAGTTGGCTGTTATACCGGTAGCCCCAGCAGACAGGATCAGTGTGGAGGTTGGGGATAGAATAGCTTGGTATTACATGCCAGGTTCCAACCCCTCAATATCGTAAGTGGAATATATTATTATTGCAATCTTTTCATGAGTGCTTACTCACTCCCGACCCAGTCTCAGGCTCCGACTCTATAATAGTAGAGTCTGGACAAACTCATATAAAATACTTGCCTTCAGGAGTTGACCAATCAAATCCTCTAACCAATTCCTGTGCACAGCCTGACAGGAAGTATTTACATGTAAATATAGCAGTTCCACCAGTCCCATTTGGAGCCCTTGTGGCGGAAAAGGGTACTGGCTGAGCGAGTCTGCTCCGGACCCGGCCTGCCTGGTTTGCCCAGTTTGCCGCACGCACGGGTTAGCTCTCCCACGTGAGAGGACAGACGTTTAGAGCGTTATCTAAATAAGATAATTAAGACAGTCTTAACGTTAATTCCTGCAGTGGCCAGCTTACCTTCTACATACAGATGGAGTGACGTTTTTGGCCAGATGCCTCACATATTTACAAAGGTCAAGGTCGCATTTCCGGTTTGGGTTAGCGAACCCTTTTTCCTGCCCTAACGTCATCCTAATATATTATATTATAACTACAAAGGTACACGTGTGTCCCTGGAAGTGATGGTTACCCAGGGACAAGGTACCAGTCAGGGTGTGTGTTATCAGTGATTGTAACCGCACCCAGCGAAGTTTTAAATGGCGGGCCCACTGAGTATGGGTTTACAGCCCTATAGGACCGCTACCCCAGCGTAAGACACTGAATTAAGACTTTAAGACTTAAGATTAAGATAACGCTCTAAACGTCTGTCCTCTCAGCTGAGAGAGCTATCCAGTATTTGCCAGTTTGCCTGCCCGGACAACCAAGGGGCGCCACTGTCGGTGGCCTGCTATATAAGGCGCACGCCCGGGATAGCTCTCCTGGGTGCATGGACAAAAATTAACAGTGCAATCTTAACCCAGAATTAAGATTGTCTTAATTATCTTAATCTAATTTTAACCTATCTTAAGCTATCTTAAAAGTGCTACTAAGCAAATGAGGATGGCGCCACTAGTAGTGATAAGACTAGAAGTCCATTGTAGGATAGGCTAGTCGACTAGTATGTAATGGGGGGCTCTGCCCCCCAGCCCCCGTTTGTTTCTTCTTTTCTTTTTTCTTTTAGATGTTTATGTTCTCTCATCTGGGTGTAGGGTATATACTATAAAGGCAAATCCCAGCTAGCATAGTGTGGGTATGTGACACTAGGTGGCAGATACAAGTCTCAATACAAAACAGGGCTGCCTTAGATTAAGACATCCTAAGATGTAAGATTAAGATTGCGCTGTTTGTCTGCCCACCTGGGAGAGCTATCCCGTATTTGCATATAAGGCACACTGTTAGAAGTTAGTGTAGCTGCACAGCAAGATATACTGTAGCTGCACAGTATAAATGGAGGTACTTTTGGTTTCCATTATCACATACTGTACAGCTACACTCACCTACTGTAGAGCACCACACACAGGAGATCATGGGTTCGAATCCCACCTTGGCACTATAGGCAGCACTGTTGTTTACAAATTAGATTATACAAATGTACATATTCAAATATCCACTAGCTAACATTTCTATGTCAATATAAGTGGAAATGCATGTCAAGTGGGTTAATAAAGTATGAAAAAAGTAGCCTACCCACCCAAGTATTTGGATCACTACACTTACATTTAGCATACTCACATCAACATTTGGCCTCAACCCACAATACTTCCCCTACAGCCGGCCTCTTTTGAGCTAGTGCACTCTCAGAAAAGTCAGCGTCATTGTCGTTAAAACCACCCTCACCTGAAGAGGCACTGCCTGACTTTCAGGTGAAAGTGGTTTTAGCGACAATGACACTGACTTTTCTGAGTGTGTGCATTATTATTAGTAGTATAGTATGTATCGGAACGGGACTATAGTTAAGTACTGTTTATTACTCAATCGACATGCAGCCAATCAGAGGCCTCCATTTGGTCACGTGACCGGAAGTGACCTACTTAGGGGATTAGTGGTGACGTCACGTGACCTAGTTAGCCAATCAGAGGCCTCCATTTGGTCACGTGACCGGAAGTGACCTACTTAGGGGATTAGCGGTGCATTCTGGGTAACCCTGCAGCCAATCAGAGGCCTCCATTGGGTGACCGGAAGTGACCTACTTAGGGGATGGTGCATTCTGGGTAACCTACTGACCTACTTAGGGGACCGGAAGTGACGTCATATGACCTAATTTAGGATCACGTGATCGGAAGTGACCTGATGAGTCACGTGACCGGAAGTGACGTCACACGACTTAATGGCCAACCGGAAGCGACCTGATTGATCACGTGACCGGAAGAAGAAGAAGTTTTTTTTTTTGTTTAGGATCCCGTGACTGGAAGCGACGTCGTCACATGAGTGACGCTTTAAGAGACTGCGCGACTTACTAGTAAAAGAAGCCGTATGATAATAAAAACACAACAATATTTTCTTTTAATTTTTTTTTATTTATTTTTTTTTCAATCTTGATAAACACTCTATTTTTGAAAAGATGCACACGCTTATTTTTTTTTTTTTTTTTTTTTTTTTTTCATATCTCTAAAGGACTCGTTGTCACACCGTCAGAATGCACGCGACGCTTATAATACAAGTAGCGCACGCCGTCTTTCTCTATGGTGTAGGTGACCATTTTGTTTCGCACCACTTTGAAATTTCTATTTACAGCAATGAGAGTTTTTCGTTGGCGAAGAACATCCAAGAAGGCGTCTGGTTCCTGGGGGTTTTGTTTCTTCTGTACGCCTTTTGCACTCCATTTTTTGGATTTTCTTTCACCGGTGTCGCTGACTCGATCGTAGCAAATGTAAGTCTTAGGGTTGAGACTTAGGATCCCGTCACCTTCCCACTCCGCTTTCATGAGCCCCGAAGTTCTCAGATCGTGAAGGTACCGTCTCTCACAACATCCGCCGGGCGGCGCACACCATTCTCGCACTCTTTCCGTTTTTGTCTTCACGAAAAGCTCTAAGTGCTCGTCGCACACCGCTGTCGGAAGCCACTTTCGTTTCTCTCTGAAGTACGTCTCTCTCAGGCGAGGTTTCACTAGGTCATCCAACGTGGCACCGCTGAGAGCCATGTAAAGACTGTCGGTGTCCATTTGACAAAGGGCATAATCGCGCCGATCGACGAATCTATCCAAGAAGTCGTATGTGAACTCTAACATTTTCAACTTCGCGTACTGGTATACCATGAACCCTATCTGAATAGGGAGGTTGTTCTTGACCGTTTTCGGTTGTAGTTCGACTTCAAACAGATCGGAAGTCAACTCGGACGCCTTTTTGAAGCGCCACGAATTGGCCAATAGTTCGAACTTCCGACTGTCAGTGTATCTCACCGCCGTGTGTTTTTCTTTGTTGCAGATTGTTTTACCGTACGTAGCGTTTCCCATTAACTTGTAACAGTCTGACAGAATTTTCTCGTTCTCGTTCACGTCGCCACGTCTTCGCGCCGCCGTCACTTCGTCCGCGAAACCGGCAAAGGAGCGTTTAGGTAGGTATTCTACCACCAGCTGCACTTTGGTGACTATCAAACCGTGCTCTAAATACCACTTGAGAAGCGGCGTTCTCAAGAGAATATTTTTTCCGTGGTAACTCCCTATCAGACATCTCTGAGGCGTGCTCAACAGCTTTTCTTCCTGCGCAAAGTCTGACATGTGAGGGCCTATGTCCGATTTTGAAACGGTCGCGTTCTTGAAAACGGGGGTCATTTCTTCGAAGTACTCTCGTAGGTGAGGCGGCGTAGTGATGTCCACTTGAACTAAACCGAACATTTTCTCCTCTTTCACAGCGGAAAGGATGTCGCTCTCGCTCATCGCGTTTCGAGACACTTTCAAAGCGTCAACCTTCCAGCGTTGTTGGGAGGCCTTGACCCGCTCATCTCGACGCTTCATCTCTCGCCATTCGCACTCCCACACGACGACCAGCTTGTAACCTAACGCTTTCAAGTAAGCGCTTACTCTGGTCGTTCTGTCGCGTCTCTCCTCTCTCAGTGAAGCGCACTGATATCGGTGCGACGGTATGCACTCGTGAGCGTGGAACCAACACCCGTGAAACTGGAAAACCGTATTAGAGGCCGCGTGAAATCCGTCCACGCGAATTCTCCGACAGCCTACCGCCATCTCGCCGCCGTTCAGAGCGTGGCGCAGTTTCACGTCGCGGTCGTGCTCTACGAAGCGTAACCACTCCAAAGCGCTGTGAGAGTTTCTTTGCCTGATTTCGGGCTTGAACTCGGTCTCGGGCCGTCTCACCGCGTAATAGCCCGTGCAGTGCGCTTCGCTCATGCAGCGCAAGTACAGTGAGTTAGCGTCTAGTCCTAGGATGTGTTGGCACGGTCTCGCTTCTTCGCCGTACTTGTGCTCCCTTATCCGCGTGGTGCCCTTCTCGTGAAATCTATGGAAGATGATGGAAGGACCGCCGACTAGATTCTCTTTGATCAGAGCGTGGAGGACGGCGTCGAACTGGGGAAACGTTGTGAACGCGTCTTCTAGGTTTTGGAAGAGGAAGCGTAAAGTCAAACCGGCGAGAGAAACTCCGTCTTTCAACATGTCGATGCCGCGATCTTGGAAAAATTTAGCGTGATTTTTCAGAGCTTCTATGAAAGGTTTCACGTCTTTGTTGTTGTAGTGGATCAAGTAGTCTTCCATAGTTTGCATCTTCTCGTCGGACCAAACTTTCTGACATGCGGCGTAGTCGGATTCGGACATTTTGACGCCCGTCAGCTCGCTGTCGAAAGCCGATCTCGGCGGCAGCGTTCTGTTTGCCAGTTTCCTGGTAGACGTCATCCATTCGTAAGGAAAGTGACCTTTCTCTTCGTTCCTGGTGAAAGCTCGCAAATAGGTCGCGTAGTTGTAACCGGGTGCCAAATAGTTGACTACGTCCAAGAAAACCGTGTGCTGTGTGTAAACCGCCAAGTATTGATTGCTTCTCTTTATGACGCTGAATTCTTGGTTTCTTCGGTCTCCGGAGGCGAAGAACGAGTGAAGGCGTATTTTGATCAGGTTCAAGTCGTAACGCCCCGAGTTGAAGCCCACCACTGGAGCTTGACGGATGTATCTCAGAAGACGCTTCTTCAGTTGAACTAACGGGTGTCTGGTCTGAGCCGCAGCGAAGCCGCCTGGAGAAGGGGTGGTGAACGTCGCCTCCTCCAGCAGGAGAGCTTCACCTATCGCCGCATCTAACTTCGCTAACGTCGGTCGGTAAAGTTCTAGCACAGCTTCCCCGATCGCTTTGGCGTTCTCGTTTATGTGATTTAAAACTCGGTCCAACAAGGGGTCGGAATCTGCGTCGGACGCTCTGACGAAGCAGACGGGCCCCTCCCACCCCGGAAAGTCGGATGCGACGCTAGCCGACAAAGGGACGTGATCCCACAGCAGGGACACGTGCTCCGTCGACGGTTCTTTGCACGGTCTGAAGAAAGCCTCGAAATCGAAGGCGATCTTGTAAGGGTAGATTCCGGAATGTCCGTCGGGGGGAAAAATGGAGAAGTCTGCTAGCGCTTCGAAAATCGTTCTCGAATTTTGGTAGATGCCACCTACGTAGCGCAACTTGACTTGTCGGCAAGAGGAAAGCTGGTTCCTGTGTCTCTTCAGCAAGAACTCGGTGGTGAACGCCGCCTTACACTTGCAACATTCGTATATGCCCGCGTACGCGTTGAAGTCCGTGACGAGAGAGACGTGCAAACCGCCTTTCGCCGTCAGGTGTAGGTTGACTTTACCTCGGGCGGCCACAGTTCTGGAAGGCGGTCTGATCAGAGTAACGCGTCTTCTCAACTTCCGCCCCGGCACTTGACGCGACGCGGTGTAAACCGCTATTTGTACGTCAAACAAGTTCTCTAACGCGGGTAAGTCGCGGATGTTCAGACCCGGAAAGGATTCAGGTGTGGCAGCGGGACAGAACTGACGTAACAAATCTGAAGCGCGCTTGCTGGTGTTGTATAAGTGAAAGGAAATGCAGCGGAAGATGCAGAGGTTGTCCTTGTTGGGAAAATCTAACACGCCGCTTCTCTTTCCAACTCGACCGGCCTGCGTGATCCTACCGCCTATGGGGAATTCCCCCGGTCCCATGTAAACGCAGATGTTCAAATTGGTAGGAAAAAGAACGTGCCACTTGGTGTCAGCGTCGCAAAGTTTCCGTACCTCCTCGCAAGCGACGGTGTTTTGCATCTTTGAGAGGAGCTCTTCCAAAGTTTCTGAATTAGTTACAGTAGGGAGCGGTTGTATGAGAGTTGCGTTGTTCTGGGAGGCGTGGAAGTAGCGCAGTTTGCTCTTGTCTTCTCTGTGTTGTAACAGTAAGCCTACCGAGAAACCCACTTTGTATCTGAATCTTTGTGTCAAGTGAATGCGACGCATAGTATCTACAGCGTCACTCAACTCGCCGGTTGGTAGCCTGAAGTTTGTTACACTCACGCGAGTCCCGTGCATCCTGACGCCCGTTTGTATCGCAGGCCAATTCGCCGTGAACGTTTCCTCCCCGTTCGGTACAGCACATATGCGCGGAGGGACGGTCACCCCGTCCAGAGATTCGCGTCGACAAGCGCTCTTTCGGCAATCCCCTTCGCCGCATAGAGGGCAAAACTTAGCTACTACTCTACAATTTTCTACGTGTCTCTCGTGGTTGTACGCTCTTTTAAACATTTTGAAACACTTTTCGCATACGTACTGTGTCATGTTTTTTTTCACTCGGTTACCAACTACTTAGCCGTCTAACTATCTATCAATCTGTCGTCTATGTAACTATCTTTCTGTCTGCTGTCTGTGTATCCGTCTGTCTGTCTGTCTGTCTGTCTCATACAGCGTACGTCAAACGCTGTGTGTGTGTGCGCGCGTGAGCGTTGAGCGTCTCTCATTCCGAATCTATGCCGAGATATTTCAGAATGATCTCTGTTTTGTCATCCAACTCTTTGAGCGCTCTGGCGGACAGCGTCACCCCCTGCTGTGTGGGTTTTTTGTCAGGACCTTCGTACTTGCGCACGTGGACGAGGTTCTTACCGCTGTAGTAGCTCACAGCTGCGTACACTTCGCCCGCCTCATCCAGCACTGCGAACCAGGGGGTGTGATTAGGTTTTCCTTGCGCGGCCGCTGTGTCGCGTATGCGCACCACTGCGCGGATATCGGCGATGCGTGCTATGAGCTCGCGCAGCGCGTCGGCCGTGAAGTGCACTCGCTTGCTTCTGGTCAGAGACGCCTCTTTCACCTGGCCGTCTTTTGTGTAGCGCGGCCTCCTAGACAGTCTAGCCACGTCCTCCCAGATCTCCAGCGTCAAAGCTCCGTCTAAGCAGAACTCTAACCCGAGTGTTTTCTCTGCTTCTTCTCGTCCATCTCCTTCTTTTTCTTGCATTTTTCTCTTCTTAGTGGGCCTTGTTGTTCTGGAACTCACCTTAGAACGTTTCACACCCGCAGGATGAGTAACACCATCAGCGTGAGCTGAATCAGCAGCAGAACCGATAGCAGGAGCAGCGTCAGCGCTGGTGGTATCGGAGGTCTCGTTGTTGGAACAGCGCAGCCACACGCCGTCCGTGCTGTGTGTAGCGGTAGAAGATGAAGCGCCGCCGCCGCCCTCGTAAGGTGGCGGTGAGGGCAGTCGCCACGGACCGGACGGGGGGGCGCTAGCAGTGGAGGAAGTGAGGTCGAAAGGTCGAAGAGGGAAGCCGAAAAACGTACCGCTCACCCCTTGCCCTTCGGGTTCTTCGTACGCCTCGTCGTCAGCGTCGTTCTCTGTCTCACCCTGTTGCTGCTCCTCCTCCTCCTCTTCTTCTCGGTTCAGGGGCTGAGTGTCCGAATAGCTGTAACTCTCAGCGCGAGCGGCGTCGAGGGCGTCCGTCGATGTAGTGGTGGAGGAGAGGGGCTGTGCAACGTGCGGCAGGTCATCAAAGTCATCAACAGTAGTGGGGAGGTAAAAACCCGGTTGCCAGTACTGCGCTGTGCCAGGAGCGTTGTCGTCAGTAGTAGTAGCAGTAGCAGCAGGTGCAGCAGAAGCAGCCGCAGCAGGCGCAGCCGCAGCAGACGCAACAGTAGCAGGCGCAGCAGCAGCCTCAGCAGGCGCAGCCGTAGCAAGCGCAGCAGTAGCAGGCGCAGCAGCAGCAGCAGCAGCAGCAGCAGCGGCAGGCGGGACGGCGGTAGCAGCGGCAGCGCGCTTAGCAGCAACGTGTACCGTCGCGAGTGTAACAACGTCGCTAGCACGACGACTGCTACCAGTAGTACTACTAGTACTACTACCACTACTACTACTACTGCTACTACTAGTGCTACTGCTACTACTACTACTACTACTGCCGCGAGCGCTCGCTACAGCAGGAGGGTGATAAGACCAACCGGCTGCGGCGGTAGTCTCATGTTCAGTAGCAAGAGCAGGCACTGACGCTAAACGAACGCTGTTCCGCGTAGTCTTCTTGTTCTTGAACGCCGCTAGCTGTTGTCTTTTGCTCATGGTGGTGACTGTAGAGAGCAGCAAAAAAGAATGAGTGAGTGAATGGAGGTTTCCAAGCCCCTTATATACGCCTTCTCGCTTCTAGAGCTAAGCTACTTACCGACCCTGTTCAGCTGCCGCCGGCTGGCCGGCGGCCATTCACAAAGAGAAACAAAAAGACATAAGGCATGACGTTTTCAGCTGGATCCCTTTCCCCCCCCTCTTTTGAGAGATCGACTGTGATGATGAGCTAAGCCGCTTACCACCCTGTTCAGCAATTCAACGCGCATTAGCTGTATAAAGGGTTAAGCGGTTGCTGCCTGCCGTCGACTGACCGGCGGCAGCCATTCACAAAGACATAAGGTATGACGTTTTCAGCTGGATCCCTTTTTGAGGGATCCACTGTGGTGAGCTAAGCCGCTTACCACCCTGTTCAGCCATTCAGCGCGCGTTAGCTGTATAAAGGATTAACGGTAACGGTGATGAGCTTACAGTGTGTATACAAAAAAAAACTACAGGAGGCGTGTGGCGTGAAGCAGGACCCCCCTAAGACGAACGTGTCTGTCTGTGAGTAGAGGCGTGTGCATGTGGTGAGCGACTTAAGTGTAAGACAAAAATCGCCACCTCCTGCCGTGGTGAGTAGACCGGGCCGGCCAGGCGGGCGGGCGGCCGGCTAGTTCAATAGGGAGGGGTGACAGCTGCCTAAGGCTGTGCATGAAAAAAAATCCGATTTTCACCTGACCTCTGACGTTTGTTACAATGAATGTCAGAGGGAGGGAGACGTCCTCGGGTAGGGGGTAGGAGGTATTAAGGCTATGAGTGAGGAAAAAACACCGTTTTCAGCTGGTCTCCACGGATAGCGATGCCACACCCCCTCGTCATCTAAGCTCTTAAGGAGCGGAGCGGCTGAAAAAGCGTCATGCGGACAGGGCGCTAGACAGCTGGAGCGCTGTTGGAAATGGGATTAAACTCCCTCTGTATAAAAAGCTCTCATTTCTGTTGGAAAAAAAACATATCGCCTCTGACCCCAGTAACGGCTACTACCACCACCACCGCCACCACCACCACCGCCGCCACCGCCGCCGCCGCCGCCGCCGCCGCTGCCGCCGCCGCCAAGACGAGACGAGATGGCTCAAGCTATTCCACTTTCAAGCTCGCCTTCACCGCCCGGTGCGCCTGAAAAAAAGCTAATGCGGCTTGACGACGTGAGACGCGGCGCGAGGCAGCAGACCGATGATGGGGAGACCCGACAGGTAGGACAGCGGCGGTTAGCCTATAGCGACGCCTTGCTTCGTCAACTAGGTAAAGAGTTGAGCGGCTGTTGGAGAGAGTTGGGCAGTAGCTTAAAAGTCAGCGCCGCCCGTATGGATGCTCTAGTAGAGCGCAGTGTCAAGACACCGGAGGAGCTGTGTACGGCGATGTTCCGAGTGTGGTGGGGTGAAACCCCGCATCGTCATAGATGGGGCGAGCTCGGTCGCGTCTTCACCCGCATTAGACGCATGGAACTGTTGGCTCAGTGGATGGCCCTTCTCCACAGACAGGGGTTGGATTTCGAAAACCCCGACTCGCGCGCGATGCATAAGCACTTGGGCACCCTCGGCAGACGTCTGGGTAGCAGGTGGAAAGAGGTGGGGGACCATTTAAAATTGTCGCCTGAGAGGTTAGATAAGATCGCTGAAGAATGCGAATACGGAGGAAGTCCCGCTGAGTGGGCCTTCCGAGTGTTGAAAATGTGGCAAGATGAAGCTGACGGCGCCGGCGGTACGCCTTTTGAACTCCTTCGAGTGTTGACTGAGGACATGGGAAAGTTTGGCCTCGGCATCGCGATATTACTTGACTTTATCAAGCAAGAAACAACGAGAACGACGGACATGTGAATTGTTGTGTTTTATTTTCATACGTCTTCTTTATTAGTAAGTAAAAAAAAAAAAAAAAAAAAATATATATATATATATATCATAACAATTAAGACGCGCGATCTCTTAAAGTGTCACTTCCTCCAGTCGCAGCTGATCACCTCATCGCAGCCCGTGATAAACAAAAAAAAAACACGAAGAGACACGCTTCTTCCTCTCGAGAGGAAGAAGCGTGTCTCTCGATTGAAAATCTTTTTCTTTCTTAAAAGAGACAAACGCGCCCCTTAGAGTGCCCCCCCCTAGAGTGCCCCCCTCCCCCCCCCCCTCCCCCCCTCCCCCACTCGCCCCATGCATCCTAAAAGCGCCCCCCTCCCCATGCATGTTAAAAGGGCCCCCCTTCCCCCCTCCCCTCCCCTCCTTCCCCTCCTTCCCCCTTATACACTCTAAAGAACGCTTCTAACTAGTTCAATAAGTCACTTCCAGTCGCTCGTAAAACAATAAAAAATGAAAAAAAAACTTATATCGTGGTGTTTTTTATTAGTTTACCAAAAAAAAATAAGAGACTCGCCTCCTCCTCCAAAAAAAAAAGATATCACATTTTAAAGCCCGTGACCCCTTAAAGACGCTCATCTCTTCATTAAGTCGCGTGACGTCACTTCTTCTTCTTCTTCTTCTTCTTCTTCTTCTTCTTCTTCCGGTCACGTGATCAATCAGGTCACTTCCGGTCACGTGATCCTCAATGAGGTCACTTCCGGTTGGCCATTAGGTCATGTGACGTCACTTCCGGTCCCCTAAGTAGGTCAGTAGGTTACCCAGAATGCACCATCCCCTAAGTAGGTCACTTCCGGTCACCCAATGGAGGCCTCTGATTGGCTGCAGGGTTACCCAGAATGCACCGCTAATCCCCTAAGTAGGTCACTTCCGGTCACGTGACCCAATGGCGGCCTCTGATTGGCTAACTAGGTCACGTGACGTCACCACTAATCCCCTAAGTAGGTCACTTCCGGTCACGTGACCAAATGGAGGCCTCTGATTGGCTGCATGTCGATTGAGTAATAAACAGTACTTAACTATAGTCCCGTTCCGATACATACTATACTACTATTATTAATAGTGCATTAATGCACTATAAGCGCTCTGCTGGAAGTGCATTTCTGCATTAGCGAACCTTAACAGATTAACATTAGAAAGGTATATACATATTGCATCAATTCTCTTTAATCATGATTATAGGAATTCATAAGTTTCGTGTCAATATTCCCCTAAATAAAATGGTTAAAGCTTACCATTTTCCTATGCTATATTATATACATAGACAAATGCCAACGCCCATTGATACCATCTCTGTTGTATTTCACGAGTGGGGGCTGGGGCCATATCCCACGAAGCCGCAGGCTGAGTGGGATATCCCAGCCCCCATGAGTGAAATACATCAGAGATAGTATCAATGTAGTTGGCATTTGTGTTTATTTTTTATTTGAGGCCATATTATGAAGAAAAACTATCTTTTCCTCACCCATTGAATACGTCCACATTGTATTCAATGGGGGGCATTGAATACGGCCCTTCAGTGCTAAAGTATAGGAGATCTTGTATTTCCAAAAAATAAATCACAGTATCATTGCAGGCTCACCGTGTGCTCTGATATTTATGAGATAAACAAGTATGCTGGTCCAGGCCCTTATACTGTTGGTCAGAAAGTAGTTCCCGAATATGCTGAACGAAGGCCCTGCAGTCGATACTCCATTGGTGCCCTCATGCTTTATGGTAAGTGTATCTTAAATTATAATAGTCAAGTTAGCATTGGGGTAGCTTCACCTTTCTAAGCCATATTTCAGAGTGTTCCTTTCATTTCACATTAGACCACTCAAAAAAAGTTGTTCTCATCACCAACGACTAAAACATTTGACAAGGGAGGCTATTTTTCTCTTTTATTTACTCGCGGGTAAAATGTATAGGATAATATATGCTTTTTGTGGCCAAGATTCCCAGTACTAGGACCAATGACAGGCCTAGATTCTGGACACACCTTAGTAACTGGTAAACACCTACCTGGATACCTTTGTCCTGGTGGTGTCACATGGTACAGAAGAAGTTGTGGAGGTGAATCTCACCCTGGTCTGTGTCACACTTTCTGTCTAGCAACAGGGTCGCCCACCCATCCTCGTCTGCTGGTCCCCTTGGAGGACGGCACCCAAAAAGTTTCCCATTTAAGTAGTTAATAATTAATCAATATTTAAAAGTGGAGAACATGTAAGTTAATTATATTCCACTGCATTACTGGCAATATTAGCTTTTTTTTATACCAAATATGCCAATATTTAGCTTTTTTTTATACCAAATATGCCAATATTTTCTCAAAACCTGATTCCTGTGATGCGCGATGATGCGAAACCATTTTATTTTTTTGAGAGGCCTTATCTCGTCCATTTTTTTTACTTTGTTTAGATGAGCCGTATGTGGGAAATGCAGCGATACTCCGTCCTGAAACTGATAGTTCTGGGGGTGCAGGATACATGTTCATGGAACATTCGGCCGCCATGGTATTCCCAAGACCTGGGACTGTGGCAGCGTGGAAGTTCTACTCCAAGTCACCAGCTAACATCACAATGATGGTAGTTCGTCCAGTGGCAGGCACTGACTATGACTTCACTGTTATCGGAAGTAATGATGTCGTAAACCCTCCCAGTGGCACCATGGCTGTTATACCGGTGACCCCAGCAGACAGGATCAGTGTGGAGACTGGGGATATGATAGCTTGGTATTATTGGTGGCATTCTGCCCCCACAATAGCGTGAGTGCAATATTGATACAGAGATCTCTCTTTAATCTGCCATGCCAACTTGCTGGCTGGAATTGGTTGGATGGTGAAAGTGGCGGTTTACAGAGTGGAATTTGTATGATATAATATCAAAACTACACTGAAAAAGTAAACTCGTCTTGAGACTCGTCCAAGTGACTGTCATAAAATAAATGAGTCAAAAGTTGTCTAACGTATCAGGTTACCATCCCACAAATAGAATCTGGAGCTGGCAAATGTCGGGTTTTGGGCTGGCACATACCAAGTGGGTCTTCTATCTCCAGTTAGAAGACCCACTTCCTTGTCACTTAGACAAGTTTTGACTCATTTATTTTATGACCGTCACTTTGAAGAGTCTAGAGACAAGTTTATTTTTTGAGTGTACCCCTTTTTGACCTGGCAGTTAGTGAGACTGGCAGACTATTGGACGGTGGTTTATGGAGATTTCTCTTGTACACCCTTTTCAGTGGAGTTTGGGGGGAGGGCAGGGTTATATTGGAGAATCTTTTGTCAGCAACATTCCAGCCGAATTTTACATTAAAATATTTGCAAATTCTGCCAAGCTTTAAAAAAGTCAATCCCTGATATCTCAGACCCAAACTAACTCCTATATCAATACTGTACTTATTATTAAATGATTTTTGACTGGGAAATAAGACATTTTGTGTGTGTTTGCTCACGGGTTTGAAGCAGATGATGGCCATAGCACTTCTGACCTTCTGACTACGCATAGAAAGAAAGAGTCCTCCCCTCAAGATGTGTATCTTCCCTTTATCTATACAATTTGGGCCTGCTGTTCGATTCAAATATGTTAATTATTAAAAAAGTATGAGAATTAAACCATAATCTGCTCAGAATAACCGAAATATAACCCTATTTCCTTCAAGAATTTAGTCACCCCACTGGGACTGAAAGCATGTATACTTTCAACAACAATGCTCTGGGCCGCTCTCCCTTGATAGCCCGTATTTAACAAAACACATTTAATAATAAATCATAATATCATTTCAGGATTCACTTAGATTGCGATTTGTATAACACCAAAACCCTTTGGCATGGCAAGGGCATATCTGCTGTTGGGGACCAAATAACCTGGACTCCCAGCAACTGGAAACCTTGCCGTCAATACTCTATCGGCGCAGTCATGGATAAAAGTAAGCTCAAATGCTATCGCAGATCAAAAACGTCAAGGTGGCTTTCAGCTCATCAAGGACATTAGATAGATAGTTTGAAGTGCACATTGAATATTATTTTCAGTCAAGATCATAAAATCCTGTAAGCATAGAGTGCAGTTTAAGCCTTTAGTCATTGTTTGCAATTGTGGCCACATGGCATACACAGAAAATCTCAATCACTGACTAGGGGAGGCCTGGTATGTTTGGGCCGCCCAAAATTTGTCAAGACCTCCAATATAATACACACACTTTCCAATATTTGCCTCTCTCGCATAGGGAAAAGTAGGGGTAGAGGGGCCTGGGTCCCCAATCAGAACTAAAGGGGTCTCAAATAATATTTCTTTCTATACAGTTTCAATGTAAGTGTGTATATGATACATCATACATAAATAGACAAATGCCAATGCCCATTGATACTGTCTCTGTTGTATTTCACGAGGGGGGGCTGGGGCAGTATCCCACGAAGCCGCAGGCTGAGTGGGATGTGCCCCAGCCCCCACGAGTGAAATACATCAGAGCGGTATCAATGTAGTTGGCATTTGTGTTTATTTTTTTATTTGAAGCCATTTTACTGAGGGAAAACTCCTTTTTCTTAGCCCATTGAATACGGCCACATTGTATTCAATGGTGCCATTGAATACGTCCCTTCAGTGCTAAAGCATAGGAGATCTTGTATTTCCAAAAAATAAAAGCTGATACTAAAACCTGGTTGGAGTGCCCCTCCCCCCCCCAATGAAGATTTGCTTCCTACGCCTCTGACTCTTACTATTGATGTGTCACTCATTAGTTGACTAGAACCGTACAAGGAAAATGAGCTGTGGCTTTTATTTGGTATTCTTCTTTTAATTAGCTACATTGCCCCAGTGCAAAAACCCTGGGACAGTTGCCAATACTATGGATATCACTTCGCCGACTGGAGGCTTCTTTCAATATGAGTGCAGCAATGGGTATAACTTGACGTCTGGAAACATCTACCGAGAATGCCTAGAGGATGGAACGCTGACTGGAACCCCTCCTGTTTGTACGTTTGTATAGTATACACATATTTACTTACGTAATAAAACACCTTTAGAGTTTGCCACCAATATATTCCTCACAATGTTCCTTATCCTGAGATTCATCATCACATTTTTAGGGAGTGTTCATTTATTATTAACAGGGGGGGGGGGGGGGTGGTGGGTTTGGGGGGGGCCTAAAAATTTCCGACCCCTTCTGAGGGGGGGGGGGCGTAAAAAATTCTGACCCCTCTTGAGGGGGGGGGGGCGTAAAAATGTAAGCCCCTTTTTAGCCAAAAAGCCCACGCATTACTATAGTTCAAAGGGGGGGGGGGGTAAAAATTGTTCGCCCCTCCGCACGAAATCTCACCACCCCCCCCCCCTGTAATTAATAAATGAACACTCCCTTACGTTCTGATATCCCTCTTCTTCTAGGTGAACCATCTGTTGCTGGACATGACGCAGTACATACACCTAACGTTGATGGTACCAGTAGTATAAACTACATGTACATAGAGCATTCCTCATCCATGACTTTTCAAAAGTCAGGATCTATCAAAGCATGGAGGTTTTACTCCAACTCTCCCGCCAACATTACCCTGATGGTAGTTCGACCAGTTAAGGACTCCGACATTAGGTTCACTCTTGTCGGGATGAATGAGATAACGACTCCAAATGCAAAATCAGCTTTACACAAAGTAGCAGACTCAGATAGTATCAGGGTGAATGCTGGGGATATGATAGCTTGGTATTATGCGCCTGGATCAAACCCCTCAATACCGTGAGTAAAACATTACTCTGCATTCCTTTCATCCCATGGCAAAAAATCTTGTGAAACTGCAAATGATTGTAGTGAAGCAGTCTTTGCGAAAACTTTTTCATCCCATAGGACATTTGGTGCTGCAGATTTTTAATGTTGCAGGACCGGCTCCCTTTTTGAAGGACTGGATACCAACATATCTGATAATTTATGCATTTTAACTAGAAATGGTTTTGTACATTATATTTGTAATCATTTATGGCCAAATCAGGATAAATACATAGTTTTACACAGTATATTGGCAAACATATTTCAGATTTAGAATCCCAACCAAATTATTTTAGTTCAGAAAAGCCCAACATGTGACTGGACATTTGGTCCTGCTACACTCGTCAATCTGCTGGACCGGTGGCATTTTAGGAGGACATTGCCACTGTCCTGCAGGTTTTCATAAAGACTGAGTTCATTTTGGATCCCCTTAGACCTTTAAGTCTTTACAACTGACCGATTCATTAGCAGAATAAAGACTGTGTGTTACTTGTATGCATCTTGACATGATGCATTCATAAAATTCATCTTCTATTTGGTATTGGGTCTATTTAATAGTACCGTATTCGATGTAATAAGCGTGTCATGTGACGCACGTGGCCTAACACGTGAGGCACGTGCAGGTCGGTATACTCCCTCTCAAAGGCTCTTATGTAAGTGTCACATGCTGCCACACGTGACACAACCCCCTCAGGCCGTCACAGGCGCCCCAGAGCCGTCACAGGCCGCTGCACAAGCCCCAGGACCGTCACAGGCCGCTGCACAAGCCTCAGGACCGTCACAGGCCGCTGCACAAGCCTCAGGTCCTTCACAGGCCGCTGCACACGGTCACATAGGGGCATAGTGTACCTTGGCCAACCACTGTCAACTGACACTAACACTCAAGATGCCATGCTGGTAGCCTGGCCCCCTTAAATAGGGTCAGGTCCCAGCACTGGGCATCTCCATCCTCACTCTACACTTGGACACCACTGAGCAAGGACCTCTCCACTGACTGAGAACAAGGCTATAGGCTATGCCCTACTAGGCCCAACTATCAGACATGGTGTAGGACCCCCTTGGCTCTAGTCCATTACTAATCTCAGGGTTCTTAGGTATACTTACCAAGACCTATACTATTGTGTGGATAGGTGTAACTGAGTGGAACCTACTTGTACTTACTGTACTGTTGCTGTCAACTTGTAATAAATACCAACTATACTACAAGACCTCAAGACTTTACTCAACTTCCTCATATTAAAGGGATCTCCCAACTAAGGGGAATCCTTGTATGACAAAGTGGTGGAGAAGTCTCAACAAGATCCCACAAGGTGGCAGCACAGACACCTCCACAGCCAAGGACCAGTAACACCCACCACAGCTTCTCACTCATCACAGCTGTAGGAAAAGACTCAGCAGACCGCAGATGACGTCAGCAGACTGCAGATGACGTCAGCAGACCGCAGATGACGTCAGCAGACCGCAGATGACGTCAGCAGACCGCAGATGACGTCAGCAGACCGCAGATGACGTCAGCAGACCGCAGATGACGTCAGCAGACTGCAGATGACGTCAGCAGACTGTCAATGACGTCACCAGACTGTCAATGACGTCACCAGACCGTCAATGACGTCACCAGACCGTCAATGACGTCACCAGACCGTCAATGACGTCACCAGACCGTCAATGACGTCACCAGACCGTCACAGAAGTCTAGAACACCTACAACAAGTCTGCATTACCCTAGCAAGTATACAATGTACCTACTAGTACTATATTATTAGTATACCACAAGCATGGAGAAACAAATAGAAGAGGCCATGCAGCAACAGCTGAAACAGCTGACAGAGGTTATGCAGAAACAGCTAGCAGAGACTGTGAAATTGCAAGTAGCAGAGGGACTAAAGTCTATACAGCCCCACACTACACCCCAAACCAGTGCTCCAGACATAGAGGCTGCACTTATAGGTATAACTGCAACACTTAAGTCTCTACAGGAGGGACAAGTAGCAGAAAGGCTAGCAAGAGAAAAATCTGTCAAAGCATTGGATGAGAAGATAGAAAGGGAGAGAGAGGAAACACATAATGACATTCTGAAACCAGATAAATTCTCACAACCCTCCCAAAATCAATCCGCCAGGAGACATTGCACAGACTATGAGCAATACATTTACTCCAAATATGGGAAACATCCCTCATATAGGATTAAACACTTCTCAAATTTCCTAGAAGACAAGTCAAAGATATGGTTTAAGGCCTACATGACTGCACACCCAGACACAGACTATGACACAATGAAGGAAGCCTTCCTAAAGTATTTCAAAAAGGAAGACGACCGCTTTGATGCAAAGGCATTAAGAGGTCAAAATCCGGATGAATCTGTCTCAGACTATGCCATGGCCTTACAAAATATGGCCACAGCACACAACAAATCAGAGGAGAGAACAACGGAAGCCCTTCTACAAGGTCTAAGGGAAGATATCAGTGCAGTTGTCATACACAAAGGAGCCTCAACATGGTCAGAAATCCTTGAAATAGCAGAGGAATATGAGAACCAACAAACAGTCTCCACCAGTAACATTAAAGCGGAAATAAAAGCAGAAATGGACTCAAAACTAGAATCCATGCAGGCTCAACTGAAATCTGTGACACAAATAAACTCCATGCTTGTAAAGCAAACAAAGTCACAGAAATCTGGAAACACCTCAAAGAAGGCCAAATCAGGCCCAAAGCCAGTTCAACTGGATCACTCATCAGAAGATGAGGACCAAAGCCTATTCCTCATGTCAGATGAACATGTGAGGAGGCAAGAACAAAGGGCACTGAAGGACCAAGGTAAACCTAACAACAGCCAACAAAGACACTCTGGTAACAACAGAGGAGGCTACCAAGGTAAAAACTTTGATCCAAACTTCAAAAGAGGCAGAGGAGGATACAGCCAAAATAACAGCCGAGATCACCAAAGCAACAGTCAGGACACTAGCCGTAGAGATAACAGCAGAAGTCGTGACAACAGCAGACACCGTGATAGTAGCAGAGATCGCGACTACAATCGCCGTGATAACAGCAGAGACCGTGATTACCACCGTCGTGACCAAAGCAGAGATCGTGACTACAACAGAGGTCGTGATCAAAACCGTCGTGACTACAGCAATAGTCGTGACAGACAGCATGACTACAACCGCAGTCGTGACAACAGCAGAGGTCGAGACAGCTACAATGGCTACAGATCCAACACACAAGGCTACAACCCCCAACAGCAGCCCCAACAGCCACCTCAAGCTATCCAGCCTGACGTGCTTCAACAGATCAAGCAGCTACTAGGATCTTCAAACTCGGGAAACTAGAGACCCACAGCGCCGCTGGGCCAGTGCGTTGTGAGCCTCTCCAACCCCCCATCAAGATCCAAGATCAACAACCCCTAGGACAACCAAAGACAATTGCTAGTATAGCAGAGACAATCCCCCAGTTACATACTGGGAAATCAAGCCGACCATCAGTGATTCATATCACACCTCAACAAGATGCATCGCAAAAGGAAATGGGTGAGAGTACCAAAATTTCTGTTGAACTTCTTAAAAATGGCTGTTTAAATGCAAGATTCTATGAACACACTGAAATACCTTGTTTAGTTGACACCGGTGCCACTATCACCTGTGTCAGGGATACTTTTTTTAGGGAAATTCAGAAATCTCGAGATGTAGAAATCAAAAAGAGAAAGTTCAATGTACACTTAGCAGACGGATCCATATGCCATGTAAGACAAGCTGCAGTATTGAAATTCAAAATTCATGGTACCAGATTCGAATTCCCATTCTCAATTATTCCAAATCTCACAAAGCCAGTTGTCCTAGGCACAGATTTCTTAAAAGCAACACGATCACAGATCGAATTCAATGTAGACCCAGAGCTACAAGTCAAGCCAGTCCGAGCTGTTAGGGAGGCTACAATCCTTCCTTTCACAGAACTAGCAGTTCTAGGACAAGTCACATCCCTCAAATGTTTAGAAGGATGTGTAGGCACATTAGACAATTTGCAGAGGAACAACAGAGTTCCATACCTAGTTCAAAAGGGAGTAGTAACACCCTCAGAAATGAACAGGCACCCAATCATACTGCTCAATACAAGCCACCGACCATACAAGGTGAGGAAGGGTGATATAATAGCCCTATTCACAGAGGTAGATCCCTCTGAGTTACATCAACCAGATACTGACATCCCTACTGAGGAACCCACACTACAAGTGCTAGACACTGAAGAGAATTGTAGTGACACAGAGTCAGACTGTGCCTCAGTATATGCAGATCCAGATACAAACCGTGGAGATGACACTGATGATGAATTGGCCACAATTCACAGTGAGGCTCATGACATTATGCCAGACATAATGGAAAATGTGCCACCCAAATGTGTACTAACAGATATTGGACAAGAGAGACTCCAAAAGTTACTCCACAAGTATCAAGATGTATTTGTAGGTAAAGACAATGACATAGGTACAACTCACCTATACACACATTCAATTCACATCAAACCAGATGCAGTACCATGTCACTACCTACCATACAGGCAGACGCCTGAGAAGCAAGCTAAGATGGGAGAAGTCTGTGAAGACCTAGTCAGACAGGGCATCCTCAGAGAATGTGCAGAGGGACCCTGGGCATCCAGATCATTTTTAGTACAGAAAGCATCTGGAGGCCAACGTCTAGTCACAGACCTACGCCACGTCAATGCTAATATGATAAACCAAGCTTTATCAACGCCACGTGCAGACGACACACTAGACATGATAGGGTCACTCAAACCTACTGTTTTCAGTAAACTAGATGCGCAACAAGGGTTTTTCCAAATTCCCATAAGAAGGGAGGATCAACACAAAACTGCTTTCATAGCAAATGACAAGAAATATGTCTACCAAAAGATGCCGATGGGTTTGGCTACCGCGCCGGCAGGATTTTGCCATCTAGTAACTCTAATTCTCAACAAACTGAAATACAAATGTGCCCTACCATACCTAGACGACATTCTAGTCCTATCACCAGATGTAGAACGACATTTTTCAGACCTTGAAGATGTCTTCAAAAGCCTGAGAATTGGGAAACTCAAGCTAAAGAAATCAAAATGTGAATACTTCACAGATAGGATAGATTTTCTAGGAATGCGTGTCACACCAGATGGTTTACAACCATCCCCAGAAAAGGTGGAAAGTGTCAAAACCTTTCCCACCCCAAAATCTGTGAAACAAGTCAGATCATTCACAGGACTATGCCAATACTTCAAAAAGTTCATCAAAGACTATGCCAATATTGCTAGGCCACTGTACGACCTACAAACAAACCTAAAGGTTTTCAAATGGAATGAGGATGCAGACAATGCTTTCAAAACATTGAAACATGCACTCTGTACCCATGCACTATTAAAATACCCAGACTATGACAAAGAATTCAGTCTAGCAACAGATGCTTCAAATGTGAGCCTAGGAGCTGTTCTATCACAACGCAGTAGTGAAGGAGTATTGAGACCAGTAGCCTTCGCAGGTAGAACACTATCAAAGCATGAAAGAAACTACAACACAACAGAAAGAGAGCTACTAGGTGTAGTATATGGGATACTACATTTTAGGCACTACTTAGAAAGTAGACACTTTCAGTTGTACACAGATCATGCAGCTCTAATACCACTGCTCACAAACACAGGTTTGACCCACAGGTGGGCCAGATGGGCACTGGATATCCAACAATTTGCATTCACAATACAACATGTAAAAGGAGATGACAACATTCCTCCAGATGTGATGTCAAGAAGAGAATATCCAGATGCACCACCAATGACCAACCCCCCACCACCTCCAAGAAGGAAAAGGGCAGCCACCAGAACCAAATTCTCTAAAATCCAAACCAAGATACCATTCAACAGAGATGACCCACCAAAATCAATTGACAGACCAAAACCAGTGATCAGAGGTATCTTAAAAGAGACCACCCATTATGTGTTCTGTCATTGTGAAAGGGAATACTGTGAAGAGTATCCAGAAAACTGTTTCACCCCGGTTGAGACCAACAGGATTGCACAGATGGTGAAAACCACACCCCGTGAACCACCACACAGTGCATCAGAAAATCAGTTGGAAGAAAAACTGCATAAAATTGCTTCAATCACCAAGGTAGTCAGATTTGCAGAAGAACAGCTGGATATGGAGGAAGAACAGGACAGAGACATTTGTGTTGTCACCACACGTTCAAAAGCAAAACGGTTGGTTGCAGAGGATACAAGGTCTAATGACCACCCTCAGCAATTAGGCCTAAAAGCCAAAAAGAACAAAGTGTCAACCAAATCCTCTTTCCCTACTAAATCCCCCATTTCAACACCCAGCACACCCACAGCCAATTTGCAGAAGCACTCAGACAGAGCAGGTACTGCACAGAAGGCTCACAAAAGCAAATCTGACCCCCATCCCAAAAGAACAAAGGCCGCCTCCACCAGCACAAACAGAGGAGCAGCCAGTTCAAAGGAGCAGACAGCCAACACAGACATAGCAGTTGAACAACCAAAGAAACAGACAAAGACCAGACCTGCACCAAAATCTCCTGAAACAATCCAGGCAGAGAAAGATAAAGAAAGGCTGGCACAGCATATAATGGAATTAGACCAGATGTTAGACCAAATCCCAGACAGTTCAATCAACTCCACACTGTTGAAAGAAGAACAAAGGAAGGACACTGGACTAATACCCATTATAGACTACCTAGAGAAAGGTGACCTACCTGTAAAAAGCACTGAAGCAACAAGGATTAGGAATAATGCTCAGCAATACCTACTCCTAGACAACATTCTAGTACACATATCCCCTACATCATGGAGAAAAACAGACACAGTACCACTACAAGTTGTAGTCCCAAAAACTTGGGTTGAAAACATACTGCAACACTTCCATGACTCACCAATGGCAGGTCATGTAGGTACTTCAAAAATGATGTCTTCTCTCATACCCAGGGTATATTGGAAATCTATGATGGCTGATGTCAATCAGTATGTGTCAACATGTGACACTTGCCTAAAAGCAAAAAGGGCAGTGCACACCCACAAAACACCAATGACTGTAAGGGACTATATGCCAACCCCCATGAAGCACCTAAACTTAGATGCTGTGGGACCACTCCCAGAAACAGCCAGGAAAAACAAACACATACAAGTTTGCATAGATTATTCAACTAGATATGTCATAGCATATGCCACAAAGGATCTCACAGCAGAAACCACACAACATGAGTTCTACAAGAACGTCATATGTCAGCAAGGTGTACCAACTTCAGTTCAAACTGACAATGGCACCTGCTACACAGGCAGCAATTTTAAGAAACTGATGAACACCCAGAAGATTAGACACGACCTGTCAAGTCCATACAGACCACAATCAAATGGATTAGTGGAAAGATTCAATGCCAGTATAGGAACAGCATTAAGGACTTTCTGTTCTCAGAATCAGAAAACATGGGACCTGTATATAGAATCAATTACATTTGCATTGAACAACACAGAGTCCCAGACAACAGGTTACACACCATTCTTCCTACTTCATGGCAGAAACCCTCAAACCATTGTAGAAACTGCCCTAAACATAGAGGAAGAAATCAAAACAGTAGCTGAACATGTATCTGGAATGATACTGTCTCAAGACGAGTCTAGAAGAAAGGCAATAGACAGAGTCAAAAAGCTACAACAAGGAAGGAAGTCAAGATATGACAAAAAGCTTACACCACAAGCTATACTTCCACTAGATATTGTATATATCAATATTCCCAGAATTCTGTTGACCACAGATTCAAAGAAGCTTCAACCCCTATTTATGGGACCATATGTTGTTGCAGAAAGACCAACTCCAACCAGCGCAAGGTTGAAGAACCTATCAAATAACCTACTAGTCCCCAGACCAGTACATATTGATAGGCTCAAAAAGGTCACAACACTGAGGAAAAATGAGTTTGCACACAGACTCATTCCCCACACCTCAAAGTTTATCCACAGGATAACAAGGGATAAATCCCAAATCACACTCACCAAAGAGTCAGTTGGTCTAAACCAAATAGTACCCAGACCAGCCCACCACAAGGTGAAAAGAAACTCCAGGCAAGGGAGAATATCTAAGTGAATCACTTTTATATATTGACATGATCATATGGAATATCTATACTCACAGACTATGAATAATAGTCAAATAAGTATATACACTCTGTATGAAGGAAATCAAATTTTCCAACAACTGTCCAAATCAAGAATGATAAGTAGGAATTTCATATCAGCATAGGATTTGAACCCACACAAAGGACAGAAAAGACAATATACACTATATAGGTTACAAAAACAATGTGCACACAAAGTAGAATCAAAGGACAGATTACTACAAGGTTGAAGTCTGAAACACAAAAGGCTACACACAAAAGCCAAAAAGAGACTACCTAAAGGGATTAGCAACCCAAGCTTGAAGAAACCACAATTATCATATTTTGCATCAAAGGCTAGCATCCTTGAAAGAATGCACAATGAAAATGTTCGAACCTAAAATCCTGTAAAGTACATGAAACAGAGCGTGCTATGCCAAGAGACTACTGTCTAGACACACCCTTACCCTTCAAAGGACCCACACACCTGCCAGGGCATTCAAACCCCCACAGATGCAGGTAGTCCACACTAATTACCCCAGACATAATTACCCCAGTCAGACGAGCCAATGCTGGTGGCACACAGCTGAGCCACCAGGGAAACAAAGCCAGGCCCTCAATGGATGAGGGTAGGGTGGGCTACATAAGAGGCCCTGACTCCATAGCCAACTCACCAGTTCTACTCCTGCAGCAGTCAGGTACACACCAGCTGGTCCTAGCCATACCAGTTCTCCTATAGCAGGAGGGACTCTGTCAGAAAGCAGACCACACCCACTCTACAATATCATACCCAGTTACTACAATCTTGGGAAAGGACTCTAGCACAGATTGGACATTAAGCCAACACTAGCTTGATCATGGAAAAAGGTACAGTTCAAACACTACATTGATTATTATATTACTATTGGGACCAACCAGGATTTCTGCACTCATAACTATGTACACAGAGGCAGTGCCAAGTGGATACTTCACATAAGCAAAAAGGATAGCTCACAAAATCAGCAAATCAATTTAAGACCTAAGTATATTGCAAAAACACTAGTAGAAGTCTTACTAAGACATAGAATATATTTTATATTTCAGGCATGCTAAAGCCAATCCTACTACTAGTGATGATGGCCACTTCTCAAGCCATCACATATGTGCCCACCGTTAGACAGAACGTTGGAGCCATATATGAGCCATTACCTGAACCATTGGTCAATGGGCACGATACCACAACCATGATATTGGCAATACCATACCATATACCTGCTCCACCAGAGACCGAAACCAAAATACTGGACCAGGTTATGGCACTGACATTTCCTACCCTGCATGACGACAGTTCTACCAGTCAGATATTACAGCAAGCAAGGGAACTAGATCTGTTAATAGACATAACAGACAAGGAAATTAACTCTACCTTAGCATCCATCCATTTGTTCCTATCAAATCCAATTAATAGTCAAGGAAGGTACAGAAGAGCACCACTTGGGTTCCTAGCCCCACTCTTCAGAGGAGCAATAGGTCTTGCCACACTAGATGACGTCAAAGAGGTCATGAACCAGATAAAGAACATAGACGACATTCTAGAAGCTTTTTCCAAGCAAGACAAAGAAGCAGCTATATTAATTGATAAGGTCACACAACGCCAAGACAAATTTGTCAAGGCATATGTTAAGGATAAAAGTATGCTAGACCAAACCATGAACACTCTAGGCCAAAATATGAATTTATGGGCTTAAAATATGACCACATCTCTGAACACTTATGCAAATCACGAGCACACACAAAGAAGGAAGATCCAAATTTTAACTGATGCACTCACCATTATTGTAGCAAGAATGAACTATCTGCAAGCATTGCAGCGCACCACATCAGCACTCAGGATGCTATCAGCAGGCATTATGACTGCTGACATAGTACCACCAGCTGAACTAACGGAGCATCTGAAGGATCTGGACATGACACTCAGAATACACTCACCAGGATCAAAGGTCGCTATAACTGACCTTGACTACTATTATTCCCAAAGAATGATATCCTACACCTATTCGGAACGGCACATATACATCCACCTGGATATCATTGTAGCATCCACCGTCTCCACATTCAGAGTATTTCAACTGGTAACTACACCAGTACCAATCAACACCAAGGAGACCTACAAAAGGGGTAACCCAATTAAGTACTGATGTCAAATTCTTGGCTATCTCTGAAGATGGTTCACTATTTATTGAACTAACAAATGCAGATATGCTAACCTGTCCAGGAACTAAGATCAAAATTTGTACCAAAACTAGCCCGAGAA
This sequence comes from Harmothoe impar, assembly GCA_947462335.1. Lineage (NCBI taxonomy): Eukaryota > Metazoa > Annelida > Polychaeta > Phyllodocida > Polynoidae > Harmothoe > Harmothoe impar. The sequence continues at coordinate 76,108,624 of OX381711.1, forward strand.
TCCATAGACATGTACCTACATGCACAGTAGCAATTTATTTGAACCAAGCTCAGCAAGTCAAGGAAATGTGCCAATTTACTATCTCACCCTTGAAGAGACCTATCTCACACGCTGTAGCCATCTCACAAGATGAATATCTTGTGACCACAAATTCTCCCACCTACACAGTTACGTGTCACGGGAAACCAGCTACTACTCACAAAGCACCATCACACTCAATCATAGGTGTACCATGCCTATGTACAGTGAATATAGATCACTATTCACTACCAAATTCTAGGTTGCCATGCAACACTACAATTTCATTTCACTATGCTTTGGAGACTATAAACCTACCTTTTCTCGCGGCTCTAAATGAAATCAAAGAAATTGGACCAGACTCCAAGGCAAATCTGCCACCTTTTCCAAAGGTCAACCTATCCAGGACACTGGATATGTTAAGGAAATCAAGTAATATTGATGAATCAACATTACTAGACCTAAACCCATTCGCAAAAACCCTGCTAGATGATGCCTCCAGCCTGGCTAAGCCACTGGAAAATAGACTAATAGAGTCCTATCTATACAAATTTGCACGGCATCCAGCAGCATCTATCATACCAATGATACTTTCGGTTATAGCTACAATTTTGGCCACATACACCCTATTCAAAATGCACAGAGGATCCACACTACTAGCTTATATGCCAACCGCAAAAGCATATAGATTTGTCACAGAGAAGCCTATGGAGAAAGCCTTCGAAACCCTATACAAGAAGGACACCACCACGGCACCAATAGAACAGGGCCCCACCCCTATTCTAACTATCCATGAGACCCATACTCTTATCATAGCCATACTATTCACACTCACCATCTACTCAGCCTACAGGCTGACCAAATATCTGAAGAGTATGGCAACCAAGCACTGTGGAAAGGGAAAAGTCACCAAGAGGACAAATCCCACAGTAGTACTAAAAGTCTACAAAGGAGACACCAACTTCTCCTTCCCCTTGCGTCCAGTGCCACATGAGTTTGATACAATTATAAAAGCTTCAGCCCCAACATACAGAGATATGATTATAAAAATGTACCCTCTCCCAAGACTAGTATTTGAATGGAATGGACCAGTAGTAATTACTACTAAGAAAGGAGAGACCGCATATTTACTGCCAGAAACTATCAATCTACCATGGCGTGCCAGGTTCAGCATAATACCAGCGCTCAGGGAACCTAACCTAGATTTTGCCATGTTACTACAAAATGACATTTCACCCCAGCCCGTTACCATGGATACCCATGAATCAAAGCTGGAAAACATCATAATTGACGACCAAAGAGAGAGCACCAATACATTCAAAAATGTACTCACCATACTCACCCAACCACCTACAGCTGTAACTAGTGAGAAAGTACATGGGGAAGAATAAACACAATTATACAGGATTGAGATTGACCAAAACTTTTGTGAAAAGTTGGTTGGCCCTGAAAAGGACCGTTTATTTTGACATTTATAGATGCCACCCACTAGTTGTTATAGTCCCCCCATCCCAAGGCCTCCCAGGACTCGGCCAACTCGGCAGCGGCAGGAGATCCAATCCACGTATCTTCACTGAAGAGCCACTCGTTCTCAAAACGTGCCTCCAAAGTAGACAAAGCATGCTCAGCGCTATCTGCAGCATCACCTGTCACCGTGTAAGCACATAGGCCGACAGCCAATAGGAAGTCCCAGATGACCCCATCATTTCTGGTGATAGCAGTCGCGGGTCATATCCATCCAGATCACGTAGGGCCTGAGCCAACAGCTCCAGAGATGCCGCCCTGCGCATGGAAATCCCGCCAGCACCAAGGAAGTACCAGCCGTGATGACGGCACACCAAAACATCACCAAAACTGGCAATGTCGCGCCGGACTTTATGCAACCACCGCGTCCTTACTGAGTCATATCGACTCAGAATACTCCTAAAAGGAGTCCCAGGAGTCAGCCCCTCCAAGGTGTTTTGATCACCCAACCACAGGTCCAAGGCCTGCATGTCACCCTGCAGCCAGGCCTCAGGGAGATATGCAAGTACCTCAGGTACAGCCTCCAACTCGTCCTCCAAAATTGCCATATGCGCCATACTGTGTTATCTCAAGGGTACTCAAGGAATAAGTGATCCTACTGTGGTCTACACAGCCTTTATAACCCCTCCCCACCCCCAAATGACACTGTTCACCCTCTGAAGTGATCCCCTCACTTCAGGTGACAAGTCCATGAGAAGGCACATGATCTGCTCACCAAAAAGTGTCAACCACCGGTGTCACCGCGGCACACGACGCATCTTGCGCCGCATGACACAATAGCCTCAAGGTGCCACTCAAAAAATCTGCTCAAGGTGCAAAATTTTCAAACTCTCACAATCCCAAGGTCAAACCAAGGTCTCAGTGTGTGTCAGTAGTATCAGGGAATCAATTTTAAGGTATCCCAAAATGAAACAGCCAATTTTTGAAAAAAATTGAAGTTTTACAAAAACAATTGCGTACTCTTAACCATGTCAAACTTGCTCAAACAAGCATTTATATGTATGAAATTGTATTATTACAATCTAAATTGCTAATCAAACATGTTTGTATATAACACTGTATTTGCACTGTATTTTACACTGTATACCTTTGTATTATGTAAGACTATTTACAGAAAAACATGAAGCAAAAAGGGAGATAGTCCGCTGACTAACCCTAGGATACTACACAAAAGACTTAAATTTCACAGCAGCGGCCCACTGCAAAAACATTTCTGATCAAAGTGTAGATCCACAAGTTGCAAATTGCCAACACCAAGAATCTTGTAAGATTCAACTATCAATGCAGAAACAAGATACCGAGTCATTTTTATGACATTATGAACACTTACCCTCCACCGGATAAGGACAAAATATCTGCATAAAAAGGACTGTATCTGTACATACAAACTTACAAACTTAAGTAATGCAAAATGTCAGATGACACAATTATGAACACTTATCTGCCACCGGACAAGCACATAACTATGCATAAAATGTACATTACTGATTGCTATATCACGCAAATCCATAGATAAGCGCTATCTAGAAATAAGAAAACAAACTTCAAGCCGGTTGGCCTACTTGTATATAAAAGTGGCCTTGGTTTTTTGGTATCAAACAAAAAAGTTTGTAAAAGATTATCATAAGATTTTGCATAATTTGCATTATACCTCGTATATTTGTATTCACATGTGAACATTGATATATCAAAATCCACTCAGTTCCACAAAGCACCTATTCACCAAAGACAGCCTATCACTTGATAACACATTTTTCATCATGTTTTAGAATTAAGACAAAGATGTACCATACTGTGTATATAATTCAAACCATGATTTGAAAAGTGTCAGATAAAGACACAAGGTATTACTACACTGTATAACTATGTGATTAAGAAAGTACCAAATTGGTACAAAGAAGGTTTACATACCTTATAGTTAAGATTACACTGTATATAATGTAGATGACTAGCCAAGCACAAAACCAAAATTCTCCCCAGACCTTTGGTATTTACATACTCTCACATCATCTATATTACAAAAAAAGTGTACTTCACTACAAAAAAAAAAAATCAAAAACAAAAGGTAAATTCTATTTGCCACCAAAAATTGTGGACAAAATTCCAAAATTCACCCCAAATTTTTAGATGGAATGACAACTGACGGAGAGTTGTCCTTTTTCCCGAGGGGGAGGCACCTGTCATGTGACGCACGTGGCCTAACACGTGAGGCACGTGCAGGTCGGTATACTCCCTCTCAAAGGCTCTTATGTAAGTGTCACATGCTGCCACACGTGACACAACCCCCTCAGGCCGTCACAGGCGCCCCAGAGCCGTCACAGGCCGCTGCACAAGCCCCAGGACCGTCACAGGCCGCTGCACAAGCCTCAGGACCGTCACAGGCCGCTGCACAAGCCTCAGGTCCTTCACAGGCCGCTGCACACGGTCACATAGGGGCATAGTGTACCTTGGCCAACCACTGTCAACTGACACTAACACTCAAGATGCCATGCTGGTAGCCTGGCCCCCTTAAATAGGGTCAGGTCCCAGCACTGGGCATCTCCATCCTCACTCTACACTTGGACACCACTGAGCAAGGACCTCTCCACTGACTGAGAACAAGGCTATAGGCTATGCCCTACTAGGCCCAACTATCAGACATGGTGTAGGACCCCCTTGGCTCTAGTCCATTACTAATCTCAGGGTTCTTAGGTATACTTACCAAGACCTATACTATTGTGTGGATAGGTGTAACTGAGTGGAACCTACTTGTACTTACTGTACTGTTGCTGTCAACTTGTAATAAATACCAACTATACTACAAGACCTCAAGACTTTACTCAACTTCCTCATATTAAAGGGATCTCCCAACTAAGGGGAATCCTTGTATGACAAGCGCATGGCCCCTAATAAGCGCACACCCCCCCCCCCCCGTTTTTGGCTGATTTTTATACTACAAATAACCAAAAATATCTCAATTTTTTACCCCAATTAAACTCTTAACTACTAAAAGGTGTCCATAATATTTTTTTGAGCGCACTGTGCGCTTATTACGTCGAATACAGTATCATAATTCCAAGCGATATACAATATATCCAGGGGCATATTTCCAAATACTTTAACGATCACCATTTTGTCTTTAAAAAGGAGTATGGATTATGTTTTTTAGATATTCTGGTTGCAACCGGAGTGATATAGTCATTGTGGATAGAATCATTGAGGCTGGCCCGGGCCCATTTACTGTTGGTCAGGAAGTCGTGGAGATTATGACCAGCTGGAGACGCTGCCGCAAATACTCCATAATGGCTGACGTAGATTACAGTCCATGTAAGTCTCTTTACATTTCTCGTCTTCATAAGGCCAAAAGAAAAGATTTGTTGCAATTTTGAAGAAATTTTGAACCGACCCTATATTTTCTTGCCATGTTACCTGAAACAAACCTCTTTTTTTTGGCCTAATGTGAATTCAAAACTGACAGGACCCTGTCTGTATAGGGTTGGTGATATAGGCACCACATGGCCGTGTCATTAAAACTTCTTATGCTATGGCGTAATTTTCTTGCAGATGCCTGGGCTTAGGTAAAAAAAAAAGAGGTTTGTTTCAGGTGACATGGGAGGAAAATGTAGGGTCGGTAGGTCAAATTCTTTTTTTTTTTAATTTTTTTCAACACAAATGTACTGCAAACTTTTTTAATACCCTACAATTGACCAAAAAAGGGTAAAAGTGCGAAGATTTCTTCAAAATTAAAAACATTAGGGTCGGTCAGGTGACCTGAAAAAAAACTTTTTTTTTGGCCTTACCACATGATTTTCCTGTCTCTCAGAAAAATCTTGTTTCTCAGATGCATAGGTGTAACATTTTACAATTTTCTTGCCTAGACTGCATGATTCTAATCCATGATATTTCTTAAGTTTCTCAGATATTTCCTGTTCCTTTCTAGAACTCATTACTTCACACACCTTGGTCATGCAAATTGACAACATTCCTTACTTCCCCCTAATACAGTAGTAATAGCTTATGAGGATTCACAACTTTATCCCGTGTAGTCTGACATTCTCAGTTTTGTTGTTGCAATGAATAGGGATTTCAAACACTCTAAAATATAGTGACCGAATCAACTACCTAAATTTGGTATGTCATTTCATCATCTACAGTGGCTGACTGCAAAGACCCTGGGATGGTGGACAATACTGTATTAAAGGATAGAGCCACAGTTGAGAACACCATTGAATATGAGTGCAGCAGCGGTTATGGGTTGACATCAGGAATGCTACAGCAACCCTGCCTCAAGGATGGAACAGCCATTGGGACGGATCCTGTCTGTGCGTTTGTATACCATGCCCAAAAAATAAAGTTGTGTTCAGGTAACATGGCCCAAAAAACGTAGGGTAGGTAGGTCGATTTTTTTTTTACCAAATCTTTTTAAGGATTGTGAGACAAAATTCCTCCCTTTTTCGTATAACTTTAAAAATTTCAGTAAAAAAAAGGGTTTTTTTTGTAGAAAAAACACACAAATGTATTCCAAAAAAAAAAGTAGGTAGGGCCAAAAAAATTGGGATACCTGAACCAAACTTTTTTTTTTGGGCCTAAATACTCATAATTAATGAGTGGTTTCTCATTATCATTTTTTATTAACTCACAGGATAAAATGTATGGGATGATACACGTATACGTTTTTCATAACCAAAATTCACATTTTAGTCGTTAAGAATTTATGGATCTTTAAACGTAGGGAGAATGTAATTTATTCCTAAACCACTGCATTACTGGCAGTATTAGCTTTAATTTGGTACCAAATATCCCTATATTTGTCCATTTTTTATGCTGAAGTGGTGGCGTAGCCACCTGGTGGTGCCGCCAGGCACCACCAGGACGAGGTATATGGTGTTTGCACTTTACCAGAAGTCAGAACGGGTGCCGCCATCTTGAATTAAGGTGTTTCAACACAAATTTATGCTATATAATAACAATAATATTAATCAACCTTTTATATGTGGATGATTATATTCATACCTACCCCCCTTAACATTGACCTAAGGAATTCAATGGTTTGTTGCTAATACAGCTATTTGCGTAGCAACAGCTATTCTAATTGTTTATTTGCCTAGCAACACCCTTTTCCATGGTCCTGAGGTTGATTACAATCATACCTACCCCCCTAATATGGACCCAAGGAATTCAATGGTTCTATCTGTTTGTTGCTGATGCAGCTGGTTGCCTAGCAACAGCTGTTCCAATTGTTTATCTGCCTAGCAACACCCATTTCCATGGTCCTGAGGTTGATTATAATCATACCTACGCCCCTAATATGGACCCAAGGAATTTAATGTTTATATTGGTTTGTTGCTATAATAGTGGGTTGTCTAGCAACAGCTATTCTAGTTGTTTATCTGCCTAGCAACACCCATTTTCATGGTCCTGAGGTTGATTATTATCATACCTACCCCCCTAATATGGACCCAAGGAATTTAATGGTTATATTGGTTTGTTGCTAATACAGCTGGTTGCCTAGCAACATCTATTCTAATTGTTTATCTGCCTAGCAACACCCATTTCCATGGTCCTGAGGTTGATAATAATCATACCTACCCCTATGAATTGGACCCAAGGAATCCAATGTTTGTTGTTTATACAGCTGGTAGCCTAGCAACAGCTATTCTGACAGAGTTGTGATGTCACACTTCGGCACACTGACGTCATGCAGTGCCTGAGGAATTTTTTTACGTGGCAAGAACCGCAATTCTTGTTATCAACATTTTCATACAAAATTAGCAAAAAAAAAGAGTGGCCTAGGCGTGTCCTTTTGAGACTTAGTATTCTTGACAGTGATCTACACTCCTCCCCCAACGGTGTACATGATTAATCTCGATTGATTTGATATGATATACATGTACTTGTGAAAAATTAAACAAAGGACAGTTGCAATGATTGGTGGTTTCATAATACACCCTCGACACATCTCATAGTACATGGTGTTATGGCTCAGTATGCTGAGTATTCATAACACAACTGAATAAACAATCGTTGGAAACATTGGATATGTCTGAACTATTATCAGCATTGAAAGCAAACCATGAACATTCCATATACAATATAATCTATGAATCATGAACTATTGTTTCATGAAATTGCATACTTGTTAGAATTCTCCCACAATCGGTTATGTTCCACCTAGTCATTTGGTATGTTGAGCCTTCTATTGCTCTAAAGTACATTACGTCATTACAACACTGTGCATTGTCTATGACAACCAAGTAGTATTAAGTTACAAAGTAAGTCCTTGTATTCAGACTTCAAAACTCATAACAAAAAAGCGGGAGGGGAAGTACTTTGTTACCTCAATGATAACTTGTTTGGCAATTGTGTCCTGATACCAGAACTGTCTGTTGTCAATGGTGACGTGGAAAGCCTGACAATCAGCTATCGGCGTTTGGCTAGCAAAACTATTCTTCTGACGACGCTCTATAGGCCACCAGATGGCAACCTGAAAGCCTTCTTGGATTACCTTGAGAGTGTGTCCCTGAGTGTGGAGGCTGCTGGCCATGAACGCTGGTTTATGGGTGATATCAACATCAATACCTTGATTGTAGACAATCCCTACTGTAGGAAATTAGTGCATACATGCAGAGAACTGGGTCTACGTATCATAATAAACAGCTGCACCAGGCCATGGGGGAGGAAGGTGTCTTGCATAGATCATATTCTGACCGACTCTGAGGAAGTGGTCCAGTCAGGTGTCCTTGCCGTCTTGCTGAGTGATCACCTTCCTGTCTTTGGCATCAAGAAAAGAACAGTTCATGAAAAAGAGGCTAATTGCTAGCCAGGAGGAACTGACTGAGTGGATGCTAGAGGCGGACTGGGATCTATCACCAGATGAGCAGTGGGATTTTATCCATGAGCATATTGATTTGTTCCTAGATTACCACTGTCCTCTGAAGGAGATGAAGATCAGGGCAGGCGCCAAAGACTGGATGTCTCCAGAAATTCTGTAATATATCTCAGAACGGGAGTCATAAGTGAAACTCCATAGAAAGACAAAAGATGAGGACCTATTCAAGGTAATCAAAACTTTAAGAAACAGGATCAACCACTTGTGTGGCTATGCAAAGACGAGATCTGTGAAGAGTCTGATTGCAGCATGTGAGGATGACCCAAAGAAGTTTTTTGGGGCAGGTGAACAAGTTGTTTAAAGGCACAACAAAATCTTTTGCGCCTACTCTAAAAGACCAACAGACTGGTGAAACTGTCGCTGCGACAGAGTCACCGGACTACATAAACAACTTCTTCACCAACATTGGGTCTATCCTCAATGCCAAATTTGATGCTGACCCCTTGAATGGTGACTACACCTTGCCCGGCCCTGATTATGAACCGAGGATCCAGGTACTACAGGTAGCTGCCCCACTGGTGGAGATCTTGTTGAAGGAAGTAAGACTTCGGGCCTGCCTAACATCAGACCCGATGTCTTGAAACATGCGTTGCAATGCATTGTGCCTCAATTCACTGCCTTGCTTCAGAATTCCTTTGACTCTGGAGTCTTTCCCAAGGTGTGGAAAGATGCCAGAGTGACCCCCATACCTAAGACAGGGGACAAATCTGACGTGGGTAACTGGAGACCGACCTCTCTTCTCAGTATGCCCTCCAAGATAGCAGAATGACTGATGCACATACATCTGAGTGCTGCTATTGGCGAGGCTGGAGGACTGAGTGAAAGTCAGTTTGGTTACTGGACAGGAAAGGGCACCGTGGATGATGTCTACAAACTTGTGAATGATGTGTATGAAAGTACACTGGTGTTGCCTATCTAGACCTAAGAAAGGCCTTTGATTGTGTCCACCATGGTGTGCTGAAGGGTAAGCTGAAGAGTCTAGGACTGACGGTTGCCAATCTAGCCTGGCTGACCGACTACCTGACTGGCAGAACCCAGTGCACGTGCTCCTCAGCTCCTCAGGCACAGCTAATGTTGTGACAGGTGTGCCTCAGGGCTTGGTCCCAGGACCCCTACTGTTTGTTTACTACATCAATTCCTTGGTTGAGTGCATTGGTGAAGATGTGAGTGTGATTATGTATGCAGATGACATTGCTCTGTATACATCCCACAAACAAATTGATAAGATAGAGGAGCGCTCGCAGTCGACCTTCAACAATGTAGCTGACTGGTGCAAAGCTGCGAAGCTCACAAGCAATGCAAAGAAAAGTAAGTGTGTACTGACACCTCTTGCAGCCGGAGCCCCCTGACGGGACTGTTGAGAGTCTCATTGGGTGGCACTGACCTGGAAAGTGTGCCGGTGTACACTTACTTGAGCATTCCTCTAAACTCAAAGCTCACCTTTGAAAACGCAATCACAGAATTGACCAAAAAGGTTAACAACAGGCTGTTCAATCTGGCAAAGATAAGGAATCTGATAGACAGGAACACGGCCCTTATGATATACAAGACGAGTATTGCGACATTGTTCGACTATGCCTCGTTCTTTTATGTTGTGGGCAGTGATACTGGACCATTGAAATTACAGCGCCTACAGAACAGGGGTCTCAAGACCTGTCTCAACACAACACTGCAAATCATGTCTACCATGTAGACGAACTTCACTCAATGAGTTGAGTAAGCTTCTTAGAAAGAAGATGGGATGAACTTCTCCTGACTCTGATGCTGAAGTACTACAAAGCTGAGTACCCTGCTGTAGATGGGAACAGTGGTGAGAATGATGCAGGTGTCTGGTCGCTGCGATCGGACAGGAAGCTCCTGTTCACCATGAGAAGGCCCATCACAGAGGGTGCAAAATGTCACCAGCATACAGAGGCAGGACGTTGTGGAATGTTCAATCTGAGGATCTAAAACAAAGCGTCTCTAAACAACAGTTCAAGAGAAAAATGAGGCGGGATATTAATCTAAGAAAGAACTACTCAAAGAAACAGTAATCATCATACTGTCTAAGTCATTAGATTGGTGAAAAGCCATCTGATGGGTATCTAACCTTGTGTATTGATTGAATTACATTGTATAATTAGCTACTAGAGTACATGCCAAAAGAGTACAAGTACAAGTCAGATTGTGCGGACTGACTAGTAGTCCCATTGTAGTTTATTGTTGATTGTGTGTGCATACTTAGTATTAATGTTTGCTTTTCTATGCTGCTCTTCCCTTTCTATCAACTTACATCATCCCATCTACTGTTTATTCATCATGTATCTTGTGCCCGATAATGGTGTAGTATTGAAATCGTGAAATTTGTTTATGCTTACTGAGTACATGCCCATAATACAAACATTATTGATACATTTTTTTTGCATTCAAGTTGATAAAATGTATACCGCGTCACGAATGTGTTGTTTTGTCAATAAACGAGTTCGTTTAGAGCTCATTGAAACGAAAAATTTCATGAGATTCAGACTTTACTGTGATTTTTCCCATTTTTAATTTCTATTTTCACTCTTACTCTAGGTGAACCGTTTTTTGGAAATAAGGCCATAACGCGCAACAATGTTGATAAACCTACTAGTGTTGGCTACATGTACATAGAGCAGTCACCATCCATGACGTTCACAAAGTCAGGATCTATCAAAGCATGGAAGCTTTACTCCAAATGGGCTGCTAACATCACCCTGATGGTACTTCGACCAGTTGAGGGCTCTGACACTAGGTTTATAATAGTTGGAATGACTACAATAACAGCTCCAAATGGAACGGCAGAGTTGCAGAGAGTACCTGAGTCAGAAAACATCAGGGTGCGAGCTGGGGATATCATAGCTTGGTATTATGTGCCAGGTTCAAACCCCTCAATACCGTAAGTAGATCTACAACAATTCTATCAGTTCGTTTTATCCCATCGCAAGAGGGTTATCTTGCAAAAGTTCTTGCTCTTAAGACATATGTTCAGTCAACTGACAATATCATTAGGAGAATAGGTGCATGTTGGATGAGGTGTAGCCCTCAGACACTGAAAAACATCATTAGGGATACACCATTCTACTGTGTATCATACTCCATGCCATGTACATGTCTACTGACTAACCAACTAGGTAACACTACACATGGTAACTAGGTAACACTACACATGGTAACTAGGTAACACTACACATGGTAACTAGGTAACACTACACATGGTAACTAGGTAACACTACACATGGTAACTAGGTAACACTACACATGGTAACTAGGTTACACTTCACATGGTAACTAGGTAACACTACACATGGTAACTAGGTAATACTACACATGGTAACTAGGTAACACTACACATGGTAACTAGGTAACACTTCACATGGTAACTAGGTAACACTACACATGGTAACTAGGTAACACTTCACATGGTAACTAGGTAACACTACACATGGTAACTAGGTAACACTACACATGGTAACTAGGTAACACTACACATGGTAACTAGGTAACACTACACATGGTAACTAGGTAACACTACACATGGTAACTAGGTAACACTTCACATGGTAACTAGGTAACACTACACATGGTAACTAGGTAACACTACACATGGTAACTAGGTAACACTACACATGGTAACTAGGTAACACTACACATGGTAACTAGGTAACACTTCACATGGTAACTAGGTAACACTACACATGGTAACTAGGTAACACTACACATGGTAACTAGGTAACACTACACATGGTAACTAGGTAACACTACACATGGTAACTAGGTAACACTACACATGGTAACTAGGTAACACTACACATGGTAACTAGGTAACACTACACATGGTAACTAGGTAACACTTCACATGGTAACTAGGTAACACTTCACATGGTAACTAGGTAACACTACACATGGTAACTAGGTAACACTACACATGGTAACTAGGTACACTACACATGGTAACTAGGTAACATTACACATGGTAACTGGGTAACACAACAGATAGTAACTAGGTAAAACTACACATGGTAACTAGGTAACACAACAGATAGTAACTAGATAACACTACACATGGTAACTAGGTAACATGACACATGTTAACTAGAAGACACTACACATCGTAATTAGGTAACATGACATATTTACTAGGAAACACTACATATTGTAAGTAGGTCACACCCCAGCTAACAAAAAAACACGTTATTTTACGTAAAAATAATGTTTTAAACTTAACATAACGTTATGCCATATTAAAGAGCCTTAGAAAAACGTTGACATATAACGTTATATAAGGTTATAAAATGGTGTATAACTTTATTTGTTTACTGGGACTACACATAGTAACTAGGTAACATGACACATGTTAACTGGCTTACACGACACATGGTAACTAGATTACACTTATTCCCAGTACAATCACATGTGTGGCAATTAGGCATCACTACAAATGCTAACTAGATACAAATGGTAACGAGGTAACACTACACATTATTACTATGTGTGCTTGATAAATCATGAAAGATCCAGGACCAATTATACATAGTAGATTTTGACATCAGTTATTTTCATCTTATATTTGGTGATGTGTCAAACCGATATAATCCAGAGTTGTTTGCACTAATGAAAATTTGCCATTAAGAAGGAAGTGTTATGCCATCTGTTTTCTCAGGTTTAGTTACTGCAGCTCATCTGATGTGAAAGTGATGTGGGCTGGCCTGTCCACATATACTATTGGTAAAGAAATATCTGGGAAAGTGCAAAGCTGCCGCGAATACTCTATAATGGCCTTCTTAGATAACAGTCCATGTAAGACTCTTTTGTGTTTATGATAAAACAAATCTTGATATGTGATGTACATGGATATATCCAATGCTCAATCTGTACCTTAGGGGGAAATGCAAGTGTAAGTCTGCAAGTTTTTGCTACAATACACACACACACACATATATATATATATATATATATATATATATATATATATATATATATATATATATATAAATATACAAGTTTTTACATTGAAAAATCCAACTAAAGCTCCCACCTCTTAACTCATGTTGTGATTCACAGTGGTTGATTGCAAAGACCCTGGGATGGTGGCCAACACTGTCCAGAAAAATAATGGAGACTATATTGAATATGAGTGCAGCAGCGAGTATGTGTTGACGTCAGGAAGCCTATATAGACCCTGCCTCAGGGATGGAACGCTCAGTGGAACAGCCCCTGTTTGTACGTTTGTATACCATAAATCCTCATAGCAAATACTCCTAAATCCTGTTGTCAATATGACCATGATACGTAATGCCTCGCACCAGTGTACCATCAGTCACATTATAGAATGAGTTACAATGCATCTCAATATAAATGTTCACATTTTTGCTCAGTGTTATCACTCTTGTTCTAGGTGAACCAGGTGCTGGACATCAGGCAGTAGAGCGCAAGGAATATGATACTCCTGCTAATATTAACTACACTTACATAGAACGTTCATCTTCCATGACATTCACAAAGTCAGGATCTATCAAAGCATGGAGGCTTTACTTAAACACTGCTGCTAACATTACCCTGATGGTAGTTCGACCAGTTGAGGGCTCAGAAACTAGTTTTACTGTTGTTGGGATAACTGACATAAATGCTCCAAATGGCACGACAGACTTTGAAAGTGTGCCTGCATCACAAAGTATTAGGGTGAATGCTGGGGATATAATAGCTTGGTATTATGTGCCTGGTTCAAACCCCTCACTACCGTAAGTAGAAAATTACCATGAATTCCTTTCATCTTATGGCCATAGGTGCATCACAGGTAACTGTGAATTCTGCTTGACATCAACAGTGATAGACACTGGCCGAAGCTAAGGCCACTCAAAAAAAAAGAGTTGTATCTCATCACCGCGCGCATCATGAAAATCCTGATTTGGGGGAAACTTCTTTTTTTTTTTTTACATTTTTGATGGGAAATATGTTAAAATTGCCAAAATATTGGCAAATTTGGTATCAAATTAAAGCTTACCTGTCAGCAATGCAGTCAGCTAGGTATAACTTGCATTAGAACAATTTTTGCTGATCAATTAACTCCAAATTACTAAAATGTGAAAATTGATCGCGAAAAGTCCAAATTTCCCTATGTATTCATGGCCCAAGTAAAACAAAAAAAAACAAAAAAAAACGCCCTCGTCATATTTTTCATTGCTTGGTGATGAGAAACAATTTGGCCAGCATTTTTGTATGCGGGCCTGTGGTTTTCTGTATTACATACTTTACTACAAGCCTGGGTGACCTGTATAAATTTCTTACCATATTTCCAAGTGACCATAGACGTAACTCTGATTGTTAATCTCTATGCTGAAAAGCATAAGAATGTTATAAAGCGTGGAGATCCAAAATCATGATGATTGTTTATCTGTTACCTGGTTAAGCATATATGCCATCATATATTTTCAAATAATTTAAACTTAATTGGTTCATCTTAAGTCATTATCTATAAGTATTGCCTATGACTATCTCCTTATCTAGATTTGCATTCTTAAGAATAATGATTCATTTTCCCAGTGGTTAGCAGAAAGTTGCAGGTCAATTATATCAATCTTGTATTTAGTTTTATATAAGGAAAGTGATCTATCATCGCTAGGTACATAGTTCTTGTGGTTATTGGCTCTATCTGATCCTCTGGTCATTTTGAATATACACAATTATCGATATCAGCAATTTTCTCACTTTTCATATTGACAATATTTGCTTGATTCACCCAAGAAATTGCATTACCCATGATATATAAATATTATGTAAAATTGTCATGGTACATGTATTTCTATAGTTCAGATATTTTAGAAGTGCCTAAATGATGATCCCATATCTTTAAGAATTATTCTGTGTGTTGTAAAGAGGGTACCATCATCCAATCTGTGTTTTCAGGTATATTGAATGCAGCTTATCAGATGTTAAAGTGATGTGGGCTGGCCCAGGCCCATACACTGTTGGTAACAAAATATCTGGGACTGTGATCTCCAAACCCTGCCGAAAATACTCTGTAATGGCCTTGCTAGATTACAGTCCATGTAAGTGTCTCTACATCTCTTCTGTTCATGATACGATCTAATTATGTGGATGTCTCATATACGTCCAAAATGTCTACCCTACACGTTTCATATACAGGACTAGCACATCCTGGTACCTCAGGTAGTCGGGGGCTAAACTCCATCTCCTTATCAGGCTAATCCCCTTTCCTCACACCTTGAACAAAGGGGCTGATAAGAAATTCTCCCATGATGCACTGCTCTGGAGTCGGGGGCCTAACCACAATGCATTGCTCTGAGCCAAGATGGCGGCCCCCATAGCCTAATGCGCTAGTCCCGTATAGCTAGATCGGAATCTTGTATCTCAAGGTTCATGCAGCAGAATCACTTATGTACCTCATATAATGAAACACATTCTGATGTTTCGCCTCCATAATATTACTATTTATCGACTGCTACACTAAATGAAATAAACTCGTGGAAACGCTTTCTGCCATATCTAGTTCTGATGCTCACTGCTTCAAACACCATTAACCCCAGTCCTGTCTATTCAGAAGAAACCTCTTTCCCTAATACCTGTTCTTATAGCTTGGAATATGTCACTAATCCATCCCCTCCACACACACACCTTAATTAAGCATATTATTTTATCTTCTACAGTGGAAGACTGCAAAGACACTGGGATGGTGGCCAATACTGTATTAAAGGATAAAGCCACAGTTGAGAACACCATTGAATATGAGTGCAGCAGCGGTTATGGGTTGACATCAGGAATGCTACAGCGACCTTGCCTCAAGGATGGAACAGCCATTGGGAGAGCCCCTACTTGTACGTTTATATACTACAAATGCTCTTAAAAAATACTCACATAATGAAACACCTCATTATCTCACAACTTACATACCATTGCAAGTGTTCCTCAGCGCCCCCCCCCCCCCATTGGTGTACAAGAAGTCACATAATATTTTTGAGTTTTATAAGTGTATTTATTTGATCAGATCATCTTACACACTTACAGTGTCAAATGACATTGTCAAGGGCCAATGCTACATGTTTATACCAACTACTTCCCCAGACTTCCCTTAGACAAAATTTAATGTCATTATGTATTTTCACATTTTTACTATGAGACACCACTCTTGTTCTAGGTGAGCCGTATGTTGGACATGAGGCTGTACGGGATGGCAACGTTGATACTACGGCTAATAAGGACTACATGTACATCGAACGTTCATCATCCATGACATTCACAAAGTCAGGATCTATCAAAGCGTGGAAGCTTTACTCCAAATGGGCAGCTAACATTACTATGATAGTGGTTCGACCAGTCACCGGCTCCGACAGCAAGTTCACTATTGTTGCAATGAATGCCATAGAGGCTCCAAGTGCAGAGGTGGCTGTTATACCGGTGACCCCAGCAGACAGGATCAGTGTGGAGGCTGGGGATATCATAGCTTGGTATTACGTGCCTGGTTTCTGGCCCTCAATACCGTGAGTGCAACATGACTATGAATAGAATTGACACCGCAGGCAAAAGTCAAACCTGAGAATATGCGAATTTTTAAGCAAAATAGTCAAACAAGCAAATGCACACATTATTTGATAATTAGTTGCTTGCAATGAAAAATTGAACAGCATTTAGATAAATTGCACAGGGAGTATTATAATGGTGTTCTTGTTGTTTGGGACAACAACCATGCAATTACAATAGGTAGAACATAAAGCACCATATGGTGAACCATGGATAAATTGACAATCCCATCTGTGTGCGCATAACACTGTTCCATATCAACTATCCATGCAATAAATAAACTCAAACTTAGGGAGTGATCATTTATTATCAACAGGGGTGTTTTGAGCCAAAAAGCCCGCGTGTTACTATGCTTCAAAGGGCCCTCGCGCGAGCCGATTTTCGACCCTGAGGGGGGGGGGTAAAAAATTTTGACCCCTTGACCGGGGGGGGGTAAAAAATTCCGCGCGCAAACCCACCACCCCCCCTTGTTGTTAAAAAATGATCACTCCCTTAAACACGTAAGAAGTATTATTTTAGTTAGATAGATATGTTTAAGAACCAACTGTCATTCAATTCATGTTTTTAGCTACGGCGAATGCAGCTCATCAGATGTGAGCATCATCTATGCTGGCCCAGGCCTAGTGACTGTTGGAGACGAAGCCTCTGGAACTCCCAGTAACTGGAAATCCTGTCGTGAATACTCCATTGGAGCAGTTATGGCTGATGGTAAGGCCAAATTTAAAAAAGGTTTGTTTCAGGTAACATGGGATGAAAATCTATGGTCGTTAGGTCGGATTTCTTTCTTTTTTCTTTTACTTTTTCTTTTCTCAGAACATACTCGAAAATCGACTCAAAAAAGTGTAGAAATGGGAAGATTTTCTCAAGACTTTTGTAAACCTAAAATTGACCTGAAAAAAGTGTAAAAATATAAGAATTTCTTCAAAATTGGATATAAAAAACACCGTAGGGTCGGTCCTGTTCAGATAGGGTCGGTCGGGTGACCTGAAACAAACCTTTTTTTTTGGGCCCAAGTAACAATATCATTCTAGATTTTTATCTCAATGCTGAAACAAAGACCGGGCGTGGGAATTCAGCTGAGAGCTATATTTTTTCCTTTCATTCCCTTTATGTCATTCAACACTGACAAAGAGAAAATACCAATAATCTTTGATTCAGTGTCAATGTCATTGCAGAATACTATACATTGTATCGTTTTTGGAGATGCAAATTGGGAAATTGTGCATCTCCAATGATAATGAGTCTAACCCATGCAGAGATGATATACATTATATATGTACAGTATGGGTTTTGAACTGCTTTAGAATATGACACCAGCAAAATAGACTTTGGGTGCAAGAATATTGACTTCTTTACTTTTCCTTTAATGTTTCAAGTAGAACATTCTGACCATGCTATAAATGGTAAATTGGCAAACAACTCCCTAATTTCTACCTTTATTTGCAGGACAAAAAGGGCAGCTAGTTCTGGGTCTCCATCCACGATGAGAGATGTTCATGCACAGCAGAACGAGAGGTTGGAGACGAAGAAAGAAAAGCGCTCAGTCCGCCTGGCACGCTTGATGGAAAGGGCCAACACCATACCTGCTGCTTAGACCACAGGCTCCTAATGATGGACAGATCAAGAACCAAATAATAATGAATTAAAGTGATTGATTAAATCAATTAAATAAAGGGATTGAATTAATGGACCATAATGGACAGATTCAGTACAATAAATTAAATTTCTTGCATGGACCCATAATGTTGTTGTTTTTTATGTATTTTTAAAGCGCCTAGTCATCACTATAGAATACTTGCCATTGGTAGTAGCTCAGTTATACATAATATACCATATAAAAATAGTATCTAAACGGAATTAGATACATAAAGTCTAAGAAGATACTCAGGGAAGCCATAACACGTTCTGGGACATTATCAATAGAATACCCAAGTCCAAAGATAAAAACACAAGGGCGGAATTTATTCACCATGAGGCATGAAAAAGCCTCTGACTCTTTCAATACATTTCTCCAAGGTAGGAGATAAGATGGCAGATGAACTAGGCTTTGATATCCATGCTTAGGTCACATATATATATGTGCTCAATAAATCAGACATAGACATTAAACTCAGCTACAAGGCTGTGGACGACTTAGGCCAAAAAAGTGAAAGGTGTGTTTCAGGTTACATGGTCTGAAAATCTAGGGTAGGTAGGTCGGATTTCTTTTTTCTTTTTTTTTTTAATTTCTTTTTTACTTTGACTTGAAAAGTACCCAGAAATCGACTCACGAACTTCAATGCAGACTCGCCCCAAAATGACCTAAAATATAAATATTTTTTCAAAATTGCATAAATATTTCTAGGGTCGGCCCCGTTTTGCTAGGTAGGGTCGGGTAACCTGAAACACACCTTTTTTTTGAATTGGCCTTAATAAAAGCATCAACGCTGGAAAGCCTAACGGTCTAGACAAAGTCAAAGGCTGACTGATGCATTATCAGTAAGTGTATCTATACCCATTCAGAAATTGGGGCCACTTTTTGAAATAGGGAATTGGAGACCTATTAACTTGTTTCCAATACTGCGGAAAAAAGTACACAAACATATCAGAAAACATGTAGAAGCAAAAAACTGACCAAGGCCTCTAGGCTAGGGTTAGGTACGTCAGATAGCATTTTTGACTTTCTCAAGAATTTGGATGAAAATTAGAACAGCATGAAAATGTCACAGTCTGTTATGTCGATGCTATAGGCATTTCATTCAGTCAATCATTGATTCCTACAGAAGAAATGTAAAGCTGTTGGTCTACATAAAAATGTGCATAAATGGTTAAGATACTTTTTATCCAACAGAAAGCAGTGCACCTTATTAAAGCGCTGATTCCACCACCGCGACATGACAAATTAATAGCTTTTTGGACGGATCCGTCGACTGACAGGTCGGTGGAAGCCAAATAACCCGTCATGAGGACCCAAACGTGTGACAGATCCGTCAAAACTGCTTCCACTGGTCCGTCCATTGACGGATCCAAGGACGACATGGCCATTGCTTAAAATCGACAGGGAAAATTGGGACCCCCCATCCAGACCCCCATGAGAAGTCATTATGCTTTAAATTATCTGGCTACTTCTCCGTAATCTGGTTCTTAGCATAATAGATATGCAAATATGAAACAGAAATAATAGAAAACGCAATATATATGGCATAGGCAATATTATACAGCCTGGGAAATATATGAGAAGCTAGAGAGACCCCTCCCCCAGACCCCTAAAATCAACATGGCGACATGGCCATTTCTTAAAATCGACATGGGACATGGCCATTGAAGTGACATGTGACATGAGCATTTCTTAAAATCGACATGTGACATGGGGCTTAGAGACATGAAAGAAAAAATCTCATATAGAGTGAAGTAGGCTACTAAACCCTTTCTTCAAATTGGTCTTTGTGGGTTTTCAAATTCCTAAATCTTCCTGGGACCTGCGGCCCCACAACCTCTATTTATAACTCTCCATATGCCCCTAAATGTGTTTCCTTAGTGACACTAGTGACATGGCTTTTTCCTTAATGACATGTGACATGGCCATTTCTTAAAATCGACATGCGACATGGGGACCCCCCCCCCCATCTACCCCCCAAATACAGGCCCTCCTGACTTTTCCCAGTGGGCACAGACCAGCTTAAGAGGCATTATTAAGCGCTTATCAAGCACTACAGAGAATATGTGATTTAACGGATAGTTGGGGGTCTAGGGCCTGAATCTAGATTAGTCTAGTAGGTTTAAGCCTAGAAGGTGGATGCACCGGCTTTGTAGCATCACACCGAATGGCTTAAACCTACTAGACTAATCTAGATTCAGGCCCTAGACCCCCAACTATCCGTTAAATCACAAGATCAAAGACCCAGGGGGTCCCACACACCTGAGTCAGGAAGCTACATGACACTACACTCATGTCGACAATGTCCGACCGCCAGGCCCTATGCTCCTTCCATGCCACATTAGATTAAAACCTCAATTTTATTCTAAGTCTATACCTCCTATGACGTATAGACATCAGTACAGCTGAACTACACCAGCTTACGAGTGTCATTGAAATTACCAGTACCCCACATAGTCACACTTAGCAACAAAAGAACAAAGGATACTGACCAAATTCTTTAAAATGCATTGCTGCATCAATTTTAGAGTTTAATTCTAATCCCAAAACTTGGATCAGCATCAATATTTATGGCTTTTTTGAAACTAACACATCACACATTGCCTAAATATTTCACTGTTCAACTAAATCATATTACCAGAAATAATTATAAGGAGTTCATCAAACTAATTATTTCTAAAAATTCACACCTGATGAGACATTTAAGTTGAAACCACTCAATCTGTACCTTACATGTGACACTACTTTGTGTCAAACTAAAATCCCCTTTCAAAACTAAAGGGGCCCCATGCATCACCTTTCTTCCTAAGTACTAAACATCTGCTTCAAGACTGTTTCCATATAAGGACCTAACTAAACACTCTGCTGTGAGAGTGTGTCCCACTGCATTTGGGAAGTGATGTCATAGACTAGATCCCTGCCCTCTGATTGGTCAAGGGGCCAGGTAACCAAGGTACCAAATAGCATAGTGAGCCTTGTCAACAGGCATTCAGTGGTTGTGAAAAGTAGGAGTAAGAAGTGTAATCCGTTTCTCTCACTACAGAGAATATGCAGGCCTTTAGTGGCTCTTGATGATTGGTCTGTGCCCACTGGGTAGGCCCACTGCCCACAGGCCCACGAAACACAGGCCCCATGCCCACCGGATCTGAGGCCTTCGGCCTTTAGGCCACCCTGACTACAGGCCCCCGGCCTCTAGGCACCAATCTCACATCCATTTCATACGTCCACAACCATTATCTCATTCTAATTCCTCACGTCCAACACTATTACTAGTGTCACTATCTCTCATAAATGATGTCAAACCCCCTCCCTCACATCCAACCCCCTTTCCTCACGTCGAACTCCCTCCCTCAAGTCCAACCCCCTTCCCTCACGTCCAACACCCTTTCCTTACGTCCAGCCCATTCCCTCACGTCCCACCCCCTTCCCTCACATCCGACCCCCTCCCTCATGTCCAACCCACTTCCCTCACATCCGACCCCCTCCCTCACGTCCAACCCCCTCCCGCACGTCCAACCCCCTTCCCTCACATCCGACCCCCTCCCTCACGTCCAACCCCCTTCCCTCACATCCGACCCCCTCCCTCACGTCCAACCCCTCCCTCACATACAACCCTCTCCCCTCACATCCAACCCCCTCCCTCACGTCCAACCCCCTTCCTCACATCCAACCCCCTCCCTCATGTCCAACCCCCTCCCTCACGTCCAACCCCCTTCCCTCACATCCAACCCCCTCCCTCACGTCCAATCCCCTTCCCTCACATCCGACCCCCTCCCTCATGTCCAACCCACTTCCCTCACATCCGACCCCCTCCCTCACGTCCAACCCCCTCCCGCACGTCCAACTCCCTTCCCTCACATCCGACCCCCTCCCTCACGTCCAACCCCCTTCCCTCACATCCGACCCCCTCCCTCATGTCCAACCCCTCCCTCACATACAACCCTCTCCCCTCACATCAAACCCCCTCCCTCACGTCCCACCCCCTTCCCTCACATCCGACCCCCTCCCTCATGTCCAACCCACTTCCCTCACATCCGACCCCCTCCCTCACGTCCAACCCCCTCCCGCACGTCCAACCCCCTTCCCTCACATCCGACCCCCTCCCTCACGTCCAACCCCCTTCCCTCACATCCGACCCCCTCCCTCACTTCCAACCCCTCCCTCACATACAACCCTCTCCCCTCACATCCAACCCCCTCCCTCACGTCCAACCCCCTTCCTCACATCCAACCCCCTCCCTCATGTCCAACCCCCTCCCTCACGTCCAACCCCCTTCCCTCACATCCTACCCCCTCCCTCACGTCCAATCCCCTTCCCTCACATCCAACCCCCTCCCTCACGTCCAACCCCCTTCCTCACATCCAACCCCCTCCCTCACGTCCAACCCCCTTCCCTCACATCCGACCCCCTCAGTAGTATTGTATGTATCGGAACGGGACTATAGTTAAGTACTGTTTATTACTCAATCGACCTGCAGCCAATCAGAGGCCTCCCTTTTGGCGGGAAATTCAAAAGCAGCCAATGAGAGGCCTCCCTTTTGGCGGGAAATTCAAATAGGTCACGTGACCGGAAGTGACCTACTTCCGGTCACGTGACCTTTGGGCGGGAAATTCAAATAGGTCACGTGACCGGAAGTGACCTACTTAAGAGGGTCACGTGACCACCATGTTGGCGGGAAATTCAAATAGGTCACGTGACGGGAAGTGACCTACTTAAGGGGGTCACGTGACTACTAGGTTGGCGCGAATTTCAAAATAAGTCACTTGAGATTTTTATGGATAAATAAATTTAAAAAAAGAAAAAAAAAGCAAGCTGAAAGCTTGCTAAAAAATAATTTAAAAATGTGGCTCTTTTTTTCTAGGGGGGGAGGGGCACTCTGGGGGGCACTCTTTAAGATGCATGGGGGGGGGAGGGGGGGAGGGGGGGAGGGGAAGGGTTTTTTAAGAGTGAGACTCGCTTCTCTGCCCTCTCTAAAAGAGAGGGCAGAGAGGCGAGTCTACTGGTTCGTCTACTTACAATGAAAGGTATCATGATTGCGTTTATGATGATGTGCATCATGATGTGACTATCTTACAACCCTATGAGAAATAAGCAAGACATGGGCGTACTTACACGGGCTATTTGTAAACTAATGAATGTGACTTCCTCGTTAAAATCAGTATCTACAACTCTTTTAAGCTTAAGGCTTTTTCTTGAGTTTATTCTTTTGTTCAATTTCGGGCCCACCTCAAAAGAGGAATAGGCCCTCTGTAGCACTTGTCGCTTGCTCATCAATCAGAGCCGGGGTGTAGAAGGCCCCTGCCCTGTCGGGTACGAGATAGATCGACCTCTGGTACGTTTTTGGTTAGTTTGGAGCTCTCAGTCGACTGTCTTATCCACCTTAAAAAAACCAGACTTTCGGTGTCTCATGATAAAACTGGTGCCTTATACTAAGTGCTGGATTACTTTCTCATTTTTTTAGTGTTCTATCCGATGCTTATTTAATTTTTGCACTGATAAAAACGGTTAGCTTGTACAAACACGCGGTCTATTTAAGTGTTAAGTGTAGAAAATGAACAGAACAGTGCACAGAAAATAGAGCTACCGACTACATTTCGCCCAGTCACTCAGCGGAGAACAAAAGAACTACTGACGTAGTGTACCCGCTATTCCGACAGTTGGCGCCACCGTTATACTTTTCCCGCGTGCGACATGAAGCCCTGGGGCGGGTACTGGCTGTTTTGGTTGTAGGTACCGAAACATAAAAAACTACAGCCAGCCCAATGTCATGGTGAGACAGCTCTCTTATTTTTACCTTGAGTAGCGTCCGTAGGGCCTATGACAAAACCTAGTCCCGTACACTGAGCAGCTTGAGGTCTGAAGGCTCATACAGAAAAATGTGTGGGTGTGTGGGTGTGTGGGTGTGTGGGTGTGTGGGTTGCTTTACGCCTTAGTTAACAGCTATGGTCATTTCAAGAGCGGTGATGGTGATCGAATCTATTGGCCCTTTTACCGAGACAAGGGTTCTTTTACATCCCACACTACATAGCAGAGAGACGTCTAGCAGCCCCTAGAGGCCCCGCAGGGGGCTCGAGAGGTGCCGTGGAGAAGAGCAGATATCCACGAGAGGCCACGCCAACAACCAAATTCTATCTTTATCCCGCGAGAAAAGGAGATAAGGGTCAAGGTTATGAACCATCAAAAGATTTTAGAGTAAATTAAGTTATGAGATATTAATATAATGTACATATCTAGGGCCCGATATAGGGCCTCTGCAGATCCCCCTTCAGGGCCCCGATCCATGAGGCCTTAGAAACGGAGCTGGGTCATGTAACCAAGGGAGATCAGCAGTTGTTGATGTCGGCGCTGCCGATAACGCTGGTAAATGACCGTTTTACTCATGTTTAGAGTCAGAATAGCTTGAGTATTACTTGAATATCGAAGAGTAGAGGTCAAATTACCCCAGACAAGGTGTTTCCATCTAGAAATTCTCGACAGTATTTCCGAAAATTGCAAATATTGGTCCCAGCCCCACGGGGCCCCATACCGAGTATTAAAAGTTTGAGATGCAACTTTCATTCATGCTGTTGACCAATCAGGGGGCTCTGTTTTTACGACCTTGACTACATAGTAAAAGTGATTGACAACGTCAGATATCACTTGACGACGTCAAATATCGATCTGATATTTGATCCCTTGATATTTGATTCAAAACCCACATCGAGTGGGATAAAGCCTTTTATCATCTTTTGATTGTGAGGCATACACTTTTCTTACACACAACAGCTGTCATCTATCAAGGGGCTCTGGATAGGGGGTCCCCATGTCGAATGTCGATCTTAGAAAATGACCATGTCACATGGCAATGTCACTTAATAATGTTCATATCCCATGTCGATTTTAAGAAATGTTCATGTCACCTGTCACTATGATTTTTTGGGCCTCATGTCACTTGTCATTAGACCTCATGTCGTTTGTCGATTATAAGAAATGGTCATGTCACCATATCGAATTTAGCGGTCCACACCCATTATCAAGTGTCAGGGCATGTTGGCTGCTTGAACACGTAGTCTGTCATCACCCTTGTTTCTGTGCCTTATCTAAACAGGCAATTAGTGGCCGCTAGCCGAGAGTACCTCCCTGGTCGCCTCTCCCGAATCTGCTAGACGTCTCACTGATAGGAGTGTGTGGGTGTGTGGGTCTGTGTGTGTCTGTTCGGTCTGTGTGTGCAGGCGTCTTGCACTCTAGTCTTGCGGACCACTGTTAAGCCTGTGGTTGGAGAGCGCGACATAGCCGCTTGCTACACTCTCTAAACAGAGGTCCGCAAGACTAGGCCGGATCGCGCTCTTGCTTAAAGGTGCACCTCAACTCAGTGCGCCTTTAACAGCCGCCCCAAATAGGTGAAGTTCTTGACGCGGCACAGCGCCTCCCACCAGTAGCCAATCAGCGCGCCGAACGCCGGACACACCTCCACCGTGTGAGCCTCTAAGTAGGTCACACGAATCATACTAAGATGCCGATCTCTTCTGTCGGTTCGTCGCGGTGGCCGTGAGTGATCGCACGGTCGCCAAGATTCACTGCCTTGATTGGCAGAGGGGGGGGCTGATTACCCCCCGTCGGATGAATTGCGGCGAAACCATAATCAATTTTTCGCTGTTTTAGATAAAAGAGATCCAGAGCTATCCGCTCGTCCAAGAATTATTTTTCTATCAGCCCGGGATCACCCTCAAATTAAGGCCTAAAGTCCAAAAACCCAAAATTTTTTCCCCATGGGATTTCAGTGTCTAAGCGTTTTTTGCAGCCCCAAGGAGCAGCTCACGGGTTCGAACCCTGTAAACGCTTTGACGCGCTTTCGTCGCCTTAGGCGACGTGGCTAGACGTCTTGACTAAAACTTAGTGAGGGTTCGAACCCGGAACGTCCGTATTAGACGCCTAATTTCTACTAGCCCCGAAAACGAGAGTATCACATCTATATAGGTCAACCATGTTAGCCTTGGTTTAAGTGCGTGCAGAACCGTGTATTGTGCATTTATGCAGCATACAGATATGGAGACAGGCTGCTACAGTGTCAAATTGATCGGCATTGTATGTAACTGGACATGAAGAAGGATATTTTTACTTAGTTTTCTAAAAAAAAAAGAGGATAGTTCTCGGTACTACTATAATACTAATAGTGTCACTAAGGGAGAAAATGTAGGGGCACCGTAATTGAGAATTTCTTATTCATGTCGCATGTCGATTTTTAAGAATGCTAGTGTCACATGTCACTTAAATGGTCTAATGACACAGATAGCACTAAACCTATAGACCTACCCCCCGTCCCCTTAGTCTTTCTATACTGAATCCGGGACTTGCCGGCGAGGTCGACAAAGGACTTACCTAAGGCCAAACAAAAAAAAAGTTGTGTTCAGGTAACCCGACCGACCCTATCATTTTGCCCCGACCCTAATCTTTTTTTAGATTTTTTTTATTTTTTTTAGACTTTTCCTGATCTAGGTTATCACCAAAGGGGAAAGGAGTACCTAATGACCTTCAACTAGCCTATTTGTCATCATTTGAAAGATAAGAAGGGAGGAAATCCTTTCTATGACAAAAACAGTGCTGATAATGGCTTAATTAGACAGATATTGGTCCTACATTATCAAATAACAACTCTATACAATGTGATTCTCCCATACAACTCATCTCAAAACCCTAAAAAAAAAATCCTAAAAAAAAAATCGACCGACCTACCCTATTTTTTTTTGGGCCATGTTACCTGAACACGGATTATTTTTTTGTTTGGCCCAATGAGCTCACAGCTAGACTAGATACCTCATGTTTTGGATTGGAGAAATCAGCAGAGCAATAAAAAGCGCGGTGAGGCTAGTGTGGCCCCTGTGAGTTGTAAAATTGGTGCTAAATGTGGTAACCAGGCGGATGCTGAGTTCATTGATATTGTCCGTTAATGATACTTAAGGTGGGTGTTGTCTAAAGTTTTAATTGATATTACCAATGTGGCCAATAATGACTTCACAGTTGGGGCCCTCGCCCGCAGGTCCCAGATTCAGGGTATTCTTTGTTTATTGTGTGGCCCCTAAAGAGGGGCCGACTAACTCTTTAGAGTTAGTTAGATGCTGCCACTGTGCTATGCAACAGCAGCTATTAATTACGCTTCATGTTGGGCGGCATGGATCACTTGATGGGTGATACCTCAAAGCTCAAACACGGCAGAGCCGTGTGTGGCATGCGAGGACCAGTGGGTCAGGGGTGATCCGTTGCAAACAGAATGCTGATCCGTGTGAGGTTCTGACTTTCTATAGTTTTTTATAAAGCCTTAGATATGGTGTGGTATTTTTCATCTCGCTATAGTTTAGTTGGTATTTAAAGAAACTGCCTCATTTCTATCAGAAATACACAATATTGAATTGTTTTTTATATTTTAATATATTAGAAGCGCGCTTTGTTGCCTATGTAGCTCATTATGCGTTGAAATGTTCGCGAGCATCGTAGGAATGTACAAAACCCCTATTGTGGCACCATCTGACGAAAGAGCGGAGAACTATACTAGCGCGTTTCGTTATTCACATCTTTTGACAGGGACTTGGTTGGTGGCTTTACGCCCTAATTAACAGCTGAAGTCATTTCAAGGGGGGTGATAGTGATCGAATCTATGGATACCTGAAGGTGGAAAGCACACACCCTACACTTTTACCGAGGCAATGGTGGTGCTGCTCAAAGGGTGTGGCGAGCTAGACTGGAGGATGTAATAACTAAGCAGCAGAAGGACCAAAAAGACAATCTCGTAGTAGTAGGTCTACTTAGATCTTGAGTAGCCGCCCTTGTGGTTATAATTACCTAGACTAGTTGGCTCTGCCAGCCTGGTCAAGTGAAAATTGGTAAGGAGACTATGAACTAAGCTAACATCTCATAAGTATTAGTTACCACCCCCTCACACCCGTTTAACAACGGATTCAGGGTCTAATTATGGAGACCCTAGAGTAAGATTAACAATATATCCCAATGTCTGTAGTAGACATTTACGACATGCAACCTGCCCCCTAGAAGGGATAGATCTGACCACAAGTCCGCAATATGGGACTCCCCCTCTGAGAGTATCAAGGTTTGCGTATAGTCTCTTGCAGGTTAATCTGTTATCTACCCCTTTGTCGACTTCGCCAAAATCCTGGGAGATTCACTTTAAACCTAAGGTCTACCCTTTTTATTCTTTGTTTATTGTGTGGCCCCTAAAGAGGGGCCGCGGTGTTGATTAATTACACCACATGTTAAGCAACATGAGATCAAACCTTCCTCAAAAGCGACAAGGCTCAGAGTCCTGTTGGACGGGAACCCTGTGTGGCATTTGAGGACGAATGGTTGAGTGATCCTACCGATCCGTCAGAGGTTCTGACTTTATATAGCTTTTATATCGCTTTAGATATGGTGTAGTATTTTCAATCTCACTATAGTTTAGTTGATATTTCAAAGAATCTGCCTCATTCTATCAGAAATACACAGCGTTGACATGTTTCTTATATTCAATATATTAGAAGTGTGCTTTGTTGCTTATTATAGGTCATTATGCGTTTAAAATGTTCGCGAGTATCGTGGAAATGTACAAAAACCCTATTGTGGCGTCATCTGACGAAAAGAGCGGAGAACTATACTAGAGCATGTAATGGCCAGACCAGCAGGCGGCAGCAGAGTGGTCAAAAGACAATCTCGTAGTAGTAGGTCTACTTGCATGTTGAGTAGCCACCCTTGTGGTTGTAATTACCTAGCCTAGTTGACCCTGCTGGCCTGGTCAAGTGAAATTAGTAAGGAGGCCCCCCCATTAACGCGCTCCACAGTCTTTAGACAGTTAAGACTATAGTCAAGACTGGAGAATTTAGCGAGACGTCCCTCTGGGAGGTCATAATCCTCAATGTTAGGTGTTAGCTCATTAACATCAGATACCATATTAACAAACCATTTAAAATGTTCATTTTAATAGCAACTCACCCTATTCTGACAAAATCCTATTAGCAGGTAACCTCTGTGTAAACCATACTGCAAACATCTGCTACTTCCAGCGTCTGCCTCGTGACTGATAGTGTACAACAAGACGAAGTGGGCAGAGATTAGAAAAAATGAGGCTCTTTATATAGCCGAGAGAGCAGCTAATCTGGATGTTCTAAGCTTGTTTTCACCTAGAGCTCCAACCCTCTTCCAGAGAGAATCAAATCGCTTTTCACCTGAACCCTTCCACCCCTAATCCATCAGCATGAAAAGAGAATTAACGAGTGTAACGTGCGCTACATGTATATGGGATTATAGCTGGTGAAGAGATAAAGCCGAGTCACCTGTGTATACAAAGACTACAGGGGGTGATTAACGACAGGTGTGACGCGCCAGCCCGTGAACGGATTAAGCCAAAAAAAAAGAAAAAAAAAGGTATGTTTCAGGTAACATGGGCAGAAAGACTGGGGTCGGTAGGTCGGATTTTTATTTTATTTTATTTTATTTTTTTAACATGAAAGCACTAGCCATCCTCCGTGGAAATTCTAAAAATGACCCAAAAAGTATAAAAATATGAAATTTTCTTCAAACTTGCTTAAAAAAAAACGTAGGGTCGACCCTGTTTTGCTAGGGTCGATCAGGTGACCTGAAACAAACCTTTTTTTTATTTGGCCTTATCTTTCAAGCTGACGCTTAAATTCAACTAGCCAGCTGCCGTCTACACCACTCACTGCGACAAGAGGAGGTGCTGTTGTTTTACACTTGAGTCGCTTACCACATGGACTCTACCTCACAGACAGACACGCGCCCCCTGTAGCTTTTTTTTTTGTTTTTTTTTTGTATACACACGCTAATCTCATAACCCCCTTATCCGTTATACAGGTAACCAGTATTCTCTTTTAAAATAGCTACCAGTCAGCTTAGCTCTAGAAGCAAGAAGGCGTGTATAGGTGCCTTATAAGTCGGCAGGGGGTAAATACTAGTGAAAAAAGGAAGGCAGGTGTGCAGGTAGCTTTTCTAACAGACACGTGTGTGCACTAAGCTGCTTAAGTCTAAACCCTCCCGCAGTAGTCAGGTGGCATGTGAAAACTTACTTAACTGATCTCTTACATTGAGTAGAGTCTCTGTGCTGAGAGAGCCTTTTCAGCCGTTTAAGAGGATTAACTAGGACAGGGTACATAAGGAGTGAAACGCCGAATAGCGGCTACTCAGTCTCGTGCAGCACAAGCAGCAGCATCTAGCAGCGGCTTCAGCAGCAGCTGCACGTGCAGCACAAGCAGCTGGCAGCGACTTCAGCAGCACAAGCAGCACGAGCAGCACAAGCCGTAGCATTTGTCAGCAGCATCCGTGACATCGTCAGCAGCAGCCCCCATGACCTTGTCAGCAGCACAAGCAGCCAGCAGCTGCCAGCAGCTGCTTCAGCAGCTGCTGGCAGCTGCTGCACGAGCAGTAGCACAAGCAGTAGCATCTGTCAGCAGCAGCAGCAGCAGCACAAGCAGCCAGCAGCTGCTGCATGAGCAGCACAAGCAGCACAAGCAGCAGCACCGACAGCAGCAGCAGCAGCAGCGGTGGTGTGGACCACTAAAGTCGAGATGAAGCCTAGTGACATTTGACATGAAGCTTGAAAAACACAGTGACAGGTGACATGAGCAATTCTTAAAATCGACATGAGATATGAGCATAATTAAGCGACATCGACATGCGCCATGGCTATTTTTTAAGACAAACATCATATGTCATAGCCGCCTCATCCAAACCTCCACTAGTAGTGCTCTATAAGCGCAAGCTGTAAACCCTCTCCTCCCCCCGTGCACACAGGCGAATTATCAGAGTCAGCCAATGGTGTCAATACCCCTCTCATACAGGGGTCGGGCGCTGCTGGACTATAATAGATGAGTCAAGGACCGTTCTACTGAGGGTCAGGCAGGCTAAGTCGGACATTCAATGACAGGTAGGTCTTTGACAACCTTGCTTGAAAGTCTGGACAGCATTGACAGACTGGGGCATAAGGATCTCGCATGGTCAGACTTTCAAGCAAGTTTTGCTAAAGTCGCATTATTGAATGTCCGACCTAGCCTGACCCACAGTAGAACAGTCCTTGACCCGTCTATTATAGTCCAGCAGTGCCCGACCCTTGGCTGAGAGCAGTTTAAGCGCCATTGGGTGTCTCTGATATTTGCCTCTGTGTAAGATGAGAAAAAAAGTCTGTTGAAAGACTATATTTCAAGCCAGAAAACTGTAATTAGCTTTCCAAGTTGTTTATTTAACAATATCTAGCAAGCAGCTGTCAGATGTCATCTAAGAAAAAAATGTGAGCTGTTAATAGATTCAAGAGAAATTAGTTTACAAATAGCCCGTGTAAGTACGCCCATGTCTTGCTTATTTCTCATAGGGTTGTAAGATAGTCACATCATGATGCACATCATCATAAACGCAATCATGATACCTTTCATTGTAAGTAGACTCGCCTCTCTGCCCTCTCTTTTAGAGAGGGCAGAGAAGCGAGTCTCACTCTTAAAAAACCCTTCCCCTCCCCCCCTCCCCCCCCTCCCCCCCTCCCCCCCCATGCATCTTAAAGAGTGCCCCCCAGAGTGCCCCTCCCCCCCTAGAAAAAAAGAGCCACATTTTTAAATTATTTTTTAGCAAGCTTTCAGCTTGCTTTTTTTTTCTTTTTTTAAATTTATTTATCCATAAAAATCTCAAGTGACTTATTTTGAAATTCGCGCCAACCTAGTAGTCACGTGACCCCCTTAAGTAGGTCACTTCCCGTCACGTGACCTATTTGAATTTCCCGCCAACATGGTGGTCACGTGACCCTCTTAAGTAGGTCACTTCCGGTCACGTGACCTATTTGAATTTCCCGCCCAAAGGTCACGTGACCGGAAGTAGGTCACTTCCGGTCACGTGACCTATTTGAATTTCCCGCCAAAAGGGAGGCCTCTCATTGGCTGCTTTTGAATTTCCCGCCAAAAGGGAGGCCTCTGATTGGCTGCAGGTCGATTGAGTAATAAACAGTACTTAACTATAGTCCCGTTCCGATACATACTATACTACTCCCCTCCCTCATGTCCAACCCACTTCTGGGGTGTTTACCTGCACCGCTGAAGGCCATGAAAATATTGGTTTTATCGAGATTTCATGCAGATCAAGACAAAAGGACTGACTCCTGCTTCCATCGTGACAAGGAAGGCCCCAGCTAGTGACGTCACTTTATTAACCGGAAGTGACACGGACGCTGGTTACCCGGTAACATATTTTCCCGCGTCGTCAAATAATCTCAACACTCCTCCTCGACAAGTGAAAATATATAACTTGAGAATACACACAATGAATAAGAACTTATGAATATGAATATGTGAGTGTAAAACACTCCTCCTTAAAACATAGTTTTAGTGTCTGTTATTGAAACACTCCTCCCGAATATTGAATCTTTACTTTTTGAGAAATAATGTTCAGTGTCTCTTCAAATTTCTGAAGTCCTTATCTTGACTTATAAATGTCGTCCAGTAAACTGGTGTTAAATGTTAGTTCTTAGTTTCCTCCAGTAAACTAGTAGTCCTTGAATGACTGTCAAGTTACATACTAAAATAAACCAGTTACTTTAACTTATTTAGTTACACAAACTAGACAAATAGCAATCACCTGCTATTATTATTTAATTAAAACATAATAACTAAACTTGGAAAGAGAGGTCACCAGTACTTCATTTCCGTGTGAGGCTTCAGCCCTCACCTCCCTACTCTAAAGAAAAAATCCAGTGTCTCCTGTACACACGGTGTTCTCCTGTACACACAGTGTTCTCCTGTACACACAGTGTTGCCGTACATCACTCAGTGTCCCATGTACACACTGTGTTCTCCTGTACACACTGTGTTGCCGTACATCACTCAGTGTCCCATGTACACACTGTGTTCACACAACAATACACACACATCAGTTATCACAATACACAAATAATACACCCCCCCACTTCGTCCTATAGTGTCCACAATACAACACAGACCCTTCTGGCTACTTACACGACCTCTGTAACTGCCAGCCACTGTCTGTAACTCCATGTAACTGTCTGACACAATCTACGACTTCTTGGTGTATAATATCAATAAACGTGTCCCTGGACACAACTCAAAACACACACACATCCCACGTCGTCCGATAGTGTCCACAATACACAATACAGAGCCTCCTGGCTACTTACACGTCTCCTGTAACTCCCAGCCACTGTCTGTAACTCCCTGTAACTGTCTGACACACCCGACGACGATGTCCACATGTAAACTTCACTTTAACTGTCCTCGCCTCAGCGTTCCCGGGACCTTGGCCGACCTCAGGCCGCTTCCCAGTTTCACTTTCCAATGTCTCAATGCCTACACGTTTCCCTGCTGCCTTCTTAGTACACCGACACAGCAGCAGATCGTACACAGCGTCCTCGCCTCTGCTGCTGCTACTCCCAGCCTGCAGCCACGCCGCTCACACGTGGTTCCCGGCACCTTGTCCGACGTCAGCCCGTCTCACTCTCAGGCTGCCTCCCACGTCGTCCCCGGGGCGTCCAAAACTCGCCGATCTTCCAAGTCTTTGAAAGTCGACTTCTAATGCCCATCCGACTTCCAAATTCGTCCACCAATTACTCCATACCTTCATCCGCAGATCGAAGCGTTCCTGGGTCCATAGCCTATTGGTTTTATCGAGATTTCATGCAGATCAAGACAAAAGGACTGACTCCTGCTTCCATCGTGACAAGGAAGGCGCCAGCTAGTGACGTCACTTTATTAACCGGAAGTGACACGGACGCTGGTTACCCGGTAACATATTTTCCCGCGTCGTCAAATAATCTCAACAGAAAACGGGCATTTCTCTGCCCTGCTTCAGTATTTTCACATTTTCACTAGGAACAGAATGGAATATCAGATTCTTTCTGACACCCCCTGATAGCCAATTTTCTTGGCTTTCTAACAATGCAAGGGTTTGATAATAATTCAATTTTTAACAGTGTTTTAATAGGATCTCTATGGAGAAACTCTCACAGTAGCAGAAGGTGCACTGAGTTTCTTTCTGGAGTTTCTGGGTTAGACATCATCTATGTACCCATTTCCATTTTAAATGGCACTGAAATGGATAAATCTGATGGCCTGAGGGCATAGAGGACACTTTAAGCTGTGTCTGAGACCTAGCTCCATTTTTCTACCATTATTCAAAGTGCATCTGTCATTGAGAAACATAACTAAGAGGCTCAAATCATCATCAAATATCAATATAATCATAATGGAGTTCTTGCATGAGAAGTTCAACAGAATTAGTACAACTTGAATATTTCTTATCTTTCAGGACAAGAGTTTCCATTTTATCATGTAATACATATACTATGGTCTCTTAGGGAACGTTCACAAATGACGTCACCTGCTAGGGGGTGGGTGGGTCTTTGGGTTTAGTGACGACA
Source organism: Harmothoe impar (assembly GCA_947462335.1). Lineage (NCBI taxonomy): Eukaryota > Metazoa > Annelida > Polychaeta > Phyllodocida > Polynoidae > Harmothoe > Harmothoe impar. Next base: position 76,143,601 of record OX381711.1, read on the forward strand.
AGTGACATGGGGCTGGGGGGGTCTCTGGGTCTGTGTGACATCACCTTTTCAACTCCAGACATACTTGTCAATAATAATGACAAAATGTAGCATAGATAAAAACGAAATGACTAATTAGAATAAAGGAATTTCCCTGATATTGTACATATCAGGATTAAAGCTGATGTCAGTGAAACAGTATCTCAGCTATCTAGCTGGAATGGCAACTAATTGGCTATTGTCACACGGTTCAGAAAGTAACTTGGACTAGTACCAGTCCTCAATATATATGTATAATGCTACAACAACGGGACAAATCTGACTTTGTCTCACCAAAGTGATGCAGGTGCAAATAGTGACATATTTGACCTGGTGACATCTGACCGGCACCTAGCACTTGTATCTACAGTGAAAGATATCTAAATGTAACACTTAATAACTACAATGTATGTATCAAGGACAAGGATAACTTCAAATTTGGGGCTATTCTGAGATTGCCCGTCAAAAAAGTTGACTGGTCAAAAACGTGAACCAGTCATATACAATACATCATCATTTGCACCTGCATCACTTTCATGAGACGATGACAGATATCAGTGAGGAGAATTTAGGGGTTATTCAGGTATTAGTATGTACATTTGTGAATGATTACTAGTAGATTCTACCCTCATGTCTATATTAAGTTGAACTGTGTAAGACCGTGCATTTAAGCTGGTAGGGGGGGGTCTTCAAAATTAGTGACGTCTTTCTTAGGGGGGTTATTGCTGGTAGGTGACAAAAGGTGACAAGGGGGTGGGGGGGGGGTTCTGAAAATGACCCTAAAAAAGGTGACGTCATTTGTGAATGTTCCCTTATCATACACGACAAGATAACCTACCTTACAGTTACACGTAGTACGTGAATCGCTCCTGACAGAGAACATTAAGTTTAAGCTGAGAAATTGACTGTATTATTTGATTTTAATCAAGACAAAATAAACGAAGGGCTGCATTTTAGCTGTGAGGCTAATTCGAGGGCGGCAGCCATACTTGGTTTAATGAAGAGAACTAGGTAGCCTTTCATGGGCACTTGACAGGTTAACACTTTGATAACTTATGACTTTGTCTTGTTAATACAAAAACCATGTGTTGCACTTTCCAATGAATCAAATGTAATATTAATTACCGTAAAACCTTGCATATAAGCCTAACTCGCGTATAAGCCGCACCCCGAGTTTGGTGCGATCCTATAAGCCGCAGAGGCCATCTGAGAATTGTTCATTTGGTACTGTAGTATACTTATAAAAACTTTTGTATAAGCCGCACCCTATATAGGCATGTTTGGTATCAAAAGAAAGCTGAGCCTAATTCGCGTACAAGCCGCGGCTTATACGCGAGGTTTTACGGTAATAAACTGGTTCAGCTTAATACGTAGGATCTTTGAGACCCGTCACTTCAATGGCATTGTAATACATTACAAATGCATGTTGGAGTCTACATCTAGTTTGCACTTAAAACCACATGATATTGATTCTGAAAAAGTGTGGAAAGTTTGGATCATCTCAGGGTTCTTCTATTTTGGGTTTGTTAATTTCTAGGAATTTTGAAATTTCATTTTTGAATTTGCCAAGAGTTTCTAATGCACGATCGTCAGGTTCAGGTTCATTCCACACAAAGGCCAAAGTATGCTCCAGGCTCCTCGTATATGCACCACCATGGGCAGTATGACATTTGAGTATCGGCCCTCCCATGCTCTAGTGTTCAAGTTCCTGTGATCTTTGTACTTATTTTTAAATGGTTTGACGAAATATCAAGTAGGGTAGGCCTAAGCACTGATCCTCGTATTTCGCAAAAGCTGAATAACCAGCCCCCGTATTTCCTCAAACCTCCGTATTTTGCAAAAACTTCACTTCCAGTCTGGCGTAGGGATACCAAGGGTCAGCGGGTTAAAGCTTCCAGTTAGAGTGTGGCCGAGATGGTCTAGTGGTTAACGTTCTCGCCTCCCATGCGAGCGGCCCGGATTCGATTCCCGGCCAATGCGGGGACAAATTCGTCATACAATTTTTTTTTTTAATCGGCTCAAGAAATAGAAAAGATCCTATATTTCGACGTACAATAGATGAATTATGCCCAAACCCCCAAGAAAAATTGGTTGAGACTTATTACCTTGATAAATCGGCGAGAAAATGTATCGTTACGGTGATTTAGATTTAGCTCAGCGCCGATCAGCTGATCGGTGACCTACATTAAGCTTGGGACGATGACACTTTTTTTAGTTGACTTCGTTTTTAATGGAAACGAAGCCTAAGCACTACAAAACATCCCATATTTACATGTACAATAGCTGAATTAGGCCCTAGCCCCCCAGAAAATTGGGTTGAGCTTCTCTTAGTTGATAGATTGGCAAAAAATTGAGACGATAAAAATGTGGCTTAAAAATGGAACTTAAACAAATCCTGTATACTTATCCATCCTACTTCGTATGTAAGCTTCCTTCAACTGATGAGCATACAGACGATCCTCAAGGATATTTAACTAAGCCACTGCATGAATGTTATACCTTGGTGTCAAATGGTCCACTCTTTGAGCTACCTTGAGACCCTTATTCTGTGCCTTTTGTCTCTTTTTCATAACATATTTTTTAACACCAGCATATAAAATGTCTCCATATTCCAAAATGGGTAAAATATGTCTTATACAACAATATAGCCATTTGTATATCTATAAATGCATTTAATCTTGCCATTTGGTACGCCCTATATGCCGTAGCTTTCAGCTGGTGATTAGCAAACTTCTCATAAGATAAAGCACGGTCTAAAATAACACCAAGGTATTTATATTGTTCCACCTTATGATTAAATTCATTATTTATATGTAGCTTGCAATTATTCCAATGTGCAGGACCTGTGAAACACATGAATTTTGTTTTCTTACTATTAATAGTTAACCTGTTAAGTTTGCACCAATCTGCATACAATTGCAAATCCTCTTGCATCTTTTTGTTAACATCCTTTTGATCCTTGCCTCTAACATATAAAACAGTATCATCTGCGTATAGTAAAACCTTGCTATGCTTACAAATCCCCTCAATCTCGTTGATATATAACAAAAATAACAGCGGTCCTAGAATAGACCCTTGTGGTACTCCACACTTTATATTAGCTGTAGCCGACTTGTAGTTATTGGCTAAAGTACACTGTTTCCTCCCTACCAAATAATTTTGTAACCAGATACCCGCCTTCCTCACTATTCCATATCTATCACATTTACGCAATAAAATACTATGGTCTACCGTATCAAATGCTTTTTTAAAATCTATAAAAACTGCTAGTGTATTATTCCCAATATTACGTTCCCTTAAGATGTCCCCTATAGTCTGAAATAAGGGTTGATGTACGCGAGTACCATGACAAGCAGAGTCTTAGTGTATTCAAAACTAAACCTGATATTGATAGTATATATGTTGAAGATAACACACAGCAAATATAATGATATACAGAGCATTTTTAATGAAATTAGAGTAAAGTTGGCATTGTCACCAAAATCCACACATCTCGCAAAGTTTGTCGCCCGTAAAAAAAAAGTCTTGGGTTTATGGTTTTCAAACTTGGCATGCCTACTCATACATATTGTTGCAACATGTGTACCAAATTAGAAGTTACTGTGGTGTTTATTTACAGTTTTACACATGGTTGAATGCTTATGACGGAAAGTCCGTAACGATAACTCCGAGTTATGTTTGCCGGTGAATAAAAACTGACCCACTAGGATAAGCTCTCCCTCAATAAAATAAACTTGTATAAAGATCAAAGAAGGTTTTTGGAATTTTTTAATTCTCCAGAATAGGGACCAAAATTGGGGGATTTCTCGGATTTCTGACTCATATGTCCGTCGCCATTTGTTGTTCTCCCTCAAATTCTTAAGACCCTTAAATATCTCAATTCTTTGAGACATGGAGTTCAACTTGAACATCACTGGTCTTGGCCTTGGATCACCTTGGTTGTAGCGCCCTATCCTGTAGATCTGGTGAGTTGCTGTGTGGTCGTAGGTCACCTTCAAATCAACCAAGAGCTCATCGATCTGTCTCACGGTATCATTGTCATCTGGTCCAGGTAGACCAGTAATGACCAAATTACATGCCCTTTTTTCCCTTTCCTGATCAGCCACTTTCTCTTCAAGAGACTCAATCGTCTTTTCTTGTCTGGCCTGCATGGCATAGGCCTTGCCCACATCTAAATCCAGCAATTACGTTCCCTTAAGATGTCCCCTATAGTCTGAAATAAGGGTCGATGTAGGCGAGTACCACGACAGGCAGAGTCTTAGTGTATTCAAAACTAAACCTGATATTGATAGTATATATGTTGAAGATAACACACAGCAAATATAATGATAAACAGAGCATTTTTAATGAAATTAGAGTAAAGTTGGCTTTGTCATCTTTAAATTTCACCAAAACCCACGCATTTCATTTTTTATAACCAAATCCTCCCTTTGTTTGTCAAGGGTTTCTTCAACTTGGTCCTGCAGTACTACCACCGCCTCTGCAAGCCTTAGCATGTTGATCAATTATCGCTCACCGCTCTACTAAACTCCCTTATTTATCAGTCAATAAGAATTTTTACGAGTTTGTTTTATCTCCCCAAGCTTCCCTCGTGCTTAATCTTCCACACTTGATCAGGTAGGTGCTTCAATTTCTCTTGAGTCTCGTAATTTTGACGTTGTTGTGACCTGCCAGGTGCGCCACGTCCAGCTACGTTGACAACATGCTCAGTCGTTCTAAGGATAGCTAAATAATGGATACCTGGATTTAGACAGTAACAGAACATTTACAATGTCCATATATAATAACATAGATCAATAGGGTTATTGTGTGATGTCTTGGCTGTAATGTACTTTTGGATTTTCTATTCTATAGTTATTACATCTACATTTAAAGCATTGCAACATGGGTAAAATCTCCAAAGTCAGGATACGAGATGTTCTCATTGATTAGATACACGTGTGTATTTTGAGCAGTTATCAGCACTATACTAACAGGATGAATTAGCTCATGAATGGAAAATCTTAAATCATGGCAATGTTTCACAGAAAGAAAGATAATAGATCAAACATTTATATTTATTCAAAAATAGTACATATATAATGAGATCTCTATAATAAACTATCCAATAATCCGTCTTATCTACTGCCAGGTTAACAAGTGTGTCCATTTCATATACAGCATACAGACCCATATTTCCCGTAGTCTTAATCGTCCCATCCTTTAGAATGCACACTGTAGTTAAACTAAAGGTAAATGGGTTCAGTATTCTACTACTTATACTTGTGTTTCAAAAAAAAGAAAAGAAAAAAAGAAAGAGAGAAAGAAAGAAAAAGGGCTTCGGGGGCAGAGCCCCCCCCCCTACATTTACAGCAATGTTACGCACTTACAATGCTGAAATGTACAGGATAGATCAGGAAACATGAACCTTTTGAGATTACAGGTATTATGTGTGAAATCTAGTCGCTTGGTCAGTTGATTCCCCCACGTGCGTCTGATAATTATCACTACATTGTATAGTACCAATGAGTGATATATATTGACTCATAATATATCATTAATTTTTTTCTATCAAACATATTTCTCAGATTTCTAGGTCAAATCTCTACTTAGTTCCCCATAAACTTCCTGAAGGTTTTCTTCAAAATAGGCTAACTACCTTATATGAATGTTAAGTAATAATACAGAGAAAAGTCCCGACAATTGCAAGATAGCATAAATTACTACACTAATAAATTGGGTTACTTCCGTAATACTGCCCAGCTAACAAAAAAAACACATGTTATTCTACGTAAAAACAACGTTTTAAACTTTACATAACGTTATGCCATACTAAAGAGCCGTAGAAAAACGTTGACATATAACGTTATAAAATTGTGTATAACATTATCTATTTACTGGGTAGGTGTTCACATTTGCAGCTGTAATTTTACACGTTCTCTTTCATATAAAGATTCAACTTACCGCATATATTGAAACAATGCTGAGGCTTCTAATCTAGATGGAAGTCCAAAGGATGAAAGAGCACTTTCAATTTTAGGTCCATTATGAAACAAACTATATATTCAAATGGGAGTTCAGAGGACGCTTTACTTGAATGATAAAATAACGTGGCCCCTCTGAGGTTCATACCCTTCAACTACTTTGCTTGTGGGTTACTTAAAACTGAGCTTGAAGTAATGTGTTAATGCATCATGTTTATAAATGAATACAAGCCTTGTAGAATCATGCCGTTAACACCTTATTATTGTGTGCCCCTTATATCAGGCCTGGCAGTCTGTACAATGACACTCATGTTCTAAATGCTGTACCAGATTTGGTAGATGCACAAAACCACGGACACACTTCTCACAGTTTGTATAGTCAGATGCAACATTCATTCGATGAAATCTTAATTTGACATGAGATACATCCCTTGCTGTTTTGTGTGATTCAATATGATCAATAAGTTCTGAAAGGTTGACAAAACCTTGTACACATATCAGACAACAATGTGAAATATATGGCTCAGTCCCCAGATTCCATACCCGTTTACATACAACTGACTTTCTCTCTTCTAAGGCCTTATAGCTTTTTTCCCCCTGCATAGTGAGTCTAGAACCTAGAGAAGCAGAGTGCTCCGACATCCTCAGAGACACTGTACACTGCTGCAGTGTCTGCAGGCTGTGACTGTTGATGTGTTGTGTTAGATGTGATAAACCACTGAACCTTTGACCACAGTAGGAACAGACATGAGGTAACAAGACACTGCCCTTCTGATGAATGCCAGGTTTCCTTCTAGTATAAGATACTATTTGTGGCCTTTTGTGACTTGCTGCATTTCTCTGAGATACGTGGGTTCTTACATGTTGTCTTAAGGTATCTTGCCTAGTGAAACTCCGTCCACAGTCTGTGCACACATGCCGCTCGCCTCCTGTGTGGGTCATCGTGTGTCTCTTTAAGCCACCTCGCTCACTGAAACATGTACCACAGTCTGAACACACATGAGGTTTCTCTCCTGTGTGGGTCATCTGATGTATCTGTAGATAATCTATTCGACTGAATGCTTTACCACAATCTGGACACACATGAGGTTTCTCTCCTGTGTGGGTCAGTGTATGCTTCTGTAGGTCACCAGAACCAGTGAACCCTTTACCACAGACTGAGCAGACATATGGCCTCTCTCCTGTATGAACCCTTATGTGTACTGTTAAGCTCCCTGAGAGTCTGAACCTTTTACCACAATGTAAACACACATGTGGTTTCTCTCCTGTGTGGAGACTCATGTGTAACCGTAACATACTTTTCTTTTTGAAAGTTTTCCCGCAGTCAGCACATTTATACTGTTTCACTTTCTTTTGCCTTGGCACATATGATTCTGTATGGGTCAGTGCATGCTTTTTGAGGCTCACGAGATTCACAAATCCTATACCACAGTCTGAACACACATGGGGTTTCTCTCCTGTGTGAGTCAATTGATGTCTACGTAAGACTCGTAAAAGCCTGAATGCTTTCCCACACTCTTTGCATACATGATTCTTTACTCCCGTGTGAATCCGTTCGTGATCTCTAAGGTTGCCTAATTGAGCGAATCCCTTGCCACAGGCTACACACACATGGGGTTTCTCCCCTGTGTGGGTCCTTCTGTGCAGCTTCAGACTCGCTTTATATTTAAATGTTTTCTCACACTGGGAGCAAGCATGGGGCCTGTCAACACTGTGCGTCTTCATGTGTCTAATTAGATTGCTGCTGTGGTTGAAGCCCCTGCCACAATCATCACACACAAATGGTTTCTCATTCTTATGTATCATTATGTGCAAGTTTAATTGATGCTGTGTTGGGAATGGTTTACCACAGTCTGAACATATATGTGTCTTCTCCCCATGGGAAATCATGTGTGCCCGTAGGCGACTGATGCCAGCGTAACCCTTTCCACATTGTGTACACTTATAGTGTCTCTCAGTCTTGTGCATCAACATGTGGGACTTCAGATGAGACGATCTTCCGAATCTTTTACCACAGTCTGAACATGCATAAGGTTTCTCCCCTGTGTGGGTCCTCATGTGTCTTGCTAAATCACCTGTACAAGTAAATCCTTTATTGCACTCTGAACACACAAATGGCCTTTCTCCTGTGTGAGTCCTGATGTGCAACTTGAGACTCTGCTGCAGACTAAACCCTTTACCACAGTCTGGACACACATGAGGTTTCTCTCCTGTGTGGGTCAGCATGTGGTTCTGTAGTGCAGCTTTCTGTTTGAACGCATTTCCACATTTTGCACATTTGAATGGTCGCGCCTTTCTGTGGTTCCGCACGTGTGACTTCAGTTTATCCAACGCTGTGAACTGTTTACCACATTCTGAACACGTCGGTGGTTTCTCCCCTTTATGCTCCATGACATGTACCTTCAGGCTCTCTGAGTACCTAAACCCCTGACCACAGTCTGTGCACGCATGAGGTTTCTCTCCTGTGTGGGTCAGCATGTGTTTAAAAAGTGATGCCTTACTGATGAACCCCTTACCACAGACTGAACACACATGGGGCCTCTCCCCAGTATGACTCATCATGTGTGCGTCTAGCTTCGATTTGAAAATGAAGCCCTTTCCACAATTTACACAGTTGTAAGGTCTGTCATCAGCATGGCACCATCCATGCACAACAAGCTGGGCTGAATTTGTAAATTCTTTACCACAGTCTGAACACACATGTAGCCCTTCTTTGGTATGAAATCTGGTGTGCTGTTTCAAGGTATCTAGGCGAGTGAATCTTTTGCCACAGTCTGAACACACATGGGGTTTCTCTCCTGTGTGGGTCATCATGTGTTTCTTTAGGCTACTTGACTTGCTGAATCCTTTACCACAGTCCGAGCATACATGGGGCTTCTCCCCTGCCATCATTGCTTTGTATGTGTCTGTTAGTTCTTGTAACATATACTGTAAAACCTCGCGTATAAGCCGCACCTAAGTTTGGTCTGATCCTATAAGCCGCAATAGTGATTTGCTTATGTTGACTTTACTACTGTACCATAGTAGCAAGAATTTGTGTATAAGCCGCACCCGGATCTGGGTCGATCCTATAAGCCGCCACCACTGATATGTACAAGCCACGGCTCGTTTATACGGTATAGGTTTTACAATATAGCCTGATTGAGTAGCACTGGGTCAGGGCAGTCTTCTTGATTCACACTTCAGCACAGCCTAAAAGAAAAGAAAGGTTTGGGATTTAAATATGTGTTTCAAAATGCAACTACTGTATTGAACCATACAACCCAAACTGTGGTAATAATGGTGAAATACAAGTAGAAATAGAGAGGTGTAACATGGCAGGAGTAACAATAGAGGTATTGGGCAGTACTGCAATATGTACATAAAGCCTTATGATGAACAGGCAATAGATATATAGGATAAATGTACTGTGACAGCTATAATATAAGAAGTGTAATGTGGGTAAAACAAGGCAAGCACTAGTGCATGGGTCCATTGGGGTCCCAGGAATGGGGTACATAACCAGAGATAAGGTAACGCTGCAAGACTCACTGCAGCCATAAGGCCTGCTAACAACTGGGGAGTGGGGTCTGTTGTTACACGGCGCTGCAGGGGCAGGGTTGTAGGGGGTGGGGGGGGGGGGGGGGGGGGGTCAGTAGCAAGGGGGTGGGGCAAGAGGCAACACGGCGCACGTAGGAACAAACAGAGCTAGCGCCATTAACATAGAACCCTATGGAGGGTGCAGAGGGGTCCCCCCCCCTGAGGTCGGAAAGTCGCCGAAATTGAGGGGTCCAGGTCGAAAAGTTGCTTTTTTGGACCCTTTGATCTATAGTAAATTTTATTCAAAAGTCGCCAGGTCACTTATATTATTGCTTTAGGTCGGCAGTCGCCTCCAAAACAGCCCAGGTCGCCAGGTCGCTTTTGACCCATCTGGAGCCACCTATGGGTAATGTATTGAAAATAGTCAACGCAGGAAATATGCCATCGGGTACTAGCGTCTAGTTCACTTCCGGTTAATAAATGTGACGTCACTAGTTAGCGCCTTCCTTGTCGCAATGGAAGCAGGAGTCAGTCCTTTATCTTTATCTGCATGAAACCTCGATAAAATCAATATAATGATATGGGGAACGGAGTAATCCATAAACACCCAGTAGCAGGCATGAGGTCACACGGCGCATGTAGGGACAGACCGGACAAGGGCCGTTAACATGGAGGTCTATGGGTAATGTTATGTTATGAGCAACCAATAGGGGAGAATGGGGAGGGTTAGTAGAAAGTAATGCATCCCCGGGGGGGGGGGGGACTTGGTATATTTTGCCAGCTGGGAAGGGTACTTTTTGAGCAAACACCCCCCCCCCCCACCAAGGGTCTGCTTTTCACCAAAATCCCCCTCACCAAGGGTCAATTTTCACCAAAATCTCCCTCACCAAGGGTCACTTTTCGGAGATTTCAACAAAACCCCCAGAAAGGGTCACATTTTAGCCTGTCTATGCTGGGCCCTGTATGCTCAGTGTAGTACCATGGGACTTGTATTCGTGGACTGTGATTCAATGTGAATTTGTATCTGCCATCTCCTACATGGATTGTGAGCTGACGCTGTTTGACCTACCAAAAATACATGTTAAAATTATGTGTGAACAAAAAAGCCTTGACATGGATTTGAACTCATGACCCATTGATTGGTAGGCCAGAGTCCTAACAACTCCCCCAATCTGAACAGATGACCTAAGGACTGACAATAGAGGGCTATAAGTGAAAGGTTTATGACCCCTAAAACTCCGATTTTGGACATGACAGGAACCCGCTTCAGCTAAAGGTCTCACAAGGTAGAATTACTGCATCCTGCTAGTGCCCTATAGACTATGACTGCTGATAGACACTGGTTGGACACAGAAGACAAGGTGACATGTGGAGACTAATATCATCTAATAAATAGACAGAGCTGCACGCTAAAGTAACCGTGTCAGTGGTTATTGCACAAGCAGTGCATGGGCCGTATTGCACGCTGGCCGCAGGCCTAGTGCAATACGGCCCATGCACTGCGAGTGCAATAACCACTGATGGGGTCACTTTTAAGTGACGCTCTGTATTTATTTCAGGGTGTTTCAATCTAAAACATTTATGCAGTGCATGTTTGTTTACTTCCGCAATGGTTTTTTTACTTCCGCAGTGTTTGTTTACTTCCGTCGGCCGCCATTTTGAATTCTGCAAGGTCACGTGACCCTCGGAGCGTGCAATACGGCTACAGTGTGCAATACGGCCTAGGGATATTGGGGGTGCAGAGGGGTCCCCCCCCCCTCAGGTCGGAAATTCGCCGAAATTAAGGGCCTTAAGTCGGAAAGTCACTTTTTTAGACTATTTTTACTATAGCCAAATTTGTCTAAAAGTCACTAGGTCGCTTAATTTATTGCACCAGGTCGAAAAGTCGCCTGGAAAACGGCCCAGGTCGCCAGGTCGCCGAAAACCGCTCTGCAGTCATGTTATTGCACGCTGTCCCAGGGAACGGCCCTCCCATTGCTTTAACCTTGTTGTTCCGTATTCACCATGAAATAAAGCTGGATCTCACACGAGCTGAGTTGTTCTCCATGGGCAGGGGACGTCTCTACCAATAATACTATAGAAGGTCACTGAGGAAAGGTATATAGAAGACACACGATAAATACTATGTTTGGACCCTGCTGTACAGAGAGCCCAAAACGGCATCTACCATAAGTGCAGGTTATCCAAGTGCGGGTTCTACAATATCATCAAAGTCCAGGATGCTGTTTTTCCACAAATTTGCGGACATCCGCAAATTTGCGGACGTCCGCAAATATATTTATGGAGTTCGGCAAATTATGTCTTTTTGGTACTTAAGTATACAAATACGGACCTCTGTATATATTTGCCGACATCCGTATATATTTGCGGAGCTCCGCAAATTTGTGGAGAAACGGGACCCTGGGACTGGTAGCAGGGTCCCGTTTCTCCACAAATTTGAGGAGCTCCGCAAATATATACGGATGTCCGCAAATATATACGGAGGTAGTATTGGTATGCTTAAGCACCAAAAAGACATAATTTGCGGAGCTCCATAAATATATTTGCGGACGTCCGCAAATTTACGGACGTCCGTATATTTGTGGAGAAACACCATCCAGGATGGCTTTTTAAAAGTATAGAACAGTATTAACATCGTAATTTTCAGACCCCAGGTGCGGGTTATAGGATTCTTCGAAAGTCAGGGTAAGGGTTATACGTGAGGTGTAAGTTATACACTGGAATTTACAGTGTATTGCTTTTTTTGTTATGCACACGAATTATTAGATGTCTACGATATTTACTTATGAGGTAATTGACTATTGTCACATTTTATGCTGTTAACAAGAACCATCATTTATGCAAAAGACTAGAACTCATGCAATCGAGTAGTTTCACTATATTCTTTTGTACGAGGGGGCGAAATTATTTGAGTAGTCTCAATTGTTTCTGTCAATGGCCCTTCGGCGCGGTTTACAGCTACAGTAGCGTGTTACCCTCCCCCCCCCCCAAAAAAAAGGGGGAAAAAAGAAGAAAAAAAGTGCCCCCCCCCCCCCCACACCTTGTTTAGTCTGGTCGAATGTGAGCAACGTGGGGCCTTTATTCATGATCATTCTGTAGGTTTTTCTGAAGTATTTTCCATTTCTTTATATATAGGCCCCATTTTAGCGGTTTTGATGCTTGACGGTCAAAGAAGTCACCCAGTAGAAGACTATAAACTTGTATTGATCTCATGAGACACAGCCATATACCTATAGAATCATCCATTGTAAGGAGTATTTAAATGGACCGTATCTTATTGTGCATGGATTTTTTCCAGTTTTAGCTCCCCACCAAAGGCCCCCCCCCCCCTCCTTACGCGTCGAAAATTGCCACGCGCGCGAACACTTTAAGGCATAGTAATGCGTGGGCTTTTTGGCTCAAAACAGGTTAAAATAATTTCACCCTCCCTCCCCAGTCAAGGGGTCCAAATCTTTTTGCCCCTCCCCCCTGTTGCCCTGATCACTCCCTTAAGCGACCTGGCAACTTTTGGACAAGTTTGGGTATAGTAAAAATAGTCCCCCAGAAACGCGACTTTTCGACCTCAAGCCCTTAATTTCGGCAACTTTCCGACCTGAGGGGGTGACCCCTCTGCACCCTCCGATTCCTCCCAGCCCCGGGGATGCACGTGCAGCCCCACTACTTACCCCTGAGATCCTTGTTCCCTTGGGTCCTTGGATATGTGAGAGGCTGGGTGGATGCCTCCTACATGAGAGCCCGGTGTGGCTGGAGGATAACGTCATGGATGGCTAACTTCTAATGGCTCTATACTGCATCCAGCAATAGGTATACCATAGTGTTTCTGTTGTGACTTTAGTTGATGTTTGTAGAGAGTCCAGGAAGTCAGGGACAAAGATGGAAAACAGTGCAAGTAAACACCCACTACAACTGTGAGTTAGTGCATCTGCTCCACACTAGGGGGCAGCACTGTAAGTCAGTGCATCTACTCGCCACAAGGTGGCAACACTGACACTAGTGATGCGTTGTGATGCGTTCTGCTGTAATTTGTATTATGTTGGCTTATAACTCTAGCATAACAGTAAAATGTATCACTTATTTTAGTGCACTTCACTTATTCCGTTCTTATTTGCCGTTAAAACCAATTCTATTAATATAAATCTATTCAATACGTTTGTATCTCATGTAGTATAGCACTTCTCTTTGCAAACAATCTCCAATGCTAAAAGTTATGATGTGATAATAAAATAGTATAAGGGGTATCCTGACAGCATCAGTTACCGCCGGAATGAGCAATTCCAAATGGTAACTGCTCTTTGATAGTTCGCTGGCACGTACAACTAACCAAAATATGATGATAAAATAGTTGTATGACATTACGATATGTTCCTTTGAGTCACAACAGTGATTGAGATACACGGTATAGATGCGGGTCAGGCACCCTCCCTCCTGCCTCACAATAGCCCCTACACAAAGCCGCAGCTTGTCAGCACGCACCTGCCACTTACACCTCCCACCCATGGGGACAGCTTAATTTACACCTCATTTACTTAGGTAAGATTAATGGGCGAACACAAGGGCCAGGTAAAGAGGAACTGGTCATTTGTTAACAAATGGCAGGGGGTGATGGGCTTTGGGATGGGTGGGGGGGGGGGGGATGACAACGATTTTGGCCCCTATTCAACAAATGGACAACACATTACTGTGACCCATGATTGTGAACAGTAGACCCTTTAAGGACGGCATACCGTTAAAACATGACATTAATTTTGTCATCATGATGCACTAGTGTTACTCGCCAGGGCTGTATTGGTGCATCCACCTCATAGAGTCGGCATGATGCTTGAGTTAAGGTGTTACCATTTTAAAAAGGTCAGTATATAAGAGGATGTTCATGTTGCTTAGATATATTTGTGTATTTTGAGCAGAACTATCAGTGCTATACTAACAGGGAGAATTATGTATGAACCTGTATCATATACTATATTTATCCTTATAAATAAATTTTTCAATTAACACGCCATTGATAAAAGAATTACTTTAATTTCCATGAAGCTAAAATCATGGTACCAAGGGAAACAATGAGAAGACTATATATTTTTTTGGAAGGGTTTTAATCGTTTATTGACCACATCAATATACATAGTAAAGTTCATGTCCATCGACGTGTTATCACAGAATCCGGAGAAATCACATTTGTTCATTTTATGGTGTATAGTCAATGGTTTATAAAATAATTTTCTATGTCAATAACGATAAGGAAATGGCACTCAGCATGGCTGATTTTAGGTGCCAACCTTTACATGTTATCACGGTATCTAATGAGTACACTTGTTCTATAAAGAGCAAGATGGACTAGACAGGACAATACATTTTAATATTAAACTGAATTATGATGTACTGTTTGGGCAATAAAATCAGACTGGATATGATTACATATTTGACAGCGAACATCTACAGTGGTGATAAAACTTGAATGCCATGCTTAGAACGTTTAATATAATTTCACAGATTTATGAATATCCATAGACTACCGGTAAGTGAGGAATCATATAAGAATGTAAAATATATATCAGTCAATATATGCAGCCACTTTTTGGCTCAGCAATTTTTTCATTTCAATTTTGAAACTTGAAATGTCAACAATATTACGGTACTTCTGGTCAAGATCGTTCCAGGTTTGAGCCACAAACACCTCCACCGACTTCTCATAGGATGTTAAAATGATATGATTATATTTTAAAAGAGGAGCTTGAGCCTCTCGTGTATTTCTAGGTCTTATGTTTAAAGCATCAACCTTCTTTGACAATTTGAAGCCATACAATTGGGCATGATAAATTCTACGATCAACCAGCTTGGGTAACATTGCCTTTTTATGAATAAAGTTCGTGGAGGTGAGGATCGGAAGTTTATGACAATATTTGAGACATCTGTTTTGTACTGATTGTAAAAGGTGAGTACCGGTAGAACTCGCGCTGTGATACATGATATCAGCATAATCGAATAACGGTAGTACATAAGTCTTGTAAATGATCAGCATAATGACAGTAGGTACATAACATTTCAATAAGGCTAATAAATAAGACTTAAACCCAAGATTTCCTTTTAGTTCCTTCACGTGTTGGTTGAAAGTCAACTCATAATCTAGGGTGACCCCTATAGGTACTTGAAAGTCGGTACAAATTTTAGTTTTTCGTTATTGATTTTAATTTGAAGATTTCTGATTTCAATATTTTTGGATTTGATTTTGGAAGAAAAGAGCATTAATTTAGTTTTCGATTCATTTATAGTTAATTTGTTTCTTGAAGACCAGTTTACAAAATTGTTTAGCGAAAGTTGCAGGTTTTCAGCTAGATTATGAATTGACTTTCCATATGTATAAAGTACCGTATCGTCGGCATACATTAACGTTTTTACATTTGAAAAATTTACTTTTAAGTCATTTACATAAATTAAGAAGAATAAAGGACCCAGAGTATCAGAGTATCAGAGTATCAGAGTATCAGAGTACTATATAGAACGACTTATGGAGAGGGTGTCAATCACTCCAAGATAGGAATATTACACGCCGTTCAAATGTTAACAAACTGCCATCTTGATGACGTCACAGGGCCGTGGGTTATTTCACGGGGTTGTTGAATATGGCACTCCTTTATCAAATCGATGAGGCTGCCCGTGTTTGATAAAAAATAAAACCTACAATTTCCATGAAATTCACAAAAATATGGACAACGCTAAATCAAATAGATTATCTCATATCCACAGTGTGTACATTGTATTTTACAGAGACTTCTTTTCACATTTGTTGACATCTCCCTCATAACACATACAGTATGTATGTGTCTCTATGTGTGCCTCAAGAACTGACACATCTGAAAATCCTTGTACACACACGGCACAGTTTATAGCCTTGCTAGTTCCATCATGTTTATAGTTGTGTGTCAGAGGTATGTGTGTATCAATATGGTTCTCTAGCCCATCCACATGAGAGAAACCTTTGACACAAGTCCTACAGCTTGTATAAGTACCAGAATCCTGGTTGGCTGAGGGTTCTGTACCAGCTGTTAGCTGTGGTGCATCTTGACGTCCATCAAAGTGAACATAACTTGTGTCAGAACATGTAGGACTACAGGAACTTTTCTGGGCTAGTGACTTATTTCGGCTTTCTGTGATGCCTTTGAGACCAGTGGATGTTTTTCCGCAATGAAAAATAACCCCTATGACCTTTCTTACTTCGATGTTCTTGTACTCTATTGAAGCAGCCAATGATGATTGAGGAGGAGAACCAGTTGCGCTGGCTGAACGTCTCTTGGGTCCTTCAGTAGTTAACTCAGCACTAGCTCTATGTGCAGGCTGCTTCTTTGCTAGTCTCGTCTTTGTTGTTTTAATTTTGTCTTTAGATGTTTTACATGTGTCGGTCTGATTATGGTGCCTTAGGCTACTTAGCTCAGTGAATCTCTTACCACAATCTGTGCACAGGTGGGGTTTCTGTCCTGTGTGCCTTGTTATATGTCTCCTAAGATTACATGGTGTACTGAATCCTGTACCACAGAGTGAACACACATGAGGTTTCTCCCCCGTGTGGGTCATTATGTGTGTCTTTAGGTGACTTGGTCTCCCAAATCCCTTACCACAGACTGAACATGCATGAGGCGTCTTTCCTGTGTGGATCATCATGTGTATCCTGAGTGTACTGCGCAGGGCGAATGCTTTACAGCAGACTGAACACACATGAGGTTTCTCTCCTGTGTGGCTCATCATGTGTGTCCTCAGATGACTCTTTGTGATGAATCCTTTACCACAGACTGAACACACATGGGGAGTCTCTCCTGTGTGGGTCATCATGTGGTATTTGAGTTTATATTTCTTAATGAATCCTTTACCACAGTCTGAACACACATGAGGTGTCTCCCCTGTGTGGGTCATCATGTGGTACTTTAGTCTACTTGTTTTCCCGAATCCCTTACCACAGACCGAACACACATGAGGCGTCTTTCCTGTGTGGATCATGCTGTGTATCCTGAGTGTATTTTGATGAGAGAACCCTTTACAACAGTCTGAATACACATGAGGTTTCTCTCCTGTGTGGCTCATCATGTGTGTCTTTAGCTGACCTGGAGTGATGAATCCTTTACCACAGACTGAACACACATGTGGTTTCTCTGCTTTGGGAGTTCCCACGGTGCTGGCAAAGTGTGATCTGAAATATATTTTAAAAGCATAGAATCAATTCATACCTTATTATACACTAATACTGTTCATGTATTACCATAAATTGCTGTGCATACCCCACATCTCGCCTTTGAACCATAACCAAAGTAAAATCCACATATAATTGATTTTTCCCTAACTGTTGGTGTTTATTGGGATGTGTGTCCCTCAACCAACCCATATTATAAAACGTCCATAAACACAGAATTTCAGCATGGGGGCGGGGGGATTTAGTGGCATTTTGTGTTGAGCCTATTAGGCTAACCATAGTGATTCTCCCTTAAGGGAGAACAGTGTTCAGTCTCTGTATCCACCTCCATTCAATGGTTCTTCTGAGTTTGTTTGCCACCTTGGAGGTTGGGTTCTAGTACACAAAATCGAGGATGTACACTTTGATGCGATTTTTTTCGGTTGTGATGAAACACACATTTAAAGGCTGAAACAGGTGTTTATCTATAAACATCAACTAGATCTTCATTCTGGGGAAAATTTCTAAAAACAAATTTATTTGTCTTTTGAGTTTGTAAAATCCAGAGGGCAGATTGCTGCCCAGAATCGACATATTTCAAGATGGGAACCAATGAAATTGTGGCATTTGAGGTCAAGGCTGAAGCTGACTAGAGGTCAACCGCAGGAGGGACTGATTAACCCACCCACCCACCTCTGAGAAATCTTAAAACACCCTCTCTGGATAGGTATATCTCCTACTATGCAGCCAATGTACATTCCCCTATTGTTTTAAGAATACTATCAATTCTCGCTCATAAGCCTGTACCCTGACTTTTGGCCAATCCTATAAGCCGCACTGGCAGAAGGCCTGGGAGAGACTTTGTTCATTAAAGGAAAATGAAAAAAAAAGGAAATGAGAATATATTTTTCAAATATGGTTTTTGAGCTTTGGAAATGCATTTTGATTTATCTTTTCCTTTTTTTACATGTTCCTGTAATGAACAAAGTGTCTCCCAGGCCTTCTGGCTGTCTATTTTGCAAGTAGGAACGAACTTACCGAGTCACTAGACGCCGCACATTCAGTGCGTAATCTTAAAAAACACACTTTTTGCGTAACCTTAATGATTCCTTCCATTTCTCAAGATGGCCCCATGGTATCGTCCCATCCTTTAGGGGTAGATGGGTTCGGTTTTAGTTCTGTTACAGTTTCATAAAGAAAAAGAGGAGAGAAAGAAAGGGGGGCGGGTGCAGAGCCCCCGGTATATACAACAATTTTACTAACGTACAGTGCTGCCATCTAGAGGATAGGCCTGGAAACTGAATAAGATTACACAAAAAGTGGGGATTTAAGATTATGCACTGAATGTGCGGCGTCTAGTGACTTGGTAAGTTCGTCCCCACGTGCTATTTTGTCTGTCTATGCTTTCTCATTTGCCCCTTCATGAATCATCCATGTTTATTCATCACAATATGGTGGTTTTCCCCAGATAAATCTGACAATCAGAAACCCATTGATAAAATATTTGATTTTATTATCATGAAGCTATAGGGGATACAAGGAGCTAACTGGACATAAGAACATAAATTAGGTGATCTACTTCACTACATTTAGAAAGAACCCATTTAGAGGAGAGGATGTCATTTCCCAGGGGACGCATACTTCAGCTAAACAGGAGTATCAAATTTACCTTTGGGAGGCGATATATGACATTCAAATCAAATATTCATGTCAACAATTCTGATGATCAAGATCCACATCATTACCTTGTTTATGTGAAATATGTTTGAATCTGATATTGATAACATTTGCTTGTAATAAAATAGTTCTTATTGAATTGAAACCACAAGTTGTGTCACACTAAACAGCTACTTAACAGATACGAAAATGACATAAATTTGCATTTCAATGCCCTCATTTACCCTGCACCTATTCAAGACCTGCACTTATTTGAGACCCCTGCGCTTATTCAAGCCTCTACGGTAGGTCATTTTACTAAAACATAAATACAGTTTACTGTAATTCAACATGTTGACAAAATCATTATGTTACACTTACAAACGTAATCAATGCTGTATCCACTATGACATTCAACTGAACACACTAAGACAGCTAGACACACATAGCGGAATCAATGCTCCTAAAGCATTTACCCGTAAAACCTCGCGTATAAGCCTAACTCGCGTATAAGCCGCACCCCTAACTTTGACAGATTATATAACCCGCAGAGGGGGTCTGAAAATTGTTAATTTGGTACTTTAGTATAGTTATAAAAACACTCGTATAAGCCGCACCCTTTATAGGCATGTTTGGTATCAAAAGAAAGCTGAGTCTGATTTGCGTACTAGCCGCGGCTTATACGCCAGGTTTTACGGTATACACATCTTATTGCAATTTATTAAAAGCAACAGTAAAATCAAGAACGGCATTCACTGCATGGAAACACATACCCTGCATGTTCCAGATTTGGTAGTTGCACAAAACTAATAACACATTTTTCACACTTGACATCTGTCATGAAACAATCCAAGTTTACCAACCTCTTGATAGACACCGTACACTGCTGTAGTACCTCCACACTGTGGGCCTTAACATGGTGTGTGAGATGAGATAAACTAGTGCACCTTTTGTCACAGTACGAGCAGGCATGACGTGATGATCCAGCTCCCCCTTGTCCCACCTGCACACTGTCCTCCGTTGATCCTGATGTGTTGGGTTCGAGTCCCTGCGTCAGCACGGTTTTGCAGTCACCAACCGCGGTGTTCATCGACGGTTGCTGTATATACGTATTGCTGAACCCAGGTGGAGGGACTCTATTCGAGTTGACGTCTGGTATATTATCAGTTGATGTTTTATAAGCAGCACTATACAGCACTAGCGCAGCCTCCAGGGGGCTCAGTTTGGCTTCTGGCCTCCCCTTAGTATTGTCCCCCTGTGTTGTAGGCGGCACCCCAATGTCCTGCAGTGGCTGTGGCACAGGCAGGGCTGTACTGGGGGATGTAGGAGGTTGTGTATCTGGTACATTCCTGTGATGAGCATCAGGCAAACCATCAACACCTACTGACTGTTCTGACCCATCCCAGTTCCCTTTACATACCTGGATGTGGTGTGTGAAATGAGATAAACTAGTGAACCTTTTGTCACAGTACGAGCAGGCATGATGTGATGATCCAGCTTCCCTTATCCCCACTGTGTCATGTGTTGACATGTGTGAATCCTCGTGTGGTCTCCTATGGGGTGAGATCTCAGACCCGACCCTGGTTCTAGATGTCATCCGGCAGTGTTCTTTGCCTCTTCCTTTATGATTCTGTAGATTCCAACTTGAATCAAACTCTATCCCACAATATGAACATGTGTACTGTTTTGTAGTCTTGTGGACGTGCATGTGTGTTTGTAGATCACTTTTCTGGCTGAATCCTTTACCACAGTCTGAACACACATGGGGTCTTTCTCCCGTGTGGAGTGTTAGGTGTCTCTTGAGTGTAATAAGTTCATGAAACCGGTCACCACAATGTGTACAGATGTGGGGTTTCTGCACCATGTGTGTCTGTTTATGACTTTTCAAACTGGCTTCTGTTTGGAAACCTTTCCCGCAGTCTGCACAAATGTTTGGTCCTCCCAATTCTTTGTGATCTTTATTATGGTGGTTTAGTTCAGATTTCCTGTTGAATCCCTCCCCACATTCTGAACGCTGGAAAGGTTTCTCTCCTGGGTGGATTCTCATGTGTGAATTCAGTGTCCCAAGTTGCCTAAACCTTTTACCACAGTCTGAACACACATGGGGTTTCTCTCCTGTGTGGTTCATCTTGTGTTCCTTTAGGTGACTTGAATTTCTAAGTCTTTTACCACGGTCTGAACACACATGGGGTTTCTCTCTTGTGTGGGTCATCATGTGTCTCTTTAGGTCACTTTGTCGACTGAACCCTTTACCACAGTCTGAACACACATGGGGTTTCTCTCCTGTGTGGTTCATCTTGTGTTCCTTTAGGTGACTTGACTTTCTAAGTCTTTTACCACGGTCTGAACACACATGGGGTTTCTCTCCTGTGTGGGTCATCATGTGCATTTTTTCACATCCAATGTCAGTAAACACTTTACCACTGTCCTGCATAACTTCCCGCATGATGTGGGTCCAAATGTGTTTCTTTAGATCATCTGAAGAAGTATATTTTCTGTCACAGTATGTACAGGCGAATCGTTTCTCATTAGTGTGGGTAGTCTTGTCCGTCTTCAAACTAGGTGCGCCAGTAGAGGTTTTGTCACAATTTGAAGAGGTATAAGCTTTTTCATACGTGTCCATGTGGTTCTTACTAAGACTGCTGTCATCGTGGGTTGTTCCACATGCTGAACCCTTTGACTGTCTCTGATCAGTGTGTGTCAGAATGTGGGCCTGCGGGTGACTTAATCTGGTAAATCCTTCACTTCGGGTCCTCCGATGATTTGGTGAATCATGTGAGGTAGTAGATCCTTCAACACAGGGAGGTTTCTCTCCGGTGTGGATTCTCTGGTGATCTGACAAGTCAGACGAAGAAAGGCATTCTTCAGCACAATTTGAACTGACGTCCAGCTTCTCTCCTGTATGTGTTCTCTCACGGTCAGACAAGTCACTGGGAGAAGTAAAACCTTCACCACGGTCTGCACATACATGGGGTTGCCCTCCTTCCTGGGGTTTCCCTTCATTATTGGT
Organism: Harmothoe impar; assembly: GCA_947462335.1. NCBI lineage: Eukaryota > Metazoa > Annelida > Polychaeta > Phyllodocida > Polynoidae > Harmothoe > Harmothoe impar. Next base: position 76,165,922 of record OX381711.1, read on the forward strand.
TTTCCCTTTTTCATGGGGTTTTCCTTCATCATTGGGTTTCGCTCCCTCCTGAGGTTTCCCTTCATCAGTGGGTTTCCCTCCTTCATGGGGTTTCCCTTCGTCATGGAATTTTACTCCTTTATGAGGTTTCCCTCCATCATGGGGTTTCCCTCCATTATGGACTTTCCCACCTACATGAGGTTTCCCTCCTTTATGGGGTTTCCCTTCGTCATGAGGTTTCCCACCTTTACGTGGTTTCCCTCCATCATGGGGTTTCTCTCCTTCATGAGGTTTCCCTTCTTTACGGGGTTTCGCTCTGTCATGGGATTTCCCTCCATCATGGAGTTTCCCTTCGCCATTGGGTTTTCTGCCTTCATGGGGTTTCCCTTCGTCATGGGGTTTGGCTCCTTTATGGGGTTTGGCTCTGTCATGGGATTTCCCTCCATCATGGGGTTTCCTTTCGTTATTGAGTTTTCCTGCCTCCTGAGGTTTCCCTTTGTCATTGGGTTTTCCTGCCTCCTGAGGTTTCCCTTTGTCATTGGGTTTTCCTGCCTCCGGAGGTTTCCCCCCATCATGGGATTTCCCACCATCATGGGGTTTCCCTCCTTTATGTGGTTTCCCTCCTTCGTGCGGTTTCCTGCCTTCAGGAGGTTTCCCTCCTTCATGAGGTTTCCGTCTTTCGTGGGAATACACCTTTTCATGGGCTGTCGTGTTATTTGATGATGCATTTGAGTCAGTAGTAATTCCTTTCCCAGAATGTTTCTGTGTCCTCTTACGATTTGATAAGTAATCCGGGGAAGAAGACAATACTTCATCATGGTGTGAACGTACACAGGGTTTCTTTCTTCTATGGGTGCTCCTGCTATTTGATGAGTGACTGAATATATGACTTAATAGGTCACCTGAAGTGGAACATTTGTCACCAGAGGATGAATCTTCTTCCATGTGTGGTCTCTTATGGTTTGATAGTTCATCTGAGGAAGTCACTTTATCAGGGGAGTCTGACGTCACATGAGGTTTCTCTCCCATGTGGGTCACCATGTGTCTCCTGAGGTTTCTGGCATCACTAAACCCTTTATCACAGGTCGGACACATGTGAGGTTTCTCCCCTGTGTGTATCCTCATGTGTGTCTGCAGGCTTTGTTTCAGTGTGAATCCTTTACCACAGTCTGCACACACATAAGGTTTCTCCCCCGTGTGGGTTATCATGTGTCTCCTTAGGTTACCAGCATCACCGAATCCTTTATTACACTTTGAGCACACATGAGGTTTCTCTCCCGTGTGAATCCTCATGTGTGTCTGAAGGCTCTGGTTCAGTGTGAATCCTTTACCACAGTCTGTACACGTATAGGGTTTCACTGCCGTAACAGCCATCATGTATGCTGCTGTATTTGACAAGACTACAGGTGTGTGTTGACGGGTGTCTTGCCTTATTGCAGGCTCCTTGATCTCACTGTATTTCAGACAGGACAGGCAGCTACACCTTTCGGGTATGCATGGTGGCCTAATAGAAAAAAGAGAAAACAAAATCTTATTAAGGCAATTGAAATGTATCTAGACATGTAAGTAACACATTTGTATTATGGTTTAAATACACAAAATTAACAACTAGTTGTACAGTTGCCTCACTAAATTGCAGCAAAATATAACACTGCGGTATCGTTCACATTATTGATAAGGAATCTCGTTAAGACATCATACATTGTAGTTACTGTAAATTCTCGCGTAGAGGCTAGTCAGACAATTCAGATCAGAGGCAACTTACAAATACGTAATTCTTTGCTAGTATAGTACAGTGCTAAAGTCGCAATAATCAGATGCCTGTGAAGATTATATGATTCTCCAAAAGTCTAGGTGCAGCTTACACACTAGCATTTACATACGCTCCTACACTAGTTGAGCACAAGTTTAGTCATCAAGACACAGATGAGCCCTCAGGGATCCACATGGGTATTAGCATATCTGTGGCATGAGTGGGCAGTCAGTGCTCATATTATTCTTTGTGTTATCTTAACGCATAGTAAGAGTGGATGAAAATGTTTAAATGACAATTGCTCAAAGGGTTTATGCAATATGATGTAGGTAAGAACCATAGACTTGACGGTCAACATGAACCTAGATATATCTAATGAGTGTGCATTATCTAATAAGCTGCATGCTTATACCTAATTATTATGCTTAATACAATCCATAAGTGGGTAGGAGGAGTAGGATTCTACCTTGGGTGGGCAAACAAACCTCCGATATATCTCATTTTATAATTATTAAAGAGGAATAATCTATTCATTTTTAAAATCCATAATTGTCCCATGACGGTAATTCATTAAACCATTCTTAAACCCAATCTTGCACCAAACTAGGCTAATTTGGAGGTGATCTGTACTTATTTAGGGCCATGCAATAATAGCCTTGTGTCCAATTTAGAACTGCTGGGCTCCCACTTGTAAACATGACATGGTAACTTATTACTATGGGGGAGGGGGTTGTTATACCAACTTGGTAGAATAAGTGAAACATTATTTACTTTGACTCAGGAATGGCAGTCACTGCAGTGACACACATACTCCACATGCTGTACCAGGTTTGGAAGTTCCACAAAACCTCGCACACATTTATCACAGTTTGCATATTGTGACACAGCAGCTTTGTGAGACAAGCCGTCCCCAGCATTCAGTACAGTTTTCCATGGCCTGTTTATGTGTTCTGCGATGTGTTCAGTAAGGTCAGACAGTTCTACAAAACCCTGTACACACACCTCACAGTCATGCAGTACACAGAGTAGAGGCTGAGGGGGAACACTAGGTTCCAGCTTAAGTGACCGTCCTAATGTAGAAGTCCCAACAAGCTTTGTCTCCTCTAGCATTGAGTCACTGAATACAGCCACACCTTCTCTAGACTCGGGTTGTTTCTCATGTTGGGTCATGTGCCACTCCACCTGAGATACATCACCAGACGTGTTACTACACCTGACACCTGGGTGTCCTGTAGTGTGTTCCTTCAAGTCTTGTCGGGATCTGAATCCCTCATCACAATATGAGCAAACATAGAGCTTTCCAGTTCTAATTAATGTGTACAAGTTATCAATCCTCTTCAGAGTAACTGAACAATGCTTCACTTTTCCCATACCATGTTGAGTAATTATTTTATGACTATGTGAACACACACGAGGTTTCTCTCCTGTGTGGGTTCTCATGTGTGTCTTTAGACTATCTTGACGGTGAAATCTTTTATCACAGTGTGAACACAGAAAAGGTTTCTCTCCTGTGTGAGTCCTCTCATGTCGTCTCAGCCTCCCCATAAGTACAAACGTTTTACCACATTGTGTACACACATGAGGTTTTTCACCACGGTGGGTCACCATGTGTGTAGCCAGAGTCCTTTTTTGATTGAACGCCTTTCCACATTCTACACACTTAAATGGTCTCTCATTGGTGTGCGTCAGTGAATGTAACTTCAGCTGGCTTAGCACTGGGAATCTTTTACTGCAGTCTGAACATGCATGAATCTTTTCTTCAAAATGATTTTTTTCATGCACCCTGAGGCTCTTAGGTCGGATGAAGCTTTTATCACAGTGCGAACAGGCATAGGGCCTGTCACCACGATGGATGGACATGTGCAGCTGCAGACTTCTTTGTTCTCTGAATGCTTTACCACAGTCTGGGCACACATGGGGTTTTCCCCTATGAGTCATCAAGTGGCTCTTTAGATGAGACTTGTGGTTGAAAGTGTCACCACAGTCAGCACATCTAAATAAACGCTCATCGATATGGCCTTGCATGTGAACCTTTAGATGACTTGATGTTGGGAACGCCTTACTACAGTTTGAACACACATGGGGGTTTCCCTTATGGGACAGTAAGTGGATCTGTAAACTCTTTTCACTTTTCAATATCTTCCCACATTCTCCACACTTAAAAGATATGTCTGTATCATGGCAGAGTAAATGTGACTTGAGCTGAGATGAAGTTGTTACTTTCTTCCCACAGACTGGACATTCATGCAGATTCTCCCCAGTATGGATCCTTCTATGTTCACTGAGATCCTTCACACATGTAAAGCTTTTACCACAGTCTAAGCAAACATGGGTTTTTTCCCCATGAACATTCAGCATATGTTTTCGTAGATTACCAGAATGACCAAATCTTTTACCACATTCTGAACACACATGTGTCATATCATGGCTTTTTATGTGGCCTCGTAGCTGAGCTTTTGTATTGTACCTCTTCCCGCATTTTGAGCACTTGTACTCTCTCTCATTCTTATGGATTAATAAATGTAATTTCAGTTGATCTAAACTTATGAATCCTTTACCACAGTCTGAACACACATGTGGTTTCTCACCTGTGTGTGTCTTTCTGTGTTTTCCAAGGGCGCCCAAAGTAGCAAACTGTTTACCGCAGTCTGAGCACACAAAGGGTTTCTCTCCTGTGTGGGTCCTAATGTGTTGTGTAAGGCTATTTTTACGTGGAAACCGTTTATCACAGTGCGGACATTGATAGGGCTTCTCTCCTGTGTGAACAGGCATGTGTTCCTGTAGATTAACCTTATGGTTGAACCCTTTTCCACATTTTGAACATTTAAATGATTTCTTATTTTTATGGGTTCGTATGTGTGCCTTTAGATGACCTAACATTATGAAACCTTTCCCACAGTCTGAACACACATAGGGTTTCTCCCCTGTGTGGGTCCTCATGTGTGCCTTTAGCTGATCCTTCTTTATAAACCGTTTAGGACACTTTGAGCACCTAATCGGTTTCTCACCTGTGTGTGTCATTCTATGAAAGCGTAGTGTACTTGGCGCATGGAATCCTTTACCACAGTCTGAACACACATGTGGTTTGATAGCTGAGTGATTCTTTAGATGGATCCCCATGGTCTTTTTTGTCATGAACCTTTTCCCACACTCAGGGCAGGAATGCTGTTTCAGCTCATGGTCAGCCATTATATCTCCTTTTGTGACGTGATCAGCGATTGGTCCAGATTGTAATCAAGTCCACGTCACTCATTTAGTGCAACCAGTGCAGATGACATAGCATGATGAAGCCTCTACCACAGTCTGAACACACATGGCGTTTTTCTCCTGTGTGGATTATTCCATGCAGCATCATAGTCTCAAGATGTGTGACCCTTTTCCTACATTGAGAATGAGCATGTGGTTTATGCACAGTGTCAGCTATGTTATCTCCTTGGTTATGACAAAGAGGACTCTGTCCAGTTTATAAATTGCACAGTTGCCCTTGGTTTATTTTCCAAAATGGGTTATTGATTATTTCACTCAGGACATTCAATTTCTCTCATTCTGTTGGGCAGGTCCTAGAACAAAGAGAAAAAATATATACAATGACATCTTTTCAATTTGCATATAAAATATATTGTATATAGAATATATTGTTCAACTTCAAGCCACTACGGTATGTCTTTTTGCAAAAGTTCATGTGTAAAGGGTATTATTTCTGTTGATTTCCCCCCATGATTAGGGTATCACACCGTTGGTGATATTCACACATAGTGACTACAGAAAAGGTAGGGAGTGCCCCCCCCCCCGCCCCTCGGGGTGCTGAATCTATCCTGAATGTCTGAATGTCTGAATGTAAAAGGTTGGTTGACATTTCAGTAGGGTGCCTCTACATGGGTAAAAATCAACACGTGCGACACGGCACTTTAAAAGATCGACGGACACAGGACAATAATGCATAAAAATCGACCCACAGTGATCTTTCTCTAAGTTCTTATATAGCTAAAAATCCACCCAGCGACACGCCCCTTTCGCTAAAAATCGACACGCCGACATGGTCAAAATTTCAGGTACCCATGTAGAGACACAGAAGGTATACAGTAGGTTCTACTGTAGGTGTACAGGTTATTGTAGGTAAACAGTAGATTCTACTGTAAATCTACAGTAGATTCTACTATTAATCCATTCTTCAGTAGATTCTACAGTTTACCTACAGTAGATTCTACGGTTTACCTACAGTAGATTCTACAGTTTACCTACAGTAGATTCTACAGTTTACCTACAGCAGATTATACTGTTTACCTACACCAACTATTTACAGCTATTCACCTACAATGTAAAAGAATTTCAGTTAAAATAATGGAGATTCACTGGCACCACTGGGTGCCGGACTTTTACCGTTAAAATAACGGTCACCAATGTTTCAAATTCTCCGTAATTATGATGGTGAAAGTCCGGCACCCAGTGGTGCCAGTGAATTACTCTTATTCTAAATACGGAACATCAATATTATTTTAATACAGTGCCTAAACAATAATATATGAGTAGTATAGTATGTATCGGAACGGGACTATAGTTAACTACTGTTTATTACTCAATCGACCTGCAGCCAATCAGAAGCCTCCATTTGACCGGAAGTGACGTCACATGCCCATATAAGGGCATACCGGAAGTGACGTCACGTGACCTTGACCTAGTTAGTGGTCAAGGTCATGACTCAGCCAATCAGAGGCTTCCATTTGACCGGAAGTGACGTCACACGCCCATATAAGGGCATACCGGAAGTGACGTCATGTGACCTTCACATGTCCATATAAGGGCATACCGGAAGTGACGTCACGTGACCTTGACTTAGTTAGTGGCTTCTGATTGGCTGGTACATGGGAAGTGACCCATTATGCAAATGAGGGGACTACTTCTGGTCAAATGGAGACCTCTGATTGGTTGGGTCATGAAGAAATGTGTCTCTTAATTTAATTTTGTTTAGGAAGTGATCGACTTTAGGATCACGTGACCGGAAGCGACCTGATGAGTCACGTGACTAGAAGTGACGACGACACATGCCTTAATTAGGCGATCAGCAGCGACCGGAGGAAGTGTCACTTTAAGAAGACAGGCTAGTTAATTGTTATAATTTTTTTTACTTACTAATAAAAGAAGACGTATGAAAATAAAACACAACAATAATTTTATTTATTTTTTTATTTTCTTTTTTTTCAATTCTAATAAACACGCTATTTTTGAAAAGATGCGCTCAATCAATCAATAACACACTTTTTTTTCATATTTTAAAGGACTCGTTGTCACACCGTTAGAATGCACGCGACGCTTATAATACAAGTAGCGCACGTCATCTTTCTCTATGGTGTAAGTGTCCATTTTTGGTTCGTACCACTTTGAAATTTCTATTTACCGCAAGGAGAGTTTTTCGTTTGCGAAAACATCTAAGAAGACGACTGGTTCTTTAGGGTTTTGTTACTTCTGTACACTTTTTGCACGCCATCTCTTTTTTTGGGATTTTCTTTCACTGGTGCTGCTGACTCGATCGTAGCAAATGTAAGTCTTAGGGTTGAGACTTAGGATCCCGTCACCTTCCTACGCCGTTTACATAAGCCTCGAAGTTCTCAGATCGTGAAGGTAACGTCTCTCACAACATCCGCCGGGCGGCGGACACCATTTTCGCACTTTTTTCTGTTTTATCTTCACGAAAAGCTCTAAGTGATCGTCACACACCGATGTCGGAATCTGCTTTCGTTTCTTTCTGAAGTATGTCTCTCTCAGGCGAGGTTTGACTACACAGAGGCAAATATCAGAGGCACCCAATAGCGCTAATTCTACTCTCAGACAAAGGTCAGGCACTGCTGGACTATAATAGATGGGTCAAGGGTTATTCTAGTGAGGGTCAGGCTACGCCTGACATTCAATAACAAGCTGGACTTTGGCAAACTTGCTTGAAAGTCTGACCATGCGGGATCCTCATGCCATAGTCTGGCAATGCTGAACTCTTGGGAGAGTATGCTGGACTCTTGCTGACCAGACTTTCAAGCAAATTTGCCAAAGTCCAGCTTGTTATTGAATGTCCGGCGTAGCCTGACCCTCAGTAGAATAGTCCTTGACTCATCTATTATAGTCCAGCAGCGCCTGACCCTTGTATGAGAGTAGTATTGGCGACATTGGCCGACTCTGATATTTACCCGTGTGTACGGTGGGAGGAGGGGGTTCACAGCTACAGCTTGCGCTTATAGAGCGCTACTAGCGGAGGTCTGGATGAGGAGACTACGGCGTTTGTCTTAAAAAAAAATAGCCATAGCACATGTCGATGTCGCTTAATTATGCTCATATCTCATGGCGATTTTAAGAATTGCTCATGTCACCTGTCACTATGTTTTTCAAGCTTCATGTCAAATGTCACTAGGTCTCATGTCGAATGTCGATGCTAAGAAACAGACATGACGTCATCTCGAATTTAGCGGTCTACACTACCGCTGCTGCTGCTGCTGCTGCTGCTTGTGCAGCTCGTGCAGCTGCTGCAGCTGCTGACAGCTGCAGCTGCTGTAGTTGCTGACGCTGTCACGGATGCTGTTGACAGATGTTGCTGCTTGTGCTGCGCGTGCAGCCGCTGCTGCGGCTGCTGACGTTGTCACGGATTCCGCTGACAGATGTTACTGCTTGTGCTGCTTGCGCTGCTCGTGCAGCTGCTGCATCTGCTGACGATGTCACGGATACTGTTGACAGATGTGGCTGCTTGTGCTGCTTGTGCAGCTGCTGCTGCTGCTGACGATGTCACGGATGCTGCTGACAGATGCTGCTGCTTGTGCTGCACGAGACTGAGTAGCCGCTATTACTAATGCTACTAATACTAGTATGAGAAAATACATTTAGTCAGTTGATTAAATCAAGGAGGTTTTCTGACTTCAGTGGATCGTTTAGCCATCGGCCACGGGCAAAACTTGAAACCATTTTATACATGGGACAATTGGCAGAGTCGAAACGTGTTGGTACGATGGGGTCGATCATGTTTATCATCAGTTCAGGCAAAGGAAGTGTGTCGACAGCACGCGAAAACTTCATGTCTGAATGTTTCAACACAAGACTTTTTATCACACTCACACAGCTGCTTTGAAGAGTGAATCCTTGACCAAACTTGTGCTTTTCCAACACAGCTTTGGCCTCTTTCTGTGCAGTAAGGGATCTCTCTTTCGGGTTCATCTCAGTGCTGTCTAGCATGTCCTCAAAGTCTTTAACATAATGTTCCAACGGGCTACAAATGATGGACTCCAGATCATCGTCCGCATATGTCGTCTCCTCGCACCATATTGTGTCTTCGCCTGTTTCGAATTCCGTCATTTTCTTGACAATCTCCTCCTGAGTGCCTTGCATATATCGAAGCTCCTTCAAGGAGTTGATAACTTGTATGGCGAAGACTGACAAACTTGAAGGAATTTCACCACAGTCAGGCCAAGTATACGGAGCTAAGAAAAATAGCTCTAACAAAATCTTCTCCCTCTGTCCAAATGAAACTACTGTTCCGATGAAGTTGAAGCATGCTTCTATCCATTGCTCCTTGGTGACGTCCTTCCAATGTTTCTTTACCTCACATGCATCATAGGGCACTGTTTCTCTTCTTGCTTCAAGTGGGAGTTGCTTTTTCTTTCTTGGACTCATTTCGAGAGGGTTTCGATGCTCTGTAGCGTCAACACTTTCATAAATAAAGAAAATAGCAGAACTAATCATCGTAACGTGCTGAGCGAGCGTAGAGTGGACGATGCTACGAAGATGAAGGGCGGGTGGAGAAAGTGTGACTGGTGAGAGCGGCGTTTCACTCCTTATGTACCCTGTCCTAGATAAGCCTCTTAAACGGCTGAAAAGACTCTCTCAGTACAGAGCTTCTACCGCAGGTGGGTTTAGACTTAAGCAGCTTAGTTCACACACGTGTCTGTTAGAAAAGCTACTTGCACACCTGCCTTCCCTTTTCACTAGTATTCACCCTCTGCCGACTTATAAGACACCTATACACTCCTTCTCGTGAAATCTATGGAAGATGATGGAAGGACCACCGACTAGATTTTCTTTGATCAGAGCGTGGAGGACGGCGTCGAAGGGAGGGAACGTTGTGAACACAGCTTATAGGTTTTGGAAGAGGACCTGTAAAGTCAAACTGGCGAGAGAGATCTCGTCTTTCAACATGACAATGCTGCGATTTTGGAAAAAATTAGCGTGATTTTTTCAAAAGCTTCTATGAAAAGTTTGACGTCTTCGTTGTTGTAGTGGATCAAGTAATCTCTCATAGTTTGCATCTTCTTGTCGTACTAAACTTTCTGACATGTGGCGTAGTCGGATTTCGGCCATTTTGACGCCCGTCAGTTCGCTGTCAAAAGCCGATATCGGTGGCAGGGTTCTGTTTACCAGTTTCTTGGTATACGTCATCCATTCGTAAGGAAAGCGACTTTTATCTTCGTTTCTGGTGAAAGCTCGCAAATAATTCGCGGAGCTGTAACCAAGTGCCAAATAGTTGACTACTATGTCCAAGAAAACTGTGTGTAAACCGTCAAGTATTGATTGCTTCTCTTTATGACGCTGAATTGTTGGTTTCTTCGGTCTCCGGAGGCAAAGAACGAGTGAAGGCGTATTTTTGATCAGGTTCAAGTCGTAACGCTCCGTGTTGAAGCTCACGACTGGAGCTTGACGGATGTATCTCAGAAGCTGCTTCTTCAGTTGAACTAACGGTTGTTTGGTGTGAGCTGCAGCGAAGCCGCCTGGAGAAGGGGTGAATGTCGCTTCCTCCAGCAGGAGAGCTTCACCTATCGCCACATGTAACTTCGCTAACGTTGGTCGGTAAAGTTATAGCACAGCTTTCTCGATGACTTTGGCGTTCTCGTTTATGTGATTTTAAACTCGGTCTAACAAGGGGTCGGAATCTGCGTCGGATTCTCTGACGTACACCGTCCCCTCCTACCCCGGAAAGTCGGATGCGACGCTAGCCGACAAAGGGACGTGATCCCACAGCAGGGACACGTGTTCAGTCGACGGTTCTCTGCACGGTCTGAAGAAAGCCTCGAAATCGAAGGTAATGTTGTAAGGGTAGATTCTGGAATGTCCGTCGGGAGGAAAAGTTTCACGTGTGGCAGCGGGACAGAACTGACGTAACAAATTTGAAGCGCGCTTGCTGGTGTTGTATAAGTGAAAGGAAATGTGGCGGAAGACGCAGAGGTTGTCCTTGTTGGGAAAATCTAACACAAGGCTTCACTTTCCAACTCGACCGTCCTGCCTGTTCTTACCGCCTATGGGAAAACCTCCAGGTCCCATGTAAACGCAAATGTTCAAAATTAGTAGGAAAAAGAGCGCACCGCTTGGTGTCAGCGTCGCAAAGTTTCCGTACTTCCTCGCAAGCGACGGTGTTTTCCATCTTTGAGAGGAGCTCTTCCAAAGTTTCTGAATTAGTTATAGTAGGGAGCGGTTGTAATGAGAGTTGCGTTGTTCTGGGAGACGTGAAAGTAGCGCAGTATGTTCTTGTCTTCTCTGTGTTGTAAGAGTAAGCCTACCGAGAAACCCGCTTTTTATCATTGTGTGAAGCGGATTGCGACGCATAGTATCTACAGCGTCACTCAACTCGCCGGTTGGTAGTTTGACGTTTGTTACACTCACGCGAGTCCCGTGCATCCTGACACTCGTTCGTATTGCAGGCCAATTCGCCGTGAACGTTTCCTCACCGTTCGGTACAGCGCATGTACGTGGAGGGATAGTCACCTCGTCCAGAGATTCGCGTCGACAGGTGATCTTTTCAGCAATCGACATCGCCGCATAGAGGGCAAAACTTAGGTATTGTTCTTCATTTTTCTACGGGTCGCTCGTGATTGTACGGTCTTTTAAAAATTTTGAAACACTTTTCGCAAACGTCCTGCGTCATGTTTTTCTTTTTTTTTCTTTTTTCACTTATTTACCAATTATTAAAAAAAATAAAACGTTATTTATCACTTCGAATACTAGACACCTCTTACCACACGATACTATTAGCATTGTGAAAGGTGACTGTAGTCTAGGATCGAATTCAACAGATGACCATCTTACTGCAGGGATCAGACAAGAGTGGTCAACACTGGAGTGTCACAGCTCACTTTTATGTCTTTGGGTACAGCTGCATACAACCCTTGAACATACATTGCGACGTCGCTGCGACCCATGTCGTCTTGCAACACTTTCATCAGAGCCATAGGCTCAGACGTCTCGTTGTACTTCCAAGCTCTCAGCACTTCATAGACAGGGTTCTTCACAGTCCTGTCAGAAGGCACAGGTTGAGAGATGAAAGCTATTTCATGAGAAGTCAACCCTAAGTAGATCCCTATGGTCTTCCAGTCTCTAGGGCAGAGCTCAGCTAAAAGAGAGAAATATTTCTGCACTTTCCACTCCATGTCTCCACTCTCTAAGCCATCCCACATGTCATGCTTGTCCATGTACTCACGTGAGAATTTGATGAGGTCCATACGGTAAGATTCTTCCAAGGCGGCGGCTAGGTCCTTCCACCTAGTAGTACAACTTTTCTGGTACCAAGTAGTGAACATTTCTCTAGCTTGAGTTATGACACTTGTCTCACAACTGAGATATCCCATATCCTTCAAGTTCACTTCAAGGTATGAACCTAACCGTATGTAATCTGATGTCGGCAACTTACTACTTATTTTCAGTAGCATAGCGTCTGACAAGTATCCTAACGGCTCTGCTTTGAAGTATGATGATACAGGTACTACTGCAGCACAACCAATAACAGGAGCAGCGTCTGCGCTGGTATCCGACGACTCGTTGTCGGAACAGGGCAACCACACGACTTCGTAAGGTGGTGGTGAGGGCAGTCGCCACGGACCGGACGCGCTACCAGTGGAAATGAGGTCGAAAAACGGACTGTGCGCCCGTAGCCCTTCGGGTTCCTCGTACGCCTCGTCGTCAGCGTCGTTCTCTGTCTCACCCTGTTGCTTTAGGGCATGTATGTCTACTACGCGCTGCTGGGGCTGAGTGTCCGAATAGCTGTAAGTCTCAGCGCGAGCGGCGTTGATGGTGTCGGTTGATGTAGCGGTGGAGAGGTTCTGTGCAACGTGCTGCGTGTCAGTACTAGTAGCGGCAGTCGCAGCAAGAGGTGTAGCAGCAGCAGCAGCAGCAGGTGCAGCAGTAGCAGGCGCAGCAGTAGCAGGCACAGCAGCAGCAGGCGCAGCAGCCTCAGCAGGCGCAGCAGTAGCAGGCGCAGCAGTAGCAGGCGCAGCAGCAGCAGCAGCAGCAGCAGCACTAGCAGCACGAAGATCACCAGCAGCCTCAGCAGGCGCAGCAGTAGCAGGCGCAGCAGTAGCAGGCGCAGCAGCAGCAGCAGCAGCACTAGCAGCACGAAGATCACCAGCAGCCGCAGCAGGCGCAGCAGTAGCAGCAGCAGCAGCGTGCTTAGCAGTAACAACCGTCGCGAGTGTAACAACGTCGCTACCACGACGACTACTACTACCACTACTACTGCTGCGTGCGCTCGCTACAGCGGGAGGGTGATAAGACCAAGCGGTTGCGGCGGTAGTCTCAATTTCAGTAGCAAGAGGAGACGCTGACGCTAAACGATCACCGTTCTGCGTACTCTTCTTGTTCTTGAACTCGATTAGATCCTTGGACGACACTAGTTGTTGTGTTTTGCTCATGGTGGTGACTGTAGAGAGCAGCAAAAGACTGAGTGAGTGAATGGGTGTTTCCAGCCCCCTTATATACTCCTTCTCGCTTCTAGAGCTAAGCTACTTACGGCTCTGTTCAGCTGCCGCCGGCTGACCAGCGGCCATTCACAAAGAGAAACAAAAAGACTTAAGGTATGACGTTTTCAGCTGGATCCCTTTCCCCCTCCCCTTTGAGAGATCGACTGACATGAGCTAAGCTACTTACTGCCTTGTTCAGCAATTCAACGTGCGTTAGCTGTATAAAGGATTAAGCAGTTGCTGCCGCCGGCTGACCGGCGGACATTCACAAAGAGAAACAAAAGACATAAGTCATGACGTTTTCAGCTGGATCTCTTTCCCCCCTTTTTTGAGAGATCGACTGCCATGAGCGGGCGGTGTACCGACTGTGCTAATTCAACGCGCATTAGCTGTATAAAGGATTAAGCAGTCATGAGCTTAGAGTGTGTATACAAAAAAACTACAGGAGGCGTGTGGTGTGAAGCAGGACCCCCTAAGACGGGTGTGTCTGTCTGTGAGTAGAGTCGTGTGCATGTGGTGAGCGACTTAAGTGTAAAACAAAAAAAATCACCGCCTCCTGCCGTGGTGAGTAGACTGGCCGGCGGCGGCCAGCTAGTTCAATAGGGGTGACAGCTGACTAAGGCTGTGCATGAAAATCCGATTTTCACCTGACCTCTGACGTTTGTTACAATGAATGCCAAAGGGGGAGAGAGTCGTCCTCAGGTAGGGGGTAGGAGGTAAAGCTATGGATAAGGAAAAAACACCATTTTCAGCTGGCTTCCACAGATGGCGATGACATACCCCTCGTCATCTAAGCTCTTAAGAAGCTCTTAAGGAGCGGAGCAGCTGCTAGACAGCTGGGGTGCTGTTGGAAATAGGATTAAACTCCCTCTGTATAAAAGCTCTGATTTCTGTTGGAAAAAAACCATATCAACTCTGACCACAGTAACGTATACTACCACCACCACCAGCACCACCGCCGCCGCCACCGCCGCCGCCGCCAGTCACAGCTGATCGCCTCATTAAAGCATGTGACATCGTCACTTCTCGTCACATGCTTCATCAAGTCGCTTCCAGTCGCGTGATCCTAAAGACCCTCACTTCCTAAACAAAAAAAAACGAAGAGACACGCTTCTTCCTCTCGAGAGGAAGAAGCGTGTCTCTCGATTGAAATCTTTTTCTTTTCTTTTTTTCTTAAAAGAGACAAACGCCCCTTAGAGTGCCCCCCTACCCCCCTAGAGTGCCCCCCTCCCCCCTCCCCCCCTCCCCCCCCCACCACTCGCCCCATGCATCCTAAAAGCGCCCCCCTCCCCATGCATCTTAAAGGGGCCCCCCTCCCCTTCCCTCCCCTCCCCTCCCCTCCCCCCCCCCCCCCCTTTATACACTCTAAAGAACGCTTCTACCTAGTTCAATAAGTCACTTCCAGTCGCTCGTAAAACAATAAAAAATGAAAAAAAAAAACAAACTTATATCGTAGTGTTTTTTATTAGTTTACCGAAAAAAATAAGAGACTCGCCTCCTCCTCCTCCTCTCCTCCTCCTCCTCCTCCTCCTCCAAAAAAAAAGATATCACATTTTAAAGCGCGTGACCCCTTAAAGACGCTCATCTCTTCATTAAGTCGCGTGACGTCACTTCTTCCTCTTCTTCTTCCGGTCACGTGATCAATCAGGTCACTTCCGGTCACGTGATCCTCAATCAGGTCACTCACTTCCGGTTGGCCATTAGGTCATGTGACGTCACTTCCGGTCACGTGACTCATCAGGTCACTTCCGGTCACGTGATCCTAAAGTAGGTCACTTCCGGTCCCCTAAGTAGGTCATATGACGTCACTTCCGGTCCATAAGTAGGTCATATGACCTCACTTCCGGTCACGTGACCAAATGGCGGCCTCTGATTGGCTAACTAGGTCACGTGACGTCACCACTAATCCCCTAAGTAGGTCACTTCCGGTCACGTGACCAAATGGAGGCCTCTGATTGGCTGCAGGTCGATTGAGTAATAAACAGTACTTAACTATAGTCCCGTTCCGATACATACAATACTACTTATATGGTATTTTGTACAATTTAATTCATATATCCCAGTGTTATTCAGTGCATTTACCCCCCTATACCTAACTCCATGCTCGACATGGTTTCATGCCCAAGTTGGTACGCCATGTCCAATCAGCAATATCATCTTAGTGTCAAGACTTCAGGCCTAATCATTAGGAAATAGTCTATGAGAGCATATGGAATGTTTCATGACACTTGTAATGCCAGTCCATGAGTGGAAGTCACTCTAAGATGGCTATATGGCAAACCTTATAGCTTTGACTGTATATATATTTCTTATTGCCACAAAAATGGTGTTCATAGCATCTATGAAAATCTGCTCATGAACCAAACTGCCACCTGGTGTGATAAAACTGGACATCAATTAAACATAGCTTCACCGTAAAATAAACTTTGTTTCATTGTAAAAATAAAGTGTGTTTTACTGTATTGGATTATGGATATTCAAAGTAAAATTTATCAATTTTACATTGTCCCTCCGCAATAAAATATATAAGATGATGCACTGTAAAATTTGACAGTGATTCTCTGTATATACAACTGAATATTTTTACAAGACTTAGCTTCACCTTAAATGAATAAACTGTGTTTCACCGTACTGGATTACAGATGATCAATGTAAAATTGGTTGACTTTACACTGCCTCACCGTTATCACATTTACGCTGATGCACCGTAAAATTTTACATTGATTCTCTGTATATTCAACGGAATATTTTTTACAGTGTAACAGCTGCCACACCCAGCTGGGGCTGAGCCCAAGGTCTCATCTTTTAAAGTTTCTTAATAAGTTAGACTTGTGCATCATACACATGAGGTGTCTCATAATATGTATGCAGAGGATCAATAACTAAAGCCACCTTTTTTTGATAACTTGGATTACGGGCTTTTGCTTCCAAATTTTTGGAAGGGCAGAGGCAAAAAAAAAAAAAAAAAAAGCTGCCCTACGGGGGGCACCAGATCACAAAATTTCCCGAAGGGCAGAGGCAAAAAAAAAAAAAAAAAAAAGGCATGGAAAATCTCATTTCTAGGCAATCTAATGAAGATATATTGAGAATTGCCCCTAATCTGAAAGGCCTCGCTCTACCTTTTGCTGGTCAACATGTACTTTTTTTTTTTTTGGTAAAAATTCTCAAAAAATCTCGGAGGGGAAAGGTAAAAAAAAAAAAAAAAAAAACTTCTTTTTTTTTTGCAAAATGCCAAAAATCTCGGCGGCGGATCCGTAATCCAAGTTATCAAAATAAAACGGCCTAAGGTCCAAAAAAAGAAGAAAAAAGTTGCGTTTCAGGCAACATCATTTATGCTGCTGAGAGGAGTCTTGACCAAAAATATGTTAGAAATAAAGAAAAACACTCACTTTTTCAAAATCTCAAAATCGGGAAATTTTCAAATCAGGGGTTGCCTATTAAAAACCGAGAATTTGTTAAATCTCGAAAAATATGGATGATCAGCCAAAAGACAGGTTTCCAGTAATATGGTCCTAGAGACTAGATCAGATTTATCTCCTTCTTTTCTTTTGCTTATTCTCCAGACCCCCCCCCCCCCCGGCCCTGTAGCTAGTTTTTGCTATCAGGCGATTCAGGGTCAGGGTGGGGTGGCAAATACGGGATAGCCCTCCCCGGTGCGCGGACAAACATTAACAGCGCACTCTCAATCTTATACATCTTAAAATGTCTTAATCTAAGGCAGCCCTGTTTTGTATATAGTGAAAAATTAAAATCCCGGGTGAGACAACATGAACATCTAAAAGAAAAGAATGGGTCCCCCATTGGACATGTAGTAGTTACTCATTTCTGGGAGTGGAACTAGATAGCAGGCTGAGTTTAACTCCTCATATGAATAACACTAAAAAGTGTTTTGGTAATAAGTTACATAAACTCAATCATCAGCGCACATTCGGCGGACCTAACAAAGCTGCAGCGCATGCAAAATCATGCGCTGCGCATTTGTTTAAGAACGCGTATAAGAGGAAAGAGTGTAACAGATCTCCACAAAGAAAGCAAAGTAGAATTCCTTTCCAGGAAGCGTAAAATACAACTACTTTGTTTAATGTGGAAAAAGGCGCATGGAGGGGAGGCACTGGAACAGAGGAATGTAAGAACGAGAGGAGATCTAAAGATAAGATTTGCTAAAAGGAGAGCTAAGACTAGCTTCTACCAAAAATCCCCCTATTACAGAGGTGTTTCCCTTTGGGATGCCCTTGACGTTAACATCCAAAAGCTAACAACAAAAAGGCCTTTTAAACATGCAATAGACAAGCTGCCACTGCTTGATTAATAAAAGTAAGGCCTTGCATTTGGCTCTCCCAGTGACTCCCCCCCCAAGCACTTCATATATGATCAAATCAATCACCAAAGCTGGTTAGTGCTCTTCGTTATTTTTGCTATTTTTGTATAATTGTACATACTCCAATCCTTATGAATCATATGGTCGGTTAATGCAAGTGTGCTAAATTATTTTTTGTCAATGTTACTCTCATACACCTTTCATCGTTGTCATCTCAACTTGGGCACAATGAGTTTAGTTAGATAGCACCGTATGGTGAACCAGGATACTATACATGTCAATCCCATACGTGTGCGACGAAAACAGTTCCGTTAAGGAACTACTTGCGCAATAAATAACTTCAACTTCAACTAGCCAACTAGACTATCCTACAATACAGTCTAGTCTTACCACTACTAGTGGCGCCGTCTTCATTTGCTTACCGGTAGTAACACTTTTAAGATAGTTTAAGATAGGATTAAGATATGTTAAGATATTAAAGATTAAGATTGCGCTCAGATAGTCTGAGAAATTACAGTACTAACTTTAAGATAATTAAGACAATCTTAACTCTGTGTTAAGATTGCGTTGTTAACGTTTGTCCGCGCACCTAGGAGAGCTATTCTGGGCGTGCGGTGGGGTGACTCAAACTATTGATTGGGACTTAAAGGTCCAGCGCCCCAATATATAGGGCTGAGTACCTGTCCCGACTGCACTCTGACTGTTACTGGACGTGCAGTAAGACCTGTGGGTTTAAGGATAATTCAGACAAACTGGTGGCGGGACCCTGTGGAGATGTTCAGAACCTTTAGAAACTCACTAACCCCACCTGGTGGACATTCTCAGAATCTTTAGAAATTCACATACTCCCCCTGGTGTGTCTTGGTTCAGAGCTAACTTTTGAAAACATTTTAGTAAGTTTCCCCAAGAGAGCCTCAAACCCTCGACCTTTTGGATTTAGAGGCAGGCACCCAACCGACTGAGCTAACCAGGCAAGTGCCAGCATGGTCTATTGATGAGATAGTCAATGGTTCATTACTATAGTTTAGAATGTTCCATTTGGATGATATTTTTGCTATTCGTTTCCTGAGTTATCATAGAAATTATAATGATAACCCACTCTGATATTTTGGTGTGTTACAGTATGGATATATCCCCAGCCTATGACTAAGTCTGGTGAGGAGTCCATACACCATTCTTAATATTAAAGTGTCATGTCATTAGGACAGAACTCTGTCATTTTCAATGTAGAATTCTGTGGAAGGCTGCAGTATCAATATGGCATGGTCAGTCACATCCATATTTGGTTGAGCATTGATTATATATTGTAAATGACATCACAAAGTCTCAGGGGGTTTATATACGATTTTGAGATAAATGATCCTTAATGTCATTTGGTTATTTGAGAAGCATCAAACTTGTCGCGACTTGCGGTGGATCTATGGAATATGAATAGAAAAATTGTTTAAAATTTCCAAAGCGGATGGTGAAGGGTCCAGGCCCCCAAGACTGTATAAGACGTTAAAAATATTCTGGTTGGCCATTTAAAAAAAAAAAAGGAAAATGTTTATTTCACTATTATTTTTTGCTCGAAAATCCTTGATAATTGTGAGAAACTTGCTCCAAAAATTGCATTAAAAAGAAAAGTGCTAGGGTCGGCCCTGAAACATGATATGACCAGAATAATTGGCGGGCGATATTGTAGTGGACGAGTTGTCTGCATTGCACATTACAGTAGAGTGCACGGGGGATTCTTGGGAGCAGAACTGACGTCACACACTACAGTGTGGCCCTTATCAGGCTTATCTCCTCTAAGATAACACCCTGACCCGCCCCCCCCCCCCCCCACCCCAAGGGGTCTAGATACATTGCCTACGTAGCTAGACCATTTGCCTCTCCCTAGCAACCAGAGCTTCTGTGCCCCAGAATCGGGGCAGGGTCTCATCCGGAAGGGGTACTACAGAGAGATATCTATAATACGCCATGCCTCCTCCAAAAATAATTTCCTTCATTCACTGTAGAATTCTTAGGGTGCATTATGTAAATGCTGGTACCCATTGTGACAGCTGTTATCAGTCCTGGTGTTAAATCTCGCCAAAACCAGCTTCAGTAACGTACTAATGGTCGCGCCCATTATAGGATAATCCGCAGGACGGTCAACCCCGGGGGGCTCACTCCCTAAGTTTTGGTTACTATGTGTGAACACGATTTCAAGGGAAAGGGTCTGTTTTTGGACCATGGGCACGGGCCCGCGAGGGCCCTTGAAAAGGGGTGCTTTTTATGTAATTTTGGAGGAAAAGGGGTACATTTTAAGGTCTTTTCCTCAAACAACATTGAGATTCAAGTTTTATTCATTTTTTTCCTCAAATTAGGAATACTAATGCACGTTTTAGGCCCATCTTTTTGGGGTTTATTCTTTCATCTTTATTGGTCATCCTTGATAAGAGTATATTTATATTAATCTCCCTTGATTAGGGTATATTTTCAGGTCAATTTCCCGTAAAAAAGGATATGTTTTGTTGATTTGCCTCCCGTGATAAGGGTCCAAAATCTGAGGTGATGTTCACACATGGCTACTATAGAAAAGATAGGGAGTGGCCCCCCGGGCGGTCAACATATCTATTACTGAAACATGGCGGCTGGCCTTTAGATGGTAGACAGACTGAGTGGGGATTAAGGGAGGGGTCATTTATAACTACTAGTAACAACAGGGAGGAGGAGTTAAATCTTTTCTTTTTTTTACGCTCCCCTCACTCCCCTCTAGAGTAGGCAGAATATTTGAGGAGTGTTTTTTTTGGTTTAAAAAAATCTTTTTACCCCCCCCCCCCACCCGGACATTTTTTCATGTGCCTCCACCGACCCCCCCCCCCCCCCCCGCCGTCTCGGTCGACTGTAATTTACAACAATCCTTAATTAAGGCATTGACAGCTTGTAATCTAAGCCGCCTGATAAGGGTCCCCCCCTCCCCACCACCACCACGCTAACTCTACCACACAATGGTGGTGTTTACCCTGTGCTGGATTTGGCCCCTTTGATGTTTCCCTACCACTAAATGTTGTAGACAATGTTGTGTAGCATGTGTAACAATGCATTGGTGCAACATTAGCGTATCAATATACCCGTATATGACTTTAGTCATATGTAGTGAGATAATTATGACAGCATGTACTGTGTAGCCTATACACCGTATGGTGGATGATGCAAGAATGCTTATATCATAAATACATGGACAAATGATCTAAAACCTTTAGTAAAATAAGCGCTATTCTGGGTGTATCTTATTTTCCCTCAAATTCCAAATTTTACTTGGATGGTTTAGATTTCAAACACAGTAAAGTAACATGACATTTAGAGAACATGGGTCAACTAAATGCCACAATGGATGTTAATGGGTCACAAACTTGTGACAAAGGGATCCAACGTCCCCCAACCATGTGCTTTTCTAGTGTACTTTCCATGGGCATGGGGGTAATACAAGCGTACACACCTTTATCAAAGATCATAAAAGGATTTTTGTTTTTATTCCAAAATGACTACATATTGATTATAGCAATAAAATCTAATGAAAGCAAAATGGGAGGAAATTGGGGGGAAGCAGACCCTGGCGAGATCAAAATGGTTATATGACGAGTGTAGTAAATTACGGGCGGGGGGGGGGGGGGGGATTCTGACCCCTTGTAGCAAAAAAGCCTGCGTGTTACTATATTACAAAGTGGGGGGGGGGGGGAAGATGTCGGTGCTTTCAGCGAGGGGGGGGGCTGAGAAATATTCCATGCTTGCTTGAGGTAATGCCCGGGGGTTATGACTAATGCTCGCGTTTCTGCACGAAAAATCACCACTCTAGGGCCTATAAAACTGTGGACCCGCCCTCTCCCAGCACGCAACAGGCATGCAACATATGCACAATTGTACAATAACACTAATATTAGTAATAACACATACGGTACATGATTATCCCTTACAATATTAAAATGCACACTTACTGATGATTTCCCTCTGGTGGTTGGCATGGCTTATAAAACGTCCAAGAGCCTTGAAGAGGGAATAAACCCCGGGAATACACACTCCTAGAACTACTCCGTGTGGGAATTGTAGAGATGGACTGCTGGTGGTTGGTCCTCCAGTACCCCTACTCCAGAGGGTCAGGGTCCAAGTGGGGTCAGTTACGTAGTCGGTGGTGCTCGGTCGGCGTCCACCCCCGCGCGGAGGGAGGGGGGGGGGGGGTACTAGGTATAGTTTGTATACACATGTGCACGGCTGGTAAGGGTACTTTTTTCAATAAAGTCGCCCTATCAAATGTCCTGCTTTTAACAAATGTTCATAGCAGGGGTCTATTTTCAACGAAATCGCTCTAGTAACATTTACACAAAATCACCTGTTTTCGCGGGGGAAAAGACCATCCTTTGGCTATTTTCTTGCCGAAATTTCCCAAACATTGTCAACATTTTCTCAATAAAATAACCCTCAAATATACATTATACATTTCCTCTCGCCAACACAGGGATGTTTAGGCCGAAAGTGCCATGACAAGGGAACGTTTTTTTTTTTTTAAACAAAAGCCCCCTGGTAAGGGTAAGGGCTGTCAAAAGTGCAGCCGTACCCGAATCAGAAGAAATATCAAGTACCCCCCCCCCCTCCCCCCGGCGTGTATCCTGCATCTGGCCGAGTGCTGGTATAGTAAGCCTTTAGGGAGTGATCATTTTTTAACAACAGGGGGGGGGGGTGGTTTTCCCGCGCAGAGCGCGCGAAATTTTTTTCACCCCCCCCCCCCGGTCAACGGGTCGAAATTTTTTACCCCCCCCCCCTACGGGTTGGAAATCGGCGCGCGCGCGGGCCCTTTGAAGCATAGTTACGCGCGGGCTTTTTGGCCCAAAACAGGTTAAATTTTTTTGACCCCCCCAAGAGGGGTCCAAATTTTTTACAACCCCCCCCGGTCAAGGGGTCCACATTTTTTTACCCCCCCCCCAACCAACCCCCCCCCCCTGTTGATAAAAAATGATCACTCCCTTAATAGTGGTAAATGCTCGGCCCCTTCATGGTGTCATAAACACGGCGTGTGTACAGTGGTAAACAATAACACCTGGAAGGCCAAGAAAAATAATTGTTGTATTTCGGTATCCCGACCTACCCTATATTTCTTGGCGCGACCTTGGAATGTTTTTTTTTTTGGGGGGGGGGGGGGGAGTTCATGACCAAATTCCGGCAAAAATAACTGCAATATATACTTAATTCACCAAATCACAATAAAAATATGTGGTAAACAAAGCGACCGACCTACCCTATTTTTTTGGGGTCATGTTACTGAAATACAACTTTTCTTCCCCACCTCCCCCCCCTTGGCCTATGTATACTGCTGTGTATGTGCCGGGTGTCTGTGATATGTCGGCCACTTAAAGCCCCAGCAAACCCTATATATAGGGCTGAGTACCTGTCCCAACTGCACTCTGACTGTTACTGGACGTGCAGTAAGACCTGCGGGTTTAAGGGAGGGACCAGAGAGCCGTCCTGTTACGTCACAGCCCCCTCCCGTGGTGACGCCTCTTACTCTTAGCCTGGACGTGCGGATACCGCGCCCAGAGGAGACGCCCCTCTCATCAAACTTGTCTCCCAGTTATAGTGGTCATCAAGGTCATTTAGGGAACATTCACAAATGACGTCACCTTTTTTTGGGCCATTTTCAGGACCCCCCCACCCCCTTGTCACCTTTTGTCACCTACCAGCAATAACCCCCCCTAAGAAAGACGTCACAAATTTGGAAGACCCCCCCCCCCCCATTCCCCCTGCTAGTGAACCGCCTAAATGCACAGTCTTTACACAGATCATAATTAATACTAGTCATCCAGGCCTGACAGATATAAGGCTTGGAGATATAAGCACCAAGTTTTGAATAAGCACTGGTTTTGCATAAAAGTCTGGGGTAATCATGCCAGTAGTATAGTATGTATCGGAACGGGACTATAGTTAAGTACTGTTTATTACTCAATCGACATGCAGCCAATCAGAGGCCTCCATTTGGTCACGTGACCCGTTGCCATGGTAACGTGACCTACTTAGGGCTCTCAGCCAATCAGAAGCCAGCATTCTGGGTGACCTACTGACCTACTTAGAAGCTCTCAGCCAATGAGAGGCCGGCATTCTGGTAACCATGGTAACGTGACCTGCTTACGTCACGTGACCTACTTAGGCTCAGCCAATCAGAAGCCGGCATTCTGGTAACTAGGGTAACGTGACCTACTTAGGGTTTGTTTGTAAACAACACCACGTGGCTCTCTTGTTTGTAAACAACACCACGTGACACGTGCCTGTTTGTAAACAAACAACGTATATATAGAAAAAAACACAACAAGTTCCATCTTATGTTAAAATTATATTTTCGAATAAAAAAGCACATCTGTAACTACGCGCGTTCTCATTCAAACACTATAACACTATCATACCGTAGCAGCAGCAGGTAGGACCGGAAGAAAAGCAAGCGCACGAGCAGAAGCGACGACACCATTTGCACCATCCGGCCGTCGCGTTGGTAGCCCTACTACCCGTCGCGCGTTCCACTGGAGCGGCTTTAAGAGTGACAAATGACGATTCTTTGTCGACGCGACTGCTAACATCAGCATCGGCAGCAGCATCGGCAGCATCGGCAGCAGCATCGGCAGCAGCGGCAGCAGCCTCGGCAGCAGCGGTAGCAGCAGTAGCAGCAGCGGCAGCAGCAGTAGCGTGAGCATTAGCAACAACAGCAGCAGCGACAGTAGCAAGGGCGGCAGAGCGGGCACTAGTAGCGTTATCAGCGGCGTCATCGGCAGCCGCAACAGCATCAGCAGCAGCAGCGTCGGCATCGGTGGCATGAGTAGCTGCATCGGCGGCAGCAACAGCAGCAGTCACAGCCGCAGCGGCAACAACAACAACGTCATCACGACCCGCGTCACTAACAGCCGCAGTAAATGCAGCAGTAGCACGCTGAGCAGCACTAGCAGCAGCAGCAGCAGAGGCTACAGCATCAGCTTCACATTCGCGCGCCGCTTCGTCATTCCGCTTCATGTCACGGTAGCAACTTTCCATCACGAGGATCTGCAAATTGAGGCGCGGTGCTGGTGGTAGTAGTAGTAGTAGTAGTAGTAGTAGTAGTAGTAGTAGTAGTAGTAGCGTGAACGATGATGACGATGCTGAATGTGGTTTCACTCCCCTTATATACCCTTACGCCCCGCCTTTTTTCAAGCCACCGGCCAGCTGCCCCTTCACGGCAGGTCTTTAGATCAGCCTTAAGTCGCTTACTACGTGGCTCATCATCCCTCTAATCGCATTTTCCAGCCGCCAGCCGGCTGTCTGCTGATGACAGGCGAGGGTGATTTGTTTTTTTCTTTAGATATAAGCCGCTTACCACACGCGCACCCTCTAGTCACAGACAGAGTGACAGAAAGGGAGGGGGTCGCTTTGTTCACGCTACCTGTAGTTGTTTTTCTATACACACGCTGAGCCCATGACCCGTTAATCCTTTATACAGGTAACACGCGTTCAACTAATTACCCTATTGTATGACAGTCGGTACACGGATTTAATTTTAAACCGCCTTCCCATCTGGGATCCATGTCTGGCGGGGTGGAAGGATCCAGCTGAAAAGTGTGATTAGGGCTTTTGTTTCTCTTATGCTAGCAGCAGGTCAGCATGCGACAGCTGAAAATGTCAGACTCGCCGCTCCTATAAAAGACTGAGATGCGTCTCTCTTTCCACACACCCTTCTACCATCGCCGCCGACACCGCCACCGCCGGCCGGCCAGCCGACCGCCGCCACCGCCTGCAGTCACCGCCATCACGCCAGCAGGGAATTTCGAGCTGAGTCTGCTTATTGCTTATTTTTTTTCTTTGAGCTTTTTTTGTTTTCTTAAATTTGTATTTTCACTCAGGCTTTTTTGTTTCGGAGGAAAGAAATATGGCGCTGCAGAGGGCGCGAGTTTCTAAAAGACGGTCGCGCGAACAAAGCGCTCTCCTCAACTGCCCGGCTATTTTTTTATCTCAAAGGAGAGAGCGTCACGTAGTTGAGGTTCACGCTTCTCTTGAGGCGTACCGAATTCTCGAGAAATGCAAAGCTGAGCGCCATCGTCGTTATACAAGAGCGGAAAAGGAAAACGTAGCGACATGGCCGAGAGCCGTCTTCTCAGAACAGCATTTACTCTACTATTGCATAACAGCTGCTCTCAGCGCCCCCACTCGTTGGGCGTTTCATGAAAAGAAAGAGCGCCGCTACTCTCCTCACCCCGCCTCCTCTTATAAAGTGAGAATAAGTGCTATGAAACGATTCGACAAGCCGATCGGTTTCTTGGGAGCGACTGCAGCTCCCACTCGGTGGGCGCGCGTTGTGGCCGACGTGAACACGGTCTCTAAACGTTTCGACGTCGTCACTTGTTATCCCGCATATTGCAACGCAGCCGAATTGAAGAAGATAGGGACGCACTATTTTAAACCATACGCTCCAATATGTATTTGTCACCGCCGCGCTCACACGCCTTATTGCTTTTTCGAGACGATCGTGTCACAACACAGAAATAGAAAAAAAAACGGCAAAGCGACGAGCTTTGCCTAAATGATCAAAAAAAAAAAAAAAAAAAAAAAAAAAATCTCCTCCTCCTCCTCCTCCTCCTCCTCCTCCTCCTCCTCCTCCTCCTCCTCTTCTTCTTTTTTTAAAAAAAAATAAATATTTGTATCAGACTCCTCTGGAGTCTGATACAAACATTTATGACTATTGAGTGAAAATAGAATTTTATCGCAAAAAAAAAAGCACTTCTGCCGCCGCTACTGTGACACCGGCCGGAATCAATAAAAAGGTCGGCGGACTTTTCTCCACAACCATTCACCACCGACCGTTCGAGTGAGAAACACAGCAGACAGTCAGACACACAACCGCTCTCTGACGCGTCCTGAAAAAAAAACAAAAAAAAAATGTCCAGTAGTAAAAGCAAACTCTTCACAGAAATTCATTTCGACGCTCGACTACAAGGACCCTTTAGTTGTATCATTAGCGGTCCGTCGGGTTGTGGAAAATCGCGCTTGGTGGATCAATTTCTGAGCGACGTGAACAATTTGGTCACGCCGCCGGTGGAAAAGACTTTTTACCATTACGGCGAGTGGCAACCTCTGTTTGAAAAAATGGCAAATCGGTACGGTGTGGAATTCAGAGAAGGTCTTCCTAGCAAAGAGTCTATAGCGGGAGACGTGGAAGTAGCAGAAGACGCTGTACGACCCCACACTCTACTGATATTGGACGATCTGATGAGCAGTTCCAATCAGCAAGTGGTAGCCGACATCTTTACTAAATACTCGCATCACTGGAACGTGAGCGTCATATACATCACTCAGAACCTCTTCCAGAAATCACCCGACTTTCGAACTATGAGTCTGAACGCTCACTACATGATCGTTTTCAAGAACCCGCGCGACATGGGGCAAATAGCTAGTCTGTCTCGCCAGGTGTTTCTGTCCAACGCGGCGGCCCTCTCTAGTATATTTACCTATGAACTCAAGCGACCTCACTCATACCTCCTCCTGGACTTCAAGCAGTCAACACCTGACGATCTGAGAATACGCTCCTCTTTGACGGCCATACACTCTCAGCTAGTGTTCGTACCGCTAGACAAAAAAAAGAACAACAGAAAGCAGTAGCAAAAAAAAATGTCTTCTCATCTACTCGAAAGACACTTTGGTACTCTCAAGCACTTAGCTAAGTGCTCGCCAAAGGACTGCTCGCATCTAATAGACTCTGGAAGCGACGAGCTGATCGCAGCGTTGAGTGAGATCTGTCACAATTTACTGGTAGGGAACATCCCGCTCAGCGACAAACAACTGGACAAGCTTCGAGAATCGGCTGACGTGTTGAGGGAGGTCGGCAAAAAATCTACGCCCATCAAAAAAAAGAGACGCGTCTTGGTACAAGAGGGAGGTTTCCTCATTCCGGCTCTCATAGGGATGGCCTTACCGCTTATAAAGAGCATTCTCCGTATATGAGACACGTCATTCGACACCTACTCGCCGACAGCACCACCACTACCGCCACCACCAGCGTCATTGCCACCGGCGTCCCCATGACGGACTCAGAGCAGCAACAACACTACAAACGTTTAGCGCTCGTGGATCCTGAGACGCTCTACAAATCATCACGAGCAGGTCTACTTCATCATGTGCCCGCTGCTGCTGCTACTACTAGCGCTGCTACTACTGCAGTCGCTGCTGCTAGTACTTCTACTGCTCCAAACCTTCCTCCTCTTCCTGATGAGCGCACTGAAAAGAACGAGAGTTCCGCTCCTGCCACCGCCGCCCGCCTACCCGCCGACATGGCCTATTACCACAAGCAGGCAGAGCAGTCCCTTCATCCCGACGCGGCCTTGCACCAGGTGCTACAGTTTATCTACAGGGACTTGGATTTAGTGTTGAACGACCCCACTTTGGAATCGCGCGAGAAAATGTTGAAATACCGAAGGTTGTTGAATAGATTGCAATTTTTTCTCGCGAATCCCCACAACAGCAACATCTCTTCGTCCTACTCTTCTTCGCCCCCGGCTCACCTCCGTCAGTCTGCTGAAGAGGCCAGCGCGTCCCTACTCGAGCGGTTGGCGAACCAAGTTCCCAAGAGGAGTCGCCGCCGGACCGTGGAGCTGTACAAACAATTGGAGAAATCCGGAGTGATCAAGTGGAACGAGGACGGGGCGGTGCGCGAGATGTCGGGTCGGAGAATACCACCTGAGCAGCGCATCAACATAGTGGACTTACTGAACGACGCCGCCAGGTTCAGGAAGACGGCGCCCAGACCGGCGGGCTACTCGCCGTTCACGAAAGCGCTGCGCGAAGCGGTTCCCACCACAGACGCCTTGATCGGAAACCATCTGTATAAAGCGAGCGGACCTGGCCAAAGTTTGGACACACGGCTTGCTGACAGAGGTCGGAAACGACCGAGCTTCGAATCGGAAGAAGGAGAAGCAGCAGCAGCAGCAGCAGCAGTAGCAGCAGCAGACTCTTCTCTGCAGGTGGTGGACGATCAATCCTCTGACGACGAGGAGGACGACCGTGAACTTTTCCAAACTCCGACTTCCTATAGGAGCGCGCCGCGTAGTAAGAAAAGGAAAGCGCGCAACCGCCTAGCGGCGAGCTCGTCTTTCACGCCCTCAAGAGACCCGCGATGGGCAAACCAGTGAAGAGACTGACCAAGAAGGAAAAAGAAAAGAAGCGCGTAGTAGCTAGATATACCGACGTCAAAGCGCCCTCCAGTTTCACTAGCGTGACTAAACTCCAGAAACAGCATTTTCGCCACCTGAACCCGGCCGTCATCCGAGACGCTTTAGTGTCGCTGGACGCCTACACTAAACATAAACCCATTCGGAGAAAATTCGCAAGGAACAAGACTATAACCGGCGCAATCGATCAGCAGTGGCAGATAGATCTGATGGACATGCAAGCTTTGGCGTCTCACAACGACCGCTTCCGGTACGTGGTGACGGCGATCGACGTTTTCTCTAGGTACGCGTGGGCCGTTCCCATTAAATCCAAGAGCGGCGCTGATGTCACCGAGGCCTTCCGAGAGATGACAGGCCCTGGCGAGAGACGACCGCGCACTGTTCAGACAGACAAGGGGAAAGAGTTTTTGAACAAGATCTTTCAAGATCACTTGAAGAGCGAGGGCATAGAGTTCTTCACTGGCGAGAACGACGACATCAAAGCTAGTCTAGTGGAGCGCTTGAACCGCAGTCTGAAGGAGAAGCTGTGGCGTTATTTCACACACAAGCGCACGTATCGCTACGTAGACGTGCTGCACCATGTAGTGTCTTCTTACAATCGCACTCACCACAAGACGTTGAAAATGGCGCCGGCTCAAGTCAGCTCGGAAAACAGCGAAACAGTTTTCTACCGACAAGATCTCCCAACTAACAAACAAATCGACGAAATATGGAAAAAGAAGAAAAAAACAAAGACGTCCGCCGTCGACGTCATCGCTCCGGGTGACAGAGTGAGGATGTTGAGAACCAAAGGCGCCTTCGACAAAGGGTACGAGGGAAACTGGCGCGAGGAAGTGGTGGACGTTGCTAACACGTTGGGAAGCAGAGGGTTCGAGCTGAAAGACGACAAGGGCGAGGAGATAAAAGGCGTCTTCTACCCGGAAGAGGTTCAGAAGGTGTACAAGAGTCGTTACGACAAGAACTACCTGATAGACGAGGTGTTGCGCCGCAAGACCGTCGACGGTAAAGAGTTAGCTTTCGTACGTTGGTTAGGTTACGACGACAAGTTCAACGAGTGGATCCCCGTCAAAAAAATAACGTAACAAAATGAACATCACTCTACCTAGCAACAGCTCTATGGAGTATTATCCTGACAACAGCTTGACGTCTTTCCGAACTCACTTCGACTCGCCGCTCCTTCTGCCCGAAGCGTACGAAGCGGCTCTGACTGAGATCATCCTCCCTACAGAATGGACTAACGTGCACGACGACGACTTGATCATCGTTGTTCCTCTGCGCACCAAAGGTTCGCTAGAGGAGGCGATCCAGGTTTTAAAAGAAACTAATTTCTCCGAAGGAAAAAAACCACAGGTAGACTGGAAGAGAATGAAAAACGCGAACGGTCTGAGCAAGCTAACGTTCAGCTCAAAATTCCCGCTGAACTGGAAGGAAGCGAGCTATGTAACGGTGGAAGAGATATCAGACACGTCGGAAGAGCAGCAATTGAAACCGGAAACAAAAAGGTTCAAGAGAGAGGTCGACTTGAGACAGACGAATGCCGTATACAAGCAGTTCTTGTCCCCGGCGGTGAAGAAGAAGACGATCAGCCATCAAGCAAGACAGATGATCGAAAAGATGGAGAAGGACATGGGAGTGCGCAGTTTCATGCCAAACATATTCGAGATACCTCCTATTTTCACCGGAAGCAACCACACCCTAGTCGAGCGCTTGAGTGAGACGTTGCGAGATGACAGACTAGAGGGCGACAGCTTCTTGCTCAAACCGATGCGGATCTTATCGTACGACGCCAAGACGAAACGCGTCACCATCAAACCGCCGAGACACTGTGCTGTCCTGCTGAGTCAGCATCTCGCATGCGTTCTAGGCTTCGGAGAGAAGACGTGTTTCGCGTCGCCGACTACCGGCGCCTACTCGATGGATGTTTACGGGGACGTGCACTCTGTGTACATATACACCGACATGATCCAGGAGAGACGTGTGGGCGACATGCAAGTGCCGCTGTTGCGCTGCGTGGCGGTGGACAGAGGCGGAAAGCGTCGAGGTGGCGTGCAAGCTATCAGTTTTCCCCATTTGGATTATTTCCCCTTGAAATCCAAGAGGTTTACCGAGGTCGGCATCTATTTAAGAGACCGATCCGGTCATTCCATCCCATTCGGTAGAGGCGAGGTGACCGTGACACTTCATCTGAGACCTATTGAGCGCTGAAAGAGAGAAAAATGATGCGTCAACGCGTTCCGTACTTTCCACCCAGGCGCACCGACTTCGGCAGAGGGTACAGCGATTACTACAACGCGCAGCTGGGCAACGGCGTGACCGTGTACAGCGGGCGCTCTTTCCAGAGCGGGCACGGTTTGGGCGGCGCTCTGTTAGGTCTGATGCGCTCGGCTACCCCGCTATTGAAGTCGGTGGGAAAAACGCTGCTCCGCGCCGGTGTGGGCGTAGCTAAAGATGTGCTGGCGGGTCGGACTTTAAAGAGCAGCGTGAAAGACCGAGGCGCAGGCGCTCTGAAGAGACTGGCGAGTACGGCGTTCTCGGGAGGAAAGACGTCTGTCGCGTCTAAGAAAGGGTCGAAACGTCGTCGTGGGCATTCCCCTCAGACGGGCGGTGGCTCTTGCAAGAGACGTAGAGGGGATGTATTCGACCGGTAAGCGCCTAGGCGTTCAGGTATAAATAAAAAGACTGGAGGGGGCCGGCGTCAGTCTGTCGGCCGCGTGAAGAGAGAACACAATGGCTTACGTACACGAGAGCAGTAACGAGTGCGCGCTCTCTGAGCTCGACCTGCACACCGTAGCGCCGACTCAGACTACTATCTTAAAGTCGTCTTTCCTGGGGATAGAAACAAAAAACTCTTTAGAGGATGGAGGTAACATAAATTTCACCATCAACAAGTCGCAAGAGTACACAGACCTGAACGAGAATTACCTTCATCTGGAATGTCAAGTGCTAAAGGACGGAGCGGCGATCGAGGCCACCGACGCGGTAGCTCCGGTGAACAACTTGGCTCACTCGCTCTTCAAAGACGTCCAAGTCTCCATCGGCGGTTTCAAAGTGTCTGGCAACACCGAGACCTACCCTTACCGAGCTTACTTGGAAGGGTTACTCAACTACAACAAAGACGTGAAGGACGGCGTCATGAGCGCCCAGGGGTGGCATGAAGATACGCCCGGTCAGTTTGACACGTTGACTGACGCGAATGCGGGGTACAAAGCGCGCAAGAAGCTAATCTCCAACAAGCGCTTTTCGCTGATGGCGCGACTGCACTTTGACCTGGCTCATCAACCGAAGCTCATCGTTGGAGAGACAGAAATCAATCTCACTCTGAAACAAGCGGCGCCCTCTTTCTATCTGATGTGCGCCGCTGACGGAGGCTACAGCTTGAAGATCTACAAAGCAAAGCTCTACGTGCGACGCGTGCTGGTGGCGGACGCTGTAGCGGAAACGCACGAGAGAGCGGTGATAGAACACGGGCCCTTCGACTACCCGGTGAACAGAGTGGAGGTGACGACCTACGCCATCCCTCAAGGTAACAGAGATCACAGCTACACGCACTCCAACACAGGCCAGCTTCCCAAGTCGATGATGATTTGCTTCCTTGACCACGACGCCTTCAACGGTAGCTACACCAAGAACCCGTTCGAGATGAAGCATTACGACATCAGCTCGCTTCAAGTGATAGTGAACGATCAGAAAGTGCCGAACGACGCCTACGTGCCCGACTTTAAGACCAAAGCGGCCGTGAGAGAGTACTTGGCGCTACACACGGAAACGGGGATGTACGAGGGCGCGCGCTCCTGCGGTATTTCATACGAACAATTCCTGAACGGTTACACGGTGTTCCCCCTCGACTTAACCCCAGACAGATCGCACGACGGGTGTCGCGTGAACCTTATAAGAGCGGGTCAGCTGAGGGTGGAAGTCAGTTTCCGCTCGGCGCTACAAGCGACAACAACGGTGCTACTCTACTTGGTGTACGACAACGTCGTCGAGCTGACCCGAGATCGACACCCCGTCACCGACTACCACATGAACTGAAGACAAGACGGCGGTACTTGGCGTATCGTATGAACACGCTTGAAATAAGCAGAGTGTTGAAGGAAAACGTTCACACAAAACATCGTTTCCTGGGCGTTTTCTCTTGTGACACTATTCCGAAGCACCCTATCAAAGACACTTGTTTCGTGAGCAACACAGATCCGCAACATTTACCAGGTCAGCATTGGGTGGCGTTTTACGTGTCGAGCACGGGTGAAGTGTACTACTTTGATTCCTTCGGCTTACCGCCGCTGAGTGCGGAGTTCTTGTCTTTCGTGGAACGCTCTGCTCCGTTCAAGTGGCAAAGAAACCGCATTCAACTACAAGACACTTCTGCTGACACCTGTGGACCTCATTGCGTTCATTTCCTAATTGAAGCATGTCGAACAAGAAACCCCAAGAAGTGCGTCAGGCGCATGAGCAAAATCCCAAAGCTGAGCGACCGGGTCGTGAGTCAGAAGCTATCGATGATGCTGTTGTGACGGGTTGTTGCGATGGCGGCCGTTTCATGGAGACAAAGATTCTCTGCCTTGCCGAAATGGTGTTGGATTTATCCAAAGTCGTGCAATGTCTATTGGAGAAAAGTCGTCCGGGGTGTGGTGGTGCGAGTGACGGCGGCGTGAGACTTTGCGGCCTGTTGAGTTGCTGCAAATCGAAGAAGCGAGCTAAAAAAGCATAAACTTGTGTGTTTTTTCTGATTGAAAATGAAAAAATAAAGAATAAAATGAAAAGAAAAGAAATTATCTTGTTGTGTTTTTATTTCTATATATAAGTTACATAACTTTTTTTTGTTTGTTTGTTTACAAACAGTCACGTGTCACGTGGTGTTGTTTACAAACAAGAAAGCCACGTGGTGTTGTTTACAAACAAACCCTAAGTAGGTCACGTTACCCTAGTTACCAGAATGCCGGCTTCTGATTGGCTGAGCCTAAGTAGGTCACGTGACGTAATTAGGTCACGTTACCATGGTTACCAGAATGCCGGCCTCTGATTGGCTGAGAGCTTCTAAGTAGGTCAGTAGGTCACCCAGAATGCTGGCTTCTGATTGGCTGAGAGCCCTAAGTAGGTCACGTTACCATGGCAACGGGTCACGTGACCAAATGGAGGCCTCTGATTGGCTGCATGTCGATTGAGTAATAAACAGTACTTAACTATAGTCCCGTTCCGATACATACTATACTACTCATGCCTCCAGATAGATAAATGCCAGGCAACTCATATATGACGGTACGGTATGAATCTACCGTAAATTCTTGTGAATAAGCCTAACTCACTTATTAGCCACACCTAGGCTTTGGCAAAATGATATAAGCCTCATGGAGGGTATGAATAGGGTGACTTCAGTAATGTACTATAATAACAAAAACTTGTGTATAAGTGGCCCCTTGACTTTGCCAAGGTTGATCCCGTAACTAAAGTCACCCTGATGATCTGACTATTAGCTGTGGCCTCAACCTGAAAATTTAAGGTAATCATTCATAAATGTAGATAACTTAAAACCTTAAATAGCCTATGAATTCCCCTCACTGAACTATGTTTACATGTCCTACGGTAGCATAGACATCATGTCACATATATACATTGAGGACCGGCACTAAATCAAGTTCTACACCATGTGGCAATGGCCAATTAGTTGATATTCCCATAGGCGGCGGAGCTGTCAAAAAGTGTGGGGGTTGAGCTGACCAAGTCCCCAAGTCACAGAGGGAGGGGATGGTCAGGGAGTGATGAAAGGGGGGAGGGGTGGAGGTTGAATTGGAGGGGACGGCTAAAAACAATTATATTGAAGTATTGAAGTATTGAAAGGTTTATTGAACGTTCACCTCAGTGAGGTATTTTTCCACGTACAAGTGCAAAGATGATCACATAGGCTGATAATATAATTAGAAAATGACGAATAATTACTGTCAAATAACCAGTCCATGAAACATCCCAGAATCAATACTACAAAGAGATGGGGTGAAAATACAATTAAGTATTTAGTAGAAATGAGCGTATGAGGGGGGATGACAAAAGGGAGTGATGTGTAGGTGATTACTCCTGTTATCGTCAGGTTCAGGGTGGTTTATCGTTCCATTTTTCTCTGATCTTTTAAAATATAAAATAATATGCACTTTAAAACAAACCTATATATTAAATTGTTGAGACATATAAAGTGTATTTATCATTGCACTAATACATGGTTCTGCACACCTAAACACTTACAAAAAAGCTCCATTTACCAAACCTGAATATTTCCAGTGTTGCCAAAATCCCGCCGGCACGCCGGCTTATGCCGGCGTAAAACGTTAATGGCCTGCGTAGGCCTTCTAGACACCGGCCATTATGGCCGGCCATGATCTTAGCTTTCTAATAGTGAATTTTTTTTTCAAATATTCCTATTAGAAGTGAAGTTAGAGCCACTCTTATAATAAAGCAATTTGCAATCACTTTTATTACTTCTTATATGAAAAAAAACATCAAAATATATCTTTATTAGTTTGCGAGCCATTTAGGATATTTCATATAAAATGTCAATGTACATGTGGCCTGCGTGAGTGGAAAATGGCCTGCGTAACATCCCGCGACGCAGGCCACTTTGGCCTTCGTCCGGAAAAAGTTTTCGGTAACACTGATATTTCACAAAAATAAAGTAAAACCCCTTCCCAAAAGTGTGGGGGTTGAAACATATTCCATCCCCCACACTGGAAATAGTGTGGGGGTTGCAACCCCCACATCCCCCACGGTTCCGCCGCCTATGAAATTTCCAGCTAGATAGCAGACATATTGTTACATTGGCATCAGTTATACTATAGGCACAATCTCCCTCAGTCTAATTAGTCATTTTCATTTCATTTATATATATATATGTAGAGTTCGTCTTTATGTAATTCGATTAAATAAGGACTCGAACTGCAGTTTTCATGTAGAGATGCAAGAAAACAGGGTTTATTAGTCGTTCACCTGTACAACAATGCTAACCCTTGAAGTATATGAGGTTCGATCAATGGATGTTTGGCTTTCAAATAACTTTCTATATATCACACAGTCAGAGACCTGAGAAGGTCTGCCAGAGCAAGGGGGTGAGGACAGCTTATATACTGTCCGCTTCCGATAGGGGTGCCCCCTGGCTCCGGCCGCCCGAACTACCTTGTAGGCGTTCGATTACAATACTAATATTAGTGTCCCTACACCACCCCCCTCAGACATTACATACGCTTACGCTTTTAAATATATGTACAATATAATATAAACTCATACAACTGAGTTTATTCTAGTAAAGCGTTATGTTACGTCGTGAACACAGTAGGGTATATAAAAATATACAAAACTAATATTATTTACATAGGTGGTAATATATCCGAACGGCTCGACACATTTCGAATTATTAAGGACACTTGTATAGTATACATACAAACATATATAGATTAGCGACTAGAACAACTTGACATCTCTCATGACAAAAAAAACAGGAACAAAAACTGAAGATCCGGGCAGCCATCCTAACCTTTTTCAACATTGGTTAGGCACGAAGTACCATCCTTTCGGAAGGACTCGGGTGTGTGGTGCTCTCCTCTTCAACAGCCGTCCTGTCCCAAACTGGACAGGCACGTTCATTCGAACGGGTTAGTGGTGCTCTCCTCTTCATTCTCGTACTGCTGCCTCTGTTCTAACTGAACAGACACGTTCTTCCGAACGGGTGAATGGAGCTCTCCTCTTCAGATGTCTGGTCACCGTATTCATCCTGCGTACTTCGGTTACTGCTGTTCGATGGTTCAGTAGACGTTCATACTACACTAACTCGTTCTCTTTCGAATATCAAATCACTTATATTTTCTCACTCTCGAATCGTGGGCTCACCCTTCCTCACTCTGGTTCTTTAGCAGTTCCAGAGCGGATTCGCGGGTGCCATCCCACTCGTCCAAGAACACTCCAAATACCTGCTGGAACTTGACGTTCATAGCCTCGTTCCGGTCATTTGACTCCTGCAGACGTTTCTGAGCCAAAGCAGTCCGTGATGCGGCTAGCTTGGCTTCGTTCCGAATTTTATTCGTTTCGGCGGCCAGAAGCGCCTCGTTGTCTTTTTCCAGGTTCGTTCTGGTCTTGGCCTCCTGTTCAACCAGAGAGCGGGCAAATAAGTTCGCCACCCCCTGGTTGTATCGGACAGCCAATTCCCTCTGAGTCTCTTGGAAGTCGTCCACTGCCTGCTGGGCTTGGGCGCACACCACTCTGTCACTCGGATCAAAATACAGATCCACCGGTCTTGTGCTCAGTCGGGGCCTATTGTCCGGAATCTGAGTCAATACAGGTTCGACACGTGCAGGAACTTTCTGTGCGCTCAATTCTGGGAAGTCACCCGTCTCCGGCCCACGGGTCGGATCTTTCCGGTCGAACCAAGCAGGTGGATTATCACTCTGCGAAGCTGACGCTGATGCCGAACTTGCTGACGAGGACGGACGTGACTCCGACCCCCCACTCATTGGTGACTGATAGTCAGTCGAATCTTTCCGTTTCTGCTGCTTCGACCTGGAGTCACGAGCCACAGCCAGGGGCTTCTTAAACTCCGAGGTTTCGGGAGAATCGGACCGAGATTTCTTTCCTTTGACACTTGCTGGGCTGCGGCTAGCCCGCCTCTTCTCGTCAATCTTTGCCTTGGGTGGATCACCCCTCCATTCACACACTCTAGAGAATAGTTCGTTCGTCATTTGAAATTTCCCTCGAGCTCTCACTAGGGCAATTCTCGCACATATCTTGCCCTTCTTGGACTCATGCACATTACAGAATGAATCCGTCTTCACGCCGATGTGCTTGAAGTCCGAAGGGATCATTCTGTTGTATTCTGTCATCACTTTATCGTGCAGACTCATTACTTTCTCGCGCGCTGCACTCAGTCCGGGGCTGTGACAAAACTTCAGATGGCGAAGCATCACACCCCTTCTGGGAGTAACGCAACCATTGCAGGTTGCGCTATCCCTCTGTCCTTTCGTATTGGCACATTCGTAGACCACTGTGTGGTGGAAGTGCCGTTCGCACAGATGCCTTAGGAACCGCATTGCTGTCAGATATGTCCTGTCCTTTCCTTTCTCTTCTATGCAAATGGTGAACGGGCAATGTCGCTCACCGTCTTTCTGATACCAACATAAGTAGGCCCAGCGCAACTTCGACTTCTGGTCTCTTATGTAGTAACTATCGGGGTATTTCGTTAGTTGTTTAAACCACTCCATATAGAAATCTGATGGCAAGGGATCGTCCTCGGTTTCCCGAATCCAATCTTCGTCATCACTTTCGCCATTCATATTTCGGGGTTCGGGGCAACCGTACGCTTTCTTGCCCTTCGCACATTCCTCAAACGAACCCGGAATGAAGTGTGCGAACTTCGCCTCACTATTCTTCCAGATTCGTTGATCTCTTTTTCGTTCTTCCTCATCTTTCGACCCCTCTTCATCCTCTCCCTCCTCCTCTGGTTCCTCCTCATTTGGAACCTCCATCTTCTCCTCCGGATCCTGTGTAGTTGGATCCGGATCGGTTTCCGGAGGTTCGCCACCCGAGTCCGGTCCAGACTCGTCGTCCGGACTATCTTCGGGTTCACTCACTTTGACGGCCTTCTTAGTGGCTCCTTTAATAATACCGCCGACCTTGGCGGCGGCAGCAGCCTGAACGGCAGCCATCCGTCCTTCCAGTGGATTATCACTTGAAGGATCTTTCCTACCCACTACCTCTGTGACTTTAGCAATCACTTTCGGAGGCACAGTCATTTTTGTGTCTTTCTTAGATTCCTTCAACTTCTTTTTTTCTTTCGCTGACAGGACCGGTGTGAAGGCACCCTGGTCACTGTCAGATTCGGTGTCGGTCAGAGACTTTTTCTTTGTCCTTCCCTTCACGCCTTTAC